>BLBF01000021.1:25383272-25430969 GCA_015471245.1 Laticauda colubrina | reverse complement strand
AGAGAGAGAGAGAGAGAGAGAGAGAGAGAGAGAGAGAGAGAGAGAGAGAGAGAGAGAGACTTCTGTATTTCCCTTATAAGTATTCCTAAGACATGTTTCCCAGTGGTTAAGTGAATCATGATTTATTCAGTCAGCTTTCTGGGCACAGTAGAGCTGGAATTGCACAACATGCTAGTTTAAAAATCTGTTCAAGTAGTTTGAGTTCTATGTATTTTTCAAACCTAACTGTTGTGGTTAAGCTTGAGCAGGCTCTGCAGCAAGACTCTGATCCCAGGATTTGATCAGAAAAAAGGTTCCAGTGGAGAGCTGGGAGTCATCAGCATTGCTTTTTTATTGCTTTTAAATCGCTATGGGGAAGAGTCGTGACTCTCAGGTATCAGATTTTTATTCCAGAGCTTTTCTGGACAGAGAAGAGTGAAATGAAACTGTTGAGAGGATCATGATTTTGGGAAAGTGGCTTGCAGCAGCCCTTCTGCTGTATGGGCACCAGATGGCACTATGATTGTGCAGGAATCCATCTAGCTTCATCCATTCCCTCCCTCCCCTTCCTACCACTTACACAGGAGGGAAATGGGCCCCTCCATAGGCAGGTATTAAAGCAATTTATCCAGGGTGTTGCCACAAGCTGCTTAAGAGGGAAGTCAGATTATGTCATCTGAATATGACACCTCCATCTCCAGTAGTTCAGGCAACTTTTTAAAAATAAGCTTTGAAAAAAAAACTTCCTTATATTTTCATTTATTTTTGAAGAATCCCCAAATGTGCAGCAATGTTTGAGCTGCCAATTTCTATCTTCCTTATCCAGAAGCTGCAGATTTGCTTCAATCTAGCTTTGAATGATGTTTTAGGAGATTTTGCACATATTCAGGCAAAGCAGTACACTTGTTTGTGTCCTGTGTACCCACACTAGTGGCATGTCCTCCATTGTGCATCTCTACACCCAGGAATATTCCAATCACTCACCACTGTTGCTTCCTATTCTTTGTAGGTTCTCTTGTAAACAGGGAAACTAACATACCCCAATTGCAGCCTCTTTAAGACCAGCAACAGTGCATGCCCTCATGGACCTTCCTGGCTAGTTTTGTAGCCTGCTTCATTTAATGCATTGAATATTTTTGCTGACAGATTAACAATGCCCCATGTGTCTAATAAAGTGGGCTACAATTCATGCAATCATGCACCATAATAAATGTGCTGCCCTTTGCCTCAAGATTGTTTATTGGTTTTGCTGCAACAAATGAATGCTGGAAATTAATACTGTATTAGCTAGCAGTTTCATAGTGTGTTATGCAAACCGGAAGATTCTGGACATCTAAAGCATGGTTGGGAAATCTATGCCATCTATATAGGTTTAGATTCCAGTTTCAATCAGAAATGTCATAGATGTGACCTCATGCAAACCCATTAATCTTTAGCCCTCCCATTGTGCCTTCTAACTTTGTGGGTGTGTAAATCCTGACACACTCCATTGTTTCTCTTTCAATGGATGAATGGGAGCTACACCTCTGGAACCTACCCGATTGCAGCATATCCAGGCTCACCATTTTCTCCCCGCTCTGAGATTTAAAGGGCTACAAATGGAGATTTGATCTAATATCATTTGGTGGGAAGATTGAGTGGTGAAAATATTCGCTCCTTAATATAGAAGCTATAGCCTCTATTATTGGAATGGAGATGAAGTTATGGAGCTGGCTGTTGGGAAAAACAAATTATACTAGCCACCTGTTTCTTATTTTGTATGATAATGTACAATTACTAAATAAAGAACACTCTCTTGAAAATAAGAAATGTATATGGCAAGCCTAGAATAAATAACACTATCTGAAATAAAATTTCACAAATCCTATCAATCCTGAACATCCAATCAGCGTTTTACTTTTAAATGAAAGCAAGAAGAGTAATGCTGGCTGAAATGGAATTTTGCTAACTTTCGCAGAGGGAAGCTGGGTTAAACCCAGTGAGAATTTGCTTTGGAGGCTACCAGGAAATCCCAAATTGGTGGGATTATTCTGCTCCAAAGGGCAGACTGTTATCTCCAAGATTTAAATTCCAGAGATGCAAAAACAAAATGTAAGATGACAGAAAGTCCAATGTGACTGAATTTCTCGTACAAAACTATTTGTCATTATTTTTAATATTGGGGGGAAAAATCTAGGTAGAAATCTTCTGTATTCTATCCTGTGAATCCTCATGTGAGATCCTAAGAATCTTGTTGGATCCTATTCTAGGATAAGCTTTTGGGACATATCATCCATTTCCCTGGATTGTGAAGTCCTTGGTGCTCTTTGAGCTTGGTTGTTGCTTGCAAAAGTTTCATTAACCAATTAGGCAACAATAAGGTTTATTCCCCATTTACAGTAACTGCCATAGGGGTGGGGGGTGCATTTCTCCTTGATACTCAGTCACCCTGATGATGTTACCTAATCAGGTAGCAAAACATTTGTTAATAGACAACTAAGCTCAAAGAATACCAAGGACTCCACAGTTCAACCCTGAAAAGTTATTTATTTCATTAATTTATTTGTTTTTGTCAATTGCTTACAAGATAATAGGTATAACTAAAAAACATAGTTATGAATACATGGATACATATAAGAAAAATAAAAAAAATAAAAGAAACAATACGAGAGGGACGGTAAGCACGTTGGTACACTTATGCACGCGCCCTACAGACCTCTAAGGAAAGGGGTGAGGTCAATAATAGACAGTCTCAAGTTAATGTTTTTGGGGTTTGGGGAAGAAACCACAGAGTCAGGTAGAGTATTCCAGATATTGACCACTATGTTGCTGAAATGGTATTTCCTGCAATCAAGTTTGTTGCGATTAACCTTGAGTTTGTATGTGTTGTTTGCTCTTATATTGTTATGGTTGAAGCTGAAATATTCATTGACAGGTAGGACATTGCAATGCATGATTTTATGTACTATACTTAAATCGGACTGAAGGCGGCATAGTTCTAGGTTTTCTAGGTCTAGAATTTTGAGTCTGGTGGCATAAGGTATTCTGCAACAAGTAAAGGAGTGGAGAACTCTTCTTGTGAAATATTTCTGGACTTTCTCAACTGTGTTAATTTCAGATACGTAATGCGGGTTCCAGACTGATGAGCTGTATTCAAGTATTGGTCTAGCAAATGTTTTGTATGCTCTAGTTATTAGTGTAATATTACCAGAGAAAAAGCTACGCAGGATTACGTTAACAAGTCTTCACGCCTTTTTGGCTATGTAGTTACAGTGGGCTCTAGCACTTAGATCATTAGAGATGAGTACTCCAAGATCCTTGACAGAGTTTGGATCATCAGCAAGGTCTTGACTATTCAGCTTGTATTTTATTTTCTGATTTTTTTTGCAAATATGTAGGACAGAGCATTATTTGTTGAGATTTGAAGTTGCCATTTGTTTGACCATTCTGATACATAGTCGAGGTCTTTTTGAAGGGTAGAAGTATTGTCTGTTGGGTTTTACATCATCAAAGTACATTCATGAATGTACATTTCCTGTCAAAATGTACATTTTGAATGTACATTTCAAATGAAAGTACATTTACATTCATCACCAGCGAAGAGAACGCAGTTGCTCTTAATATGATCACAGAGGTCATTTATGTAGAGTATGAAGATTTGATCCTAGAGCACTGCCTTGGGGGACACCACTGTTGACAGGTCCAGAATTTGATAGGACGCTCCCAATTTTGACCATTTGTTGTCTGTTTGACAGGAATGCTTCTATTCAGTTATGCAGGTATCCAGAGATACTGTAAGATTTTAGTTTTAGGAGTAGTTTGTTGTGTACCGCTGAATCAAAGACTTTACAAAAGTCTATGTAGATTGCATCTATTGCTTTGCCCTGATCGAGTTGTGTCGTCCATATGTTTTTGCAGTGTAAGAGATGCAGATTGCAGGATAGTTTTTTTCTGAAACCAAATTGTTTATTAGAGAATTGGTTGTCTCTAAGTGGAGGATAATGAATTGGTTAATAATTGATTCCATGATTTTACAGGTGATGAAGCATAAAGAAATTGGTCTGTAATTTTCAACTAGGCTGGGGTCTCCCTTTTTGAAGATGGGGATGACCGTGGCTAGTGACCATAGTTTTGGCAAGGAGCTGGTCCCGAAAGATTTTTCAAAGATTATGCTTAGAGGTTCGGCTATGGCAGTGGATAGCTTTTTAAAGAAGTAGGCACATATTCCGTCCAGTCCAACAGATAGAGATTGCGTAGTGCTTTTTCAACATTGTCTTCTGTAAAATCGATATTATTATCGATTATCCTGTTACTGCTAGACCTACACAGTGGAATCTGCAGACAGGATTGTAAAACAGGAATGTTAAGATGGAACTTTGCTGCAGATTGATGAAAACCACTATTCTTTTTAAATTTACTTTTATTAATTAAACTTGTGTGCAACCCACCTCATTTTCGAGCAATCCTGTTGCATTTGATCCAGTTTACAAACTGTGGCCACTCTCATGGCCACTTGGGGAGAATTTGGCCTCTGAAGGAAAACCCTCTTTTCCAGCTACCGATTACACTAAATATTGCTTTTGCAGTGCCATGCAGTCTTCTGTGCACTGGAGCTTGGCTTGAAAGGATTTGAGACCTTTTGATCATGGACAAAATTGTTTCCAAACCTGGAACAGAACAAACAATCTTTAAATCAAATCACCATTGAGAAAGATGCTTCCAACGTTTGTGGTGCATGAAAAATAAAACAAACTCGTAGAAGGAGGGGAGGATATACATACTCTTTTATGTACAGGGGAAAATACAGTCCTGCTGTTGTGTGTTTATATGTGCTTTGAGGATTTCAGTTTTGCGCCCACTAATTTTGAACCATCCCAATGTTGTCATACAGACTCTTTTCGGCCTGTCTTTGCTGCGAGATATATATATATATAATATAGTCTTGATTTCCCTTTATCAACTCCTTTGGGTTGAACTAATCTGCTTCATGCTTTGTTGAACGGCTTTCAGTTCTGTAAAAATAATTGTTTTTAAATTAGATACATACAGACAGTTTAATATCTACAACTTCGACCTTGTTGCTAGTGTCAAGTGTTACAGAATAATCCAAACGAATGTGCTCTCCATATGTTCAAGGGAACCTCTCCACGAATGATCCTTCACTGACCCTTCGGTGGAAAAACGTTACTAGAAGCTGCTCGACTCCGACTGAAATCCTGACCCCCTCGAACTCACAGCCCACCTGCCCCGACCTCCCTTCCTTCCCTTCCCAGTACAGGGCACGGTGAGGGAGGAAAATAAATGTACGTTCGCCTGGCGGGTTCTGCCTCCCACCTTCTCTCCCCGTTTGTTTTTGAACGCGGAGTCACCCCCGCACCCCTGGCCGGCTCCCGCCGCCGAACACACTCCCGGCGCACGTGGCCCTTGCCAAGCTCGGTAGCGCTAGCGCGGTGGCATCTGGTTCCCATTAGAGGCCCGGGGAGTGTTGAGTTTCAGCGGTTTCGGGGGGTTTGCGATGCCAGGCAGCAGCCAAGCCAACATCTCTTTCCCGCATCCCCGCTTCCCTTCCTTTCTCTTCCCTGGATCGCATCCCGGGTTGGGTTGGGTTGGGTTGGTCTGAACCGGGTCCTCCCCCGTTTCTTCTGGAATCGGAACACCAGTCGAGCCCCTCCCGCGGAGCCCCGCGGTTTATGACTCATCGTGAGCGAATGGATGCTAGGGGAGAAAAAGGAGGAGGAGGGCGGGACGGGGGTGGGGGTGGGGGGGGGTGCTAGACCGGACAGAGCCGGGATGGGGGTGGACGTGCGTGCGTGCGTGTGTCAAATGGAAACGGAGCGCCTGGCCCGCTCCTCCGCGGCGAAAGGTCTCCACGCCGCCCGGTCTCCTTTCTTCCTCCGCGATCCATCGCCGGTCTCTTGCGCCCGGCGTGCTCTGCCTCCGCTCCCCCCCCCTCCCCAGTCCCCGCCACCCATGGGGTGTCCATCATCCCTCATCTCTTGGCTCCTGCTGCCATGACAACGGGCCCTGGATGGTACACCAAACAGCGGCGACAGGCTAGCCAGGGGAGTGGGGGAGAAGGAATGAGGGCTGCGTGGCGGGGAAAAGGCCACGAGGTGCTCGAGTGGGATTCAGTGACGAAAAGACCGGAGGGGGGGGGGAGAATACTAGGAGACGCAACCGCATATGCACTCTGGTTTACACACCCACCCACCCACCCCGCGCAACTAGTGTCTTGAGGAAGCGGCGATTCTCCGCTTTCACCGCCAGGGGGAGCCTTCCGCACAACGTTGGTGCCCAGGCGGCTGAAAGACACTCGCGGGATGGGATGGGGATGGGATGGGATGGGATGGAAAGGGTGTAACTCGCGAAAGGCGAAGAAACTCAAGGAAAGGAGAAAGCCATTGGCCGCATCCAGCCATCTTCCGTTTTTCTTTCGCGAGGTTTGGGGCTTTTCTCAGGCTCCTTCCTCCAAATAAGCGAGCTAGGCTGTTCTGTTCAAACCATAGCAAGGCGACGTGCGTGCAAATCGCGCTTCGCTTCCCCTCTTGCCCAGCTCCGGCTGAAGGTTTTTCCTCTCGAAGCCCGAATCCAGCTTTGACGAAACAAATGGGAGGGAGCCCTGCACACCCTCAATGCTAGACAAGGAGAAGGAGAAAGAACTCAGCCCGGTGGAGTCGCCCATTTCACGGACATCTCCTCTGTCCCGGCTGCCTTCCGTCCCGGCTCTTTTCAAGCACGGAGCTCAAAGCTCAGCCGACACTGAAGCAACCCCGCTCCCGACCCCCCGACTTTCCAACCGGCCTCAGCTCCAGGCTCTGGTCTGGACTCTGGATGAATGAATGCCCGGGCAATACCACTTCGGGGTCCGGGGGCGCCCGTGCATGGCAACTCTTTGGCGGGGAAGAGAGAGGGAGAGAAAAGCCCCCTGCCTTTAACCCAGGAAAGAGGCGGAGGCTCTGTCCCGGAGAGTCGGGAAGGAGGGACCCACCGGGGCCGGGTGGAGAGGAGCTACCACAATTATCTCTGATCTTTCTCCTCCCCCTGCCCACCTCCAGTGGTTCTGGCCACATTTAAAGGGTTCAGACCGGCGGGGACGGGCGCAGACGCCGAGCGACCGCGGCGGCTGGAGGGGGGCGAGCGAGCGTCTTCGCGGGCGGGCGTGGAACCGGCTGCCACAGCGGGGCAGGTTAGAATTGGGATTCGCGCGAATGGCGAAGGAATCGGGGGCGGGGAGAATCGGAGTGAGGACGAACCGAGCAGACCCGGCATCCTCCCCTCCTCCTTCCCGAGCAGACGCGGTTGAAGCGGAGGAGCTTCGGTCGCGAGGGTCCGCGGCGCCGGGGTCTCGAAACGAGGCGGCCGATCCTTTCCTGTTCCCCGCCAGCGTTGGGTCTCTGGAAAACAGGGCGGGGAGGGGAGGGGAGGGGAGGGGGGGGGAGAGCCCGTGGACGCCTCTGCGGCCCCCATCACTTGCCCTCTTATTTTGTGCTGGGGTGGGAGGTTGGGTCAGCACGGTTTAATGTTCCCTCCCCCCCCCCCCCCACCCTCCCCAATTCCCCTCTTTCGTTATTGCTCCACTCCAAGAGGATCTCTCGTTTCCCTCCCGGTCTGATTGGGAAAGAGGTTCTTGTTGCAAAGCGTGCGGCCGTCACAGGAAGGAAACAGGGCCGGGGGCGTGGGGAGGGGGCGGCAGGACGACGAGGCGAACAGGTAAGAGAATATGTGTGCGAATGCCAAATGAGGAGGCGAGCGTTTTTTGAGAGTCTGTCTCTGGATTGGGGCGAGGGGGTGTTTGGGAAGGGGGGAGAGCTTTGCCTTTCCCTCCCCACAAAGGCTTGGTTTCTTATTCTGCTTGAGCCCAAGGAGGGGTGGAGAAGGCTGGCTAACGCCCATCAGACTCCAGCTGGGGTTGATTCGTTGTGGGGAGTGGGGGGTGGGGTACTTGCTCGATAATATGCATCACCCTACCACCCCTTAATCTTGTGGTTTCCTGGGATCTGTCAGTCAATATGTTTCTAGGTATTTGGTGCTTGGCTTTGGTAGGAAAAGAAGAGGATCTCTCTCCTCTTAACCCCATTCTTTTGTCGAACTCCAAACCTATAATCAGATTTAGGAAAATTTTCACATGTCTTATCTTAATAGAGCTGTAACTTATGCTGGCAGACAGCATCACTAGTGATGTTGCCATTCAGAGAAGGGGATTCTTTTTTATTTATTTTGTTTTTTATTTTCATTTCAAGAAAAGGGATTTCCCTATGTGAGAATTGGGTCAACTTGACTGAAGATGCGTTCTTGGAAGAAAAGAACTCAATGTAGTGCTCCAAGTGCTTTCTTTTTAATGCCATGGGTTCAAATGACATTATCCCCATTTTGCAGACTGGAAAAATCAAGAGATCAGCTTCATCCTGGAGGAGCCCAGCTTGCAAATTCTGTTGTGACACAGGTTGTCCAGTCTGGAGTCTTCCAATGGACTGCTATGAATTGCAGGTGTAACAGGTTGGTCTCCTTCCCTGTCACAGAAAAATTGGTAGATCTTGATTTTCAAAGGTTTCTCGCTTGGGAATGAATTTAGGAACTTAAGGTATCTATTCTTGGGGGCAGTGGGGGGGGGGGAGATGGCTACAGCTGCTCTTATATCCAAGATTTAGTTATGCTTTTTCCAGGCGTCTCTGGGAAGGAGAGGAACATTTGATATATTTGGGTCGGAGAATTTTACTGCAAGGTAGAGAAACTTGATTTAAATAGCGTATTGGAGAATTTATATTCTGAGTAGTGATTTCTACTTCTAGGAATTCTTTCTAAGTGGCCACAGGAAGCAGAGCCGTTTCGCTGAATAAAAAGAAAAATCTGTATGTATGGATTGGATTAATCTAAAGGCGAAGTATTGAATTTTAGACTAATATTACAGTGTAATCCTGCGTTGTTATTATTAGCATATATTGTGAGAAACCATGGTGGGTGGGTGTGGAAGATTGAATATGATTGAAATGCAACAGTGTACTGTAGGTATGAATATATTCGTGGCAAGGGAGTATATTCTGTGTCTGTGTGTACAGTATTGCAGTGCAATGAATTTTATTTATGTGAATGCTTGAATGTTGTGGAGAAACCTCACAATGGATCCTTCCAAGTACCTTCAAACTTCAAACTCTTTCTTATCTCCAAATATAGCTCAACCATAGTGATTGGTATATTCTTGATTTATAAAATATGATGATTTGGAATAAGAAAACCAGATTTAAGGTGACTAGAGATTGTGAATAGGCAAGGAATTAGAATAGGCAAAGCAGAGAGTCCTATCCTAATCTGACTTCTCCCCCTCTTTACTGAATGGGTTGTGGGGGTGGGGTGGGGTGGCACACAATCTTGGGAGTACACAAAAACATGTTTGCGTGGCTGACCTACTTCTGAAACTGTTGAAGCTCCTTTACAAGCTATGTGATGGACTGTACAAATATCTGTTGGTTTTAGAGCATGAATTCTTTGTGTGGTCCGTAGACCATTGATAGTCCAAGGAGATAGAGCCCCTCCCCTGTGTTCACAGGCAAAAGCCCACTCACTGCCTTAATTCTTGCCTTTCCACCTGCACTGGACTGTTGGATCATTGGCTGAAAATTGGGTCACTGAAGTGAAGGGGGTACTAAAATTCAAAAAAATAGACTGAAAAACACATGTCTCAAGTTCAGCTATTAATTTCAGTCCACATTTGCTGTGCTAATTGCAATTTGGCATAAAGAACCCCAACATAAAAGTGCTAATAAAATGATAAATATCTAAATAGATTTAAACATCCATTCACTTCTAGACTGTTGGTACTCAGAGATATCTGCTAAAGAACTTTCTTGACCAAGAAATTTATTCTAAGAGTGGTTAATAGAATACATACATTGAAGTTTAAAAAAATGGATAAATATTTAATGTTGGATTTGCACAAAATTTAGTTTTAAAAAGCTTTTAGAAACAGTTTTTTGAAACTAAAATTTAAATGAGAAACACACTTTCAATGAAAACATAAAGAATGGATTGTTCATATTCTCCCCATTTTCCAAAAGTTTGTTCAGTAGTCCAGGAGAATACTTGGCTTAAGGTGTTGAATTTAGAGAAAAAGAATATGAAAGTAGGATATTGCTATCTTTCTGGACTTTTGTGAAAACTTTTTTTTTTAATGTGAAGGAATACATGAATTTTACTGCATGAATTTTTGATCTGCCTTTGGGTAGATGGATTCTGAGCTACAACTGTCTGTTTGCTGGCTCCTATAAGTTGTAAGTGCATACTGTTCTTTAATTACCAATTTGTTGAAATGCATTCCCGTGATTCTTTTTCTCCTGAAACTTTTAACGTTCACAGTCAGATTCAGTCGTCTCTGTAAATCTGAGGACAATGTATATTGTGAATTAATGCAGATGAAATTTTAAAAGTGTGAATTTGTCCACACTAGGTGAGGAAAGATTTCTTTCCAAGCGTTTGTGGAGATGGTGTAATATTGAGAAAGGTGAGAACTGGAAAAAAAATCTGAGTGGCATAAAGAGATTGTGAAGGCTATTAGCATGCACCTTGCTTGATTTCACATTATTTAACTATATAGCCGTATGAATAGAACTAATTTAGTGGAAAGTATTGTTGGAGTAGATAGGAAAATGTGGCATTTTTCTAATGGTTCATTCACACATGCAAAGTTTCCCCTTGCTGATGGAACCCATTAAGCAATGGAGCTGTTCATCTGAATAGTTCTTTGAGGTCTCATTTTAAAGTATTGAAGGCAACACCATCCTCATCTCCATTGTGATCATGCACATCTGCTAGTGCACATGCACAGCATTTAAATTGGGTATAAACCTGTTGCAATATGAACTGCCAGCATGTAAGGGATCTGCAATTATGCTGCTGAAATAATGATGCACATATGATAATTGTGGGCCCTGGATATAAATGTGAATGCATAATGTGCTGCACAAGAAGGTTCTTCCTACTTCATATCTTTAAATGAAGCCCCCCCCCCCCCCGTGTGTATATTGAGAAGCCATGGCATTGCAGGGCTTATAATTGGGACTCTGCATGTGCATATCTGTAGTACTGAGAAGGAAACAGCTGCTCAGGTGTGCAGTTTTTGCTCCTTTGGCATGAACAGGTGCCATTGTTGGGTTTGGTTTTTCTGAGTTGTTGCATATATGTGTGGGAGAAATGCAGCGCTGGCTTTCCTTCTCACTCCTGCAGGTGTTGCTTCATGCCAAGTCTGGTGGGTGCTAGTGAGTAGCTGGAAACTGGTGCTGTATGGAACAAGAAAAGGAGGGTGGGTTGGTTTGTTTTTTTTGTTTTTTTGAGGCAGTGGCTGTTCCTTTGGAGGAATGGGGCTTCCTAGCTTAAGTTTTGTGGGGCTGTCATGATGCCTTCAGAACCTCTTGAGGCATGTGGCTCTTTAGAGGAGTCCCAGGTTGATGGGATGAGTCCAACAGACCTTCTAACATGGTCGCAAGACTTTGAGGTGGGATAAGGTTGTATATACCATGCAGCCTTTGAGTGCTGTACTGTGTTTTTTTTTTTCCCATATTTTTTTCTTTTTCACTTGCCACACACATTGAAGCTGGACCTTAATCTCTGTCTCCCTTGCAGGCTGAATGATCTGCCTGTGCCTGGCCCTGCCTGACCCCAGGCAATTCCCCAGTGATCATGTGGTGGCTGCTCCTTCCTGTCACCACCATAGCTGGTGTCCTACTCTCCTGGTCACCCCCTGTTTGGGGCACCCGTGTTGTCTTCACAGTCCCAGACATGGTTCTTACCCATCTGGCTGTGCACCATGAGACTGGGGAGGTCTACTTGGGTGCCGTCAACCGCATCTACAAGCTCTCAGCCAACCTGACCCAGCTAAGAGCTCACATCACGGGGCCAGTGCCAGATGACCCCAGATGCTACCCTCCCCCAGGCGTCCGGCTCTGTGCCCATCGGCTGTCCCCTGCTGACAATGTCAATAAGCTGCTTCTGATTGACTATGCTGGCAACCGTCTTGTGGCCTGTGGCAGCGTTTGGCAGGGCGTGTGCCAGCTCTTGAGGTTGGAGGACTTGGCCAAACTAGGGGAGCCTCATCAGCGCAAAGAGCACTACCTTTCAGGGGGCCGTGAACCAGACGCCATGGTCGGTGTGATTGTGGAGCAGCTGAGAGAGCCCAGCCAGTTCTTTGTGGGCACTTCAATCGGAGGACGTTCGGAGTACTTTCCCACACTCTCCAGCCGCCGGCTTACCTCTGATGCCACCAGCGCAGAGATGTTCAGTCTGGTGTATCAGGACGAGTTTGTCTCTTCTCAAATCAAGGTCCCTTCTGACACTCTCTCGCTTTACCCTGCCTTCGATATCTACTACGTGTCTGCATTTGTGTCTGGCGGTTTTGTGTACTTCCTCACTTTGCAGCTCGACACTGCTCAGACGCCCCTCGAGCCTGCTGGGGGTCCCATTGGCCCTGGCACGACGGGTGGGGAGCGTTTCTTTTCATCCAAGATTGTGCGCCTGTGTGCCAATGATACCGAGTTCTACTCTTACGTGGAATTTCCCCTGGGCTGCTCCAAAGATGGGGTGGAATACCGTCTGGTTCAAGCGGCTCAGTTGGCCAAAGCTGGCCGACAATTGGCCAAGTCACTGGGCATCGCAGAAGGGCAAGATGTGCTTTACGCTGCCTTCTCGCAAGGCCAGAAGAACAGGGCAGCACCACCCCGGGAGAGCCTGCTGTGCCTTTTCACGCTGGATGAAGTCAATCAACGCATCCGTGAGCGTATCCAGTCATGCTACCGTGGGGAAGGGAGACTTTCTCTACCATGGCTTCTCAACAAAGAGTTGCCCTGCATCAACACGGTATTACACTATTAAGCAGTCTCTGCTTCCTTACTTCCAACCTAATAATTGCCCATTTCCATTCCTTTCTAAAATAAGAATCCCAGCCATCCCACCCCTAGGAAATTGCTTGTATTTTCTTTGCTCTTGGCTCTTATCTTATCCTGCAGCTCAAATCTGGGAACTTTTCTTTGAGCCCATGTGGTTAATGACATACTTTGACAACTAGGGCACAAATATCTGCTGTAATGTACACACAGATGGGGCTTGTTGGATAACACTGTGTACTTAAGTTACTCATTCCCATGTGATGCTGACCCTCATGTCCCCTTTTTTGCATCTTTCTAGCCCATGCAGATCAATGGCAATTTCTGTGGGTTGGTACTGAACCAGCCCCTAGGAGGGCTGCAGGTCATCGAGGGACGCCCGTTGCTCCAAGAACAGACCGAGGGCATGGCCAGTGTTGCTGCTTATACCTATCGTGGCCATTCGGTCGTCTTCATTGGAACCCGTGCTGGTAACCTGAAGAAGGTCAGATGTTCTTCTTTGTGCCTGGGAAAAGGGTTTGGGTAGAACAGGGAAAGAATCAGCGGGAGGATGAAGATGATGACAAAGGGCTGAGCGTATACAAAAGTTCAAGGGCTTTTATTTCCCCAGTACTTCTACTGACCTCCCAGTAGAAGTAAGAAGCTTGTGTTTGTCCCCAGCTGGTGACACGCCTCTGTCTCAGTATACATCATCATTGTCTATGCTCTGAGAGTAAAGAAACTTAGCAGCAGCAAAGCCCTATCACCTATCTGCAAAACCACTTATTTAATAGCTTTGTTTAAAATGGGCTGAAAATATGAATAATGGTGGGGAGGGCTGAGTAATATTATGTTATTTAAGGGAGCAATTGGATCAAACTTTATTTTCTTGCTATAACACATATGTCAGCACATGAATTTTTTCTCCTCTCCCTTATAATCCTCCAAAAAAGCTTCATAGGTTACTCAATGACAGAGCACACACTTTGCATAAAGTAGGTAAAGGTAAAGGAGTCCCTGCAATTTTATTCTCCTAGTCATTGCCAACTCTAGGGAGCAGTTCTCACCTCTGTTTCAAGGCCAGTGGGCGAGAGCTTTGCAAAGACATTTCTATGGTCATGTGCAGAGGTGGTATTCAGTTCTGGAGAACTTGTAGCGGAATTTTTGAGTAGTTCGGAGAACTGGCAAATCCCACCTCTGACTGGAGATTTTACAGTATCCTTCCCCTGCCACGCCCACCAAGCCACGCCCACAGAACCTGTACTAAAAAAATGAGAATCCCACCACTGGTCATGTGGCCAGCATGGTGACACAGAATGCTGTTTTCTCCCCACCAAAGTGGTACCTATTTATCTATGCGCATTTGTATGCTTTCAAACTACTAGGCTGGCAGAAGCTGAGGTTAGCTCCCTCATCATGGGGAGCTCACCCCATCATGGGGCTCTCGGGTCTCAAACCTGGGCTGTCAGCTTTTCAGTTGATAAACCCAGTGGCTTAACCACTGGGCTACTATGTCACAACATTGCATACAGAAAATTCCAGCCTTAACACCAAGTCTCCAAGTAAGCCTGAGCTTCTGCCAGTGAATGTAAACTAGCTGTGCCTGATGTAGTGCATTCTTGATGTACTGGGGCTACAATTTCCAGCCGGTGTGGCTACCCATTCCGTAAGCTGTTGTAGTTGTACCATCATATCTGAAGGGGGAAACAGATGAGTTAGATCAGTGTTTGTAAACCTGAAAAACTATCCAAATTCTCAGCCATAATTACACCGGGTAGGGAATTCTGGGAATTGGTCCATGCATCATTTAAATTGCCCAAATGTGGAAACCCTGAGCTGGATGGAACAATGTAATGACTAAGGGGAGATAAATGAAGAGATAAATAATATTAATAACCTAAATAAGAATTTTGCAAAATAATTAATATTCACCAGAAGCTTCTCTTCCTGAGGGAGATCTCCTTCTGATACACTTGGAATTCTGAAATTTGTAGTTGGTGCCCTGACAAAATGGCTGCCGTAGCATGAGAGGCTACTCACGGGGCACTCTTTTTCCAGAAGGCAAGTGGATGAGATTTCTCCCCACTGAACTTGTTGGTGGAAGGAGACATGGAACAGCTCATCAAGCAGAGATAGTTTCTGCTATTCCCCCTTCCTCTTCACCTTTGCAGAAGCCCCAGGGGCTCCAGTCTCAGAAGGTTCCAGAGGAACACCTGCAGTGGGACACTTGCTCTCAAGCCTTTTCCTTTCTGCTTGCTGCAAGTGAGATGTCAGGAGTCATGGTGGTTACTAGCATCCACCTCCCAGTTGCCATTAGGTACCACTCTACACAGTGTTGTGCCCAACAGACTTGTCACATTAAATATTAACTGGGCAGCAAAGGAGTCGGCACTCCCCTCCCCTGTCTATCTGGGCAGAGGGAGAGATTGGGAAGGAAGATAAGAAGAGCTGAGCGGGAGATGAATGGTGTGTGCCACACAAGAGCTGAAAAAGGGGTGTAAAGTCCAGGCATTGGGCTGGCCGAGGCTGAAACGTAGGGTCACAGATACAGTTGGCAGAAAGTTGTGCCTAAGAGGTGAATGAAATGGAGATCATCTCTTTGATTTTGAACCTGAAGCTGACTGTGGCAGCCTGGAGCTTCTGCCAAAGCATTCCAGTTTGGCCACAGCACCTCCCTTCCCTCAGCTGCTGTCAGCTATGTCTCAGGAGACATGGCCCACTGGCTCATCTGCCCCCACCCCAATCTCCTCGGCAGGCCCTCTTTTCCTCCTCCCTCCTCTGCTGCCTCTCTGTTGGCCGTGGAGCCTGTTCTTTCCTGCAGTGGTCTCAGCAGCCAGAGACCACACCCCAGCATGGCACATCCCAATGGATTATCCCCCTCTCTGTCTCCTCAATGTCCTGTCTCTGCTCAGCCATGGCTACCAATAGGTGTAGATATCCTCAGGCTTGGATTTTTCTTTCTTCTTCACAAAGCTTCCCAGATCAAGCACATCTTTGTCAACATCCAGATCATAATTCTCATTTAATTTATGGTGCCTGGTCCCTTAGAAGCTTGCCGACAAACTGTTCTTGCGCCGTCCCTAATTCAGACCTTGCAGGGTTAAAATACATTTTCCTTCCCCCAGAATCATTTTGCCCTGGACTCAGCATTTTCTAACCCGATTTTGCAGCTTTTGAAGTGTGTATGCATGATGCTGAGAGAGGGGATGGGAAGGAGGTACAGAATAGAATAGCCATTTGGAAGAAGAGAGACTGATGTGTTGAATCTGTCACTGCCATGGAGGAAAAAGGAATCTGAGCTAAAACTGATGCAGAAATTATCTAGTTTTCATACTCGGGATTCAACATTCACCAAAGTCTTGGATTTCCAAAGCTTCTTTTAGATGATAGATTCCATCACTGAAGCATATGAACCTATTTAGTGCCTATTAACATGAGCAGATGTATTTTCCCATCATTACAGTTCAGTTGTTTGCAGTCAAAGGTGTCTAAGAAAGCTCTTCAGCTTAATCAGATCAGCTTATCATAAGACAAATATGAACTCCAGTATCTCTCATTATAAAAATTAAATGCTGGCTTAGACGAGTATGTGTGTCTGGGGTTTTTATATACATAGCTTCTTTGACAGTCCAGATTTTAGCAATTAATCTCTTAGCTTTTAATTCTGCCCAGAATGATCTCTAAGGAGGAGGACCAAGGTGCATTTTTTGGCTTCTTGACTGAACTGGTTTAGAAACCCAATTCCCACCCCTTCTACCCCCTTCATCCCAGCTGTAGATTCAGTTTTGAAAGGGGGGGAGGAAGAGTTTCCCCGGAGGCTGTGGCATCTGGTCACATGGAATTAAGTTACAGTTTGCTTATATGTGTACTGGGGGGAGGAGAGGAGAAATGCTGTTTAAACTTTTGAACCTCTAGCAGGGAGCATGAGGGGAGGTCATGACCCCCTTCTGTTCCTCATGCAAATGGTAGAGATTCAATTAGGATGGCAGGAGGCCTGGTGGTAGCCTGCCCGTGTGTCTTTGCCATTCCCAGAGCTCCCTCAGTTGTCTTCAGTACACTAATTGCCTTGTTGCTGCCTAGCCTGGAGCCTTATGCTGGAGGTGATCTGCCTGTTCCCTCAATCAAATCTGAAAAGGACCATTATCCTACTCCTTGGAGTGGGGACAGGGGGAGCTGAATCCGAATTCCCAGCTCCATAACTGTATTGACCCAGGGGTCTTGTCCTTACATGTGTGGGAGGCTCAATGGAGCTTTGTTGGTCAGGATGAAAGACTCTTTGAGCTTTCTCTTCCAGGCCAGTATGTGTCTCCTTCCCATTGTGAGTACTATCACCTTCAAATGCAGAAGAGGCAGATTATATGTCTGCTTTCCACCTTCGTTAATGGAGATACCATGCCAGTGTAGAAAGTAATTCCATCCTATCACCCACCTCCTCTGTAAAGGGGAGCTACTTTCTTCCCAGACTTGCTTATATTGACTTACCTGAAAAAGTTATGGATAAATACTGAAGTTTTATCAAAATGGGGTCCTTAAGCCTAGAGTGCCACTTCCTGCAACTTCAAGGAGAAAGGAATGCAACAATAAGAAAAGAACTGGGCAGAATTGTAGAACGTGCTGATATGTTAAATTAGAAGTACAGATGCCAATTTGGAAATACGTGATGTGGACGACTAGTACATTTTAGTCTGATGTCTAAAAAGCTGACCTCAGATGCACAACTTCAATTTCTCACCCTGTATTCTAAATTCTTTGTCTTTAAATTTAATTTGCACACTGCAGCCCTTCAAAAACTGAACTGCCCTGGATAAAGTAGAATAATATGATAGATAGTCCAAACCTGGGCTAAGAAGATTGAATTCTTAGTTTCTTGAGCACTCCCTGCCTCCATTATCTGTGGGTTAATTTTGGGGGGTTTACCTACATGTCAGGAATAGCAGCTTCCCTTCCTCATGTAGCCTTAGCCTGGTCCCACTGCACTTACGGATGCAAGGAGGATGTAAAACGTTAAAAAAAGCTTGCCATCTGTTGGAAAATGCTATGCATCTGTTGTGTACTCACTGCATACGTGTTTCATATGCTCTATCCGTCGAGCATCCGTCCACTGCGATTTCATCTGCACAAAGTTTTGAGCTGCACAAAACTTTTTGAACGGATGAACTTTCCGCCACGTACAATGTACATCCGCGACATATACAGGCAACAAACGTTCTATGTCCGTTATCATCCATTAAAAGTCCGCTGTATCCTCTCTGCATCCTCTGGCCATCCCCATAACTCACATCTGCTGCAGCTGAAAATGGAAAGAGGGAGGAAACAAAAGGTACACGAACGTCTACACAGCGTTAGTAGCACGGAAATAGAAAGGATGTAAGCATATGCATCTCGTATATAAAGTATTAAAAATGGACAAAACGTTTGTGTCTGGGATGTATCTCGTATATTTAGGATGTCAGGAGTATGTTTAGAGTATGTGGAAGGACACCTAGCGGACAACCGATATTTCCTAAAAAAAGGGGGAGGAAATCATCTGGATCTCAGTATGAGTCCAGCAGCCGTGGTGTACAGACCTCATCACCCTTGGTCTTGGTCTTCAACATCATCAATTGTTCTCCACCATGGATGATGAAACAGTCCATATGATAGCTCCACTCATTCATCACCAGAACCAAACCCTGTTCAGACTGTTTCACCTTTTATATACAAGGAGAAGAAGGAGACGTCCAAGAGCTGTGTGGGTCCGAGGATGGATCGTGAGAAGAATGGAGTTTGGACTGTATGACCAGTTGATGGTGGAGCTGAGGAATGAAGACCCTCGTGCATTCCATCACTTCATGAGGATGCCACCAGCCATGTTTGACGAACTTGTACAGCGTCTGAGACCCAGGTTGACCAAGCCTAGCACCAACTTCCGTCCCAACCTGGACCATGGACTGAAGGTGGCACTGACTCTGCGGCACCTGGCCTCTGGAACCACATACAGAAACATACAGTATGCATGGAGGGTGCCACACAACAGCATCAGCAAAGTGGTCAGAGAAGTGGTACAGGCCATCATCGAAGAATACGTGGAGGAGCTCCTCAGGTGCCCCACCACTGAACTAGGATGGAGAAAACTTGCAGAAGAGTGGTGGAACTTTCCCCACACCGTTGGAACCATAGATGGGAAGCACGTGGCCTGCAAAGCTTCAGCAGGGCCTTCAGGGGCTTCAGCATCAGGGCCTTCTGGAGATTGTTCAGGGCCTTCAGAGGCTTCAGCATCAGGGCCTTCTGGAGATTGTTCAGGGCCTTCAGGGGCTTGAGCAGCTGGGCCTTCAGCAGCAGGGCTTTGAGGGACTTGGGGCTGGTCCACCACAGCAGCAGCAGCAGTAGCTTCAGAGTCAGTGCCAGGGGGTGGGATGCTGGTTCTGCCCTTCTTCACCTTGCCAGGGCTTAAACGAGTAGGCACGGACTTCCTCTTCTTGCCTGACTGAACCATGGTGTTCCTGAAAGATGTATCTGACAGCACGTCTTTCCCCTGTATGCTGACTGCGTGTGTGCTGCATCTTTTTATATCTGCAGAGCGGACGCAATTCATACCCCCAGCATGCGTAGTGAACGCTTTGCATCCGATATACATCCGCGCGGCATCCCCTTTGTTTCCTATAGGCGTCTGTGATGCATCCGTGTCATCTGCTATGCATCCGCCCCTTCCGCTATGCGTCCGCTTCGAAATTATCCCCCGGAACCCCTTCGGAGGTGTCATCCGCTTCCATCCGCTTTCATCCGCTAGGCTTCCTATGAACATCCGTTTAACATCCCCGCTACATACTACCCACGTCCGTTCTTTTCCGTTTTGTTTATGCAAATTTTCACCAATTTTGGGAGCAGATGAAAACGGATGGAGCCACCCCCGAAATTTTGCTCGTCCGCTGTGTCCTTTCTGCATATGTTTTGCGTCCATCGGCCAGTGGGACCGGGCCTTAATCTAGAGCCCTCTAGACATGTTGAGGTTACAACTTCTAGATTTCTCAGGCAGTATGCCTGTCTTCACCACTGGCCTTGCCTCCTGGGTGGCTGAGAGGTCTGCTGTGCTCCCTATACCTCTGAAGAGCAGAAGGTTCTTTTTTAATAGAAAAAAAGGGAAAAAATTATCTTCCTCTCCCTTTTCTTCCCTTCCCTAGCCATGAAAGCAGAACTTTTTTTTATGCCAAAGAAGCATATAATTTATACTGCCTTAATTTATTGGGAAGCTTTTTTTTTTACTGTTTAAGCCTTTCCCAATAAAATTACTCTTTTGCTTTGTTGGAAGTGGTACCCTCCAGATGTCTTGGGATACAGACGATTGGAGCTATTATTCAATACATCTGCAACATCACATTGTGGAAGGCTTTATTAACGTCCATCAAGTTTTATTCCCATTTATCAGGAGCTGGATCTGTGCGTTTGATGTCTGTGTTAGGCACATCTGGGCACACAGCACCACAGAATAGCTACTCTTCCCTCCAGTAATAGTTCCTCCAGCTCATCAACATGTCTGAATCGGATTAAGTTGCAGCTGTTCTATCATATACGAAATCTTGGCTCTACTGCATGACTGCACTTTTTTTATTAAATTTGAGAGAAAGGAAGCTATTATGTTCCATTTGCTAACACCCTGGTTCAGAAGACATTCCAGGCTTGGCTATTTATTAGGGTTAGTCAGCCCTTTAGATTCAAAGGGAGAAACGTGATTTAGAGCACATTAGAGACAACATTGTTTTGAATGTCTTAAACCAAATGGATATTTTCCAAGGATTATTTGACAATTGTAAAGGTAGGAGTCCAGAAAAAGATGTAGTTGCTTTAAGGTATTTCCAATAAGTACTACGTACAAGCTATGTATGTTCACAATCAAATTTCACTTTACAAATTTGGAATCTCTATAGCTGTATGTACTATTGACACACATTTTAAAAGAATATAAATAGAACAGACAAATAAAGAGATAAAACACATCAACATAAAATTTTATGAGTAACTCCCCAAGCAGATACCAAAGTTATGATTTTTTTGGTTTTATAGTTGAGATGTTAACCAACTGCAGCCCAGTTTTTCTCAGTTCCTCTAAGCATGTTGCATTTTCAGTGCAACTTTGAATTCAAATAACCCTGCACAAAAGTTCTTAGGAGCAAATGAATTAACAATATGGGAGTAGCACAATAATCAGGTTTTTTTTTTTTTTGTAAATTGAATCTAATCATAAGGATAAAATTATTTGTGGATTTCCAAGCGTGTCAGTTTCCTATGTTCTTTCCTAAAAAAATGTGCAAGTTTGGAGTGTATAAAATGCACTTTGATTGTAGATCTAACAACTTGCCCTTATTAACACATGGGGCTTTGTTTAGAAGTGCAAACTTTGGAGATGTTTTCAATCCATTTGTAGTCCAGCTGATTTCATTAAAAATGCAGGTAGTCCTCAAATCATGACCACAATAAACCCCAACATTTCTACTGCTAGGTGAGACAATTGTTAAGTGAGTTTGGTCCCCTTTTACATCTTTTTTTGCCACAGTTGTTAAGTCAACCACTGCAGTTGTTGCTTGTCAGAAAGTTGCAAAAAGGGATCATGTGGCACCGGGACAGAGCAATCATCATCAAATATGATCCAGTTGCCAAGAATCTGAGTTTTGATCACAAGACCATGGGCATGCTGCAACAGTCATAAGTGCTGTTTTTTCAGTGCTGTTGTAACTTTTGAACAGTCACTAAATGAACTGTTGTAAGTCAAGGACTACCTGTATAACTTCTCTGTCATCCAAGGTTAAGGCAAAATTCTGAAATCATACATGGGGAAGTTGGCTGATTAAGGAAGGCTAGAAAGTCCTGAGGACTGAGCAATTGAGTCTGCTATTAGAGAACAAATGAGTATAATATTATGCAGTGATAAAGCACTTCTGCCTAGTGTAATTTAGGAAGATGAGTGGGATGGGAGATTAAATAATGATCATTAGTGAGAGAATAAGGTATCACAAGGACAAAAGTTATTCGTTCTTGCAGCTATTTTATGCAATATGGGAGGAGACACTAGCTGTAAGAGAATCCTCTCCTTCCTCCACTGTTTCCAATTTCCCTTTGTAGGGCTGGGTAAAAAGCAAGATATTTTGCTCTATAATGTATTATGAAGCTTTAAAAATATTGTTCGGTGAAGTGAGGTATTCCCTTACTGAACATAACAAAATCAGATAGCTAAGAAATAAAAAAAGCTAAAATTGGAGTCTATTAAGGCCCATGAATGGTTCCAGGAGCAGTATTGGGTTGCCAAATGATATCTGAGCCCTCAGCTTCCTGAGAGAGCCAGTGTAACCTAGTGGCTAAGATGCCAGGTTAGAAACCAGGAGATTGTGAGTTCTAGTCCTGCTTTGGGCATAAAGCCAGCTGGGTAATCTTGGACCAGTCTCTCTTTCTCAGCCCTAGGAAGCAGGCAATTACAAAACATCTCTGAAAAACATTTGCAAGAAAACGCATGGATTGTCCATGCAATTGCCAATAGTCAAGATTATCTTGAAGGGACAAAAAGAAAATAAAAAGAATTGCTTCCTGCAGTCCCACTGTCACATTCTGGGGCCATTTTGAAAAATATCTGCTAAGCTCCATCTGAATTCTATGCAAGACGGGAAGAGGCTTTTGGGAATTTGCCAACTCTTACATGCAGTCAGCTTCCCCTTTGTGATATATAGCTAGTGACTGGAAGATAACTTTTTTTTTTAACAAACAATGGTGTATAAACCTGAACTAACCTGTGTTTTTTCCCCCCTAGCTTTGGTTTAAACAATTAAACAGTCCTTTATCCTGGGCTACTGTTTTACAGGAAATGTGTGAAGAATGGATGGGCCCCAACTATTGGATTTCTGAAAATACTGGGATATTATAATTCAGTGTCAGAAATCAATCTTTTGAATCTCTTGAATGTACCAGTAATTGCTAGAAATTCAGATTGTGCAAGCCTTGGAAAGAATTGATGTTTAATAAAAAGCAGCCTGCTTTTCATTTGCCATGGAGCTACTTCCTCTCAGAACTGGCACAATGTAAAAAAACACGGGAGTATTAATCATCCACTGTTTTCACACAGAAGTCACTTTGGTTAACTTCTGCAATTCAGTTGGTATCTAAATGTTTTGCTTTTTTTTAATTTGCCAAGCAGCGTGCAAAGAGCAAGACTGCTGGACTGAATTAAATCACACTAAAACAAACCAGATAGAGAGATAATTTCACCCAGTGCCTGTCACTTCTTCTCCTGCTCCTCCCTTGGCAACCATGCTGTTTCTCAAATTACTAAAAAACACCATGGCAGGGCTCTTAGAATAGCAATTTTAACTTTAAGTGTCTTGTCCTTCCTCAAAATTGCTTTTCATCACCTCATAATGCCAACCCAAATGGTGGAGACTCACTTTTTCCAATTGTTCATCTGCTATTTATCAGCAGCTCCTTCCTTATGAATGCCACATGTTGTAGGGATGATTCAAACACCTGTCAGTTCAGCTTCCATAGGATCAAGCTTCTACCTCTCCCCCCAAAAAAAGAAAAACAGTCATGATAGTATGTATAGTTTATTAAATTAAAAAAAAATAAAAGCAACAACATTCATTTATTTAAATAATCAAAAATCAATAAAAATATGTTTAAAAATTGCAGATTGGTTATCTCACATAAGCTCAATATATTTTAGAGCTCTTATAAAGACAAATGCTATCTTGTTTCTATTATCAGTAAGGGTTGAGATTAGGTCTCCCAATTCCATTGATGGTTCGTGCAATCCTTGAATTAGGAGGAGCACGCAAATGCACAACTTTAACTTTTTAAAAAGTGTGGTGGCAGGTGATGACAATCTTGGTTGCTTGCATGTTTTTCAAATGGAAAAGCTATTAAATGCACATGGAGGTTGTAACTCACACAGCAAAAAAGTACTTTGTGATCTTGTACAGTAGATTGTATAAAATAATTTGAAGATAACTAGAATGCCAAGGAATGTGGCATACACATTTTAACTTGGATTTATAACTTGTAAGCTTGTTTCGCTAATTTATAAAGTGTTTTTAAAAAAGGAATTTTATTTTAATTGGCTGCCAGTGTCCTTGGATCGTATGATTTGAGTCCATAGCTTCACAGAGGAAGCTACTACACATCTCACAATTGCCACCATATGCACTTTGTTTCATTATCCCATCATTATTATTTTAGTAAAATTTCTAACTCTTGGGGCTAGTTATATTGAAATGTTTTACGTTTATGACAACTTTGTGAGGAAAATCATTGTTTTCATTTTCAGATATGTAAAAATTTAAGATTGTGGAATCTATTTGTAAAGTGTAATTGAACAAAATGAAAAGTAAACTGCTTTAGGTTTTATATTTTATCCATTGGATCTATTTTTCCGATATGACATGAATGGAGAAACTACGACCGTCCAGAAATTGTCGGAAATCATCAAAATTGTAAAATAATAAGTGTTGCTGATGGGATAATGGAATTTGGGAGTCCAAAAACATCCTAGTTATATATTTGCTAAAAATTTATCCTGACATACTATTCCCTTCCTCTCCCCACAAAAAAAAATTAATTTTCAAGAATCCATCCCTCAGATACGAGATTTTTCATGAGGAATGGCCCTGACTCATTCTTTTCTCAAAGGTCTAGACTGTATTATTTTCTATTTGTAATCCTGTACTTTGTCAATATTTCATCTTTTTTCTTTCTTGCCAAGAGAACATTAGAAAGAAAAAGACAAAAAAGCTGCACTATTTTTTGCAAAGTGGCTTTAGGAACCATCTTGTTAAGAGATCCTCTATTTCTGGTTAGGATGGGGAGGGAACCCCTATCCTGTCTTCATCCTTCCAATTTAGAGAGGCAAAAGGAGCTGCTTTTGTCATTATACCCTATGCAGGTTCGTGTGGACAATCCGGATGAGGCCCATCTTTATGAGTCTGTGCCAGTGATTCCTGGAGAGCCTGTGCTACGTGACATGGTCCTGAATCCTGACCAGCGCTACCTCTATTTGCTCAGCCAGAGACAGGTCAGCCTAAGGGAGATGGGTCAGGCAGCAGCTTCTGTTGTACCTGAGCTAGGAAGGTGAAGAATAAGCCACTGGTGGGAAATTGATTGACAACGGGTCATCCTGAAGACAGTTTATCTATGTGGTCACGAAGAATAGACCTTGATAGCACTTAATCAGGAATTTTGACTCTCCATGTGTGCGGTATTGGATTTCAACTCCCATCAAACTCCATCAATGTGGCATCTGGCAGGGAGAGGGAACTATAATTCAGACCAACTAATAGTAATAATTGGCTTACCTGTTCTGGGGGAAAGGACTTTTGTTTTTGTTCATTGATTGATTGATTGATTGGCTGATTGATTGTTGGCTGCCTGGCTGGCTGCCAAGTTTTATTCTAGTAGCAGAAGAGAGAGAATGCTCGCAAAGAAATTGTTTTCTTTAGAGAGATTCTTTTTGCATGGAAAGGCAGGTTTTAAATCTTACCACTAATGATGTTGTCTAATAATAATGATATTATCAATATTATTGTTAGACAACATCATTAGTGGTAGGATTTCTGCTGTACCTTCCCATGCCAAGAAGACATTCTGGATATCTATTTATGTGTTTATATATAGATATAATTGCATTTTTAGAAAATCCATATCTGTGTAAATAATGGCATTTTATTTATTTCTCCCAGCCCTTTTTTCTTCTCTTTCAGCAGATTTATACTTACCTTAGAAGAGTTAAAGCTTAATTTCAGTACCTTTTTTATTTTTTTAATAGCTGCATTGCAACCCAAATGAGTTTAAGCTTTAGGGAAGTGTATGCTTTACATCAGCAATAGAAACTGGGGCAAGATAACTGTGCATACATTTCAATGTGTTTAAAATGTGAAAATGAAGACTGACTGTGAAGATTATTTCATTTTTCTAAGTGGGGTGGGAAAATCCTTTCCACATTGCTATGGCCAATTAAGGTTGGGAGCCTAAGATAAGGTGCCCTGGGCAGGACTGAATACACCAATGGGGTCTCTTCTCAATAGACAAGATGCCTATAAATGTAAGGAGTGAGGGATGCCGCGAACGTTGTATTTTCTTTGCCGTGAATAAATTATTCAAATAGCAAAATGCAAAGAATGTATGAAATGCAGAGCCTGAATTTGAAGAAAGAAGGTTGAGGGAGATTGGCAAATGTGAGACCAAGGGCTGCTGAGTATATGTGTATTTGCTACCCGTTTTGCTAGGATAACCAGATCTGAATTGTAAAAATCTGGAGAAGTATGAAGGGCAGTGAAGGGAGACCAGGATGCAGAAAATCCCATACTCTTTCCTGCCACATTTTTACAATTGTTCAAACTTTCACTCGGATGTGGTAGTCCCGCTTTTGCCTCAGGCAGGGCTCACTTTTCCACACCTGCTGCAGCCCAGGCAAGAATTCAACAAGTGTCTTTTCCTTCATTTTGACTCTTTTATGTTGGGGAAATAATCCCTAGCCCGATATACCTGGAGGGTAAGGCTGTGGGGAAACTCCAAAGTGGATGAATGAATGTGGGGGGGGGGGAGAAAAGAGGTCTGCAGATGTATATTGATACAGCTCTTCCCTCAGGTGGTGCAGCTTCCTGTGGAGAATTGTGGACAATATCTTTCCTGTGCAGATTGCTTGGGCTCCCGAGACCCACATTGTGGCTGGTGTGTCCTACACAATAGGTGAGAGATCATCCCCCTTTCTACCTTCAACTATGCAAGCTGGGAGGAAGAACCCTTGATCTGCCATTCCTATTCCCCCACCCATTTCCCTCCCCCCACCCATTCTTCTTGTGCTTTCACCCAAGTCTGGGAGCGAAAGCAGGGAGGAACAGCCAGTTGCGCACTTTCCTCTCCCCTGCTCCCTTTATCTGAACTCTGCAGGAGCTTTAATCCTATTAAACCTGCCAGCACTTAGCTGACTAGGCGGGAAGAGTAAGAGGAGGTTGGAGGTGCAAGGGGGCCGAAGCAGCTCTCCTTCCCCAATGGAAGGAGAAGGAGGATTTTCTCTTTTCTTCTGCTCCACCCCCCTCACACACACACCAGTCCTTTGCTGGATATGGCATTGCAAAGGGTGAGGAAGATGCTTCCGTGCTCCCTTCCGAAGGAAAGCTGGTCCTTGCTTTCTGCATCAATGTTGGGGGCCTACCTCATGACAGAGGCATTGCATAACATGTGGTGGGAGGGAGAAGCAAGAGGCAAGGGGGAAAAAGAAACCTTTTCCTCTGTCCTGCAGTAACCCCTACTCTCTGTCTCTCCCAGTAGCTATTTTCCCCCTTTTTTCCCACCTTCCATCTCCTCTCCCTGCCTCAGCACCTGGTGCTGCAGCTTGCACCTCCTTCCTTAATATAGACTATGCGATAACACTTGGGGGAGGGAGGCCCCCTGAAAGCAGAGGTGACACTTCTCCCCTCCAAGCAATGGTATGGTCGGGAGAAGGAGCAGGAAGTGTGCAAAAAAAGTGAGAACTGCTTACAGCCTCCCATCCTCAGCCGAAGAAGCGTTTCCACTTTGTTTGCAAGCCGTGGACTTTCACCATCCTTTCCTATCCCAAGCCCAGATCTCATTGCATCCAGGATGAGCTCTCTGATATTATCCCCTTTTTGGGGGTGGGCAGGGGAGGGGGGGGAAGGATTAGGATGATTTCCATGCTGCCCTTCCCCACCCCACCCTGCTTGTGAATGTCTTGTTGCTGTCATCTTTTCTCCAGGCAGGCGCCTCGGTCCCCAGATCCCTAAGCATCCTTGGTTCCTTCTAATGTTAACAAGTCTCCAGGGCCCCCCCGAGCGGAAGCAGCAGGTCTGCATTACAGTCCCCAAGCTAACTTCCTCCCTCATGCCCTGGTGGGTGCACTCTCACATGCTTAAATTACTGAGCCTTGCTTTTATTGCCTCCTCCCTTTTGATCTCAGTTCTGCCAACTTTCCCACACAAGATGTCTTTCCTATGCCTGGATTTAGTTAAGTGCGTTGGGCTGCTGGTACAGCGATTCCCTCCCCCCCACCTCCAGCAGAGATCTCCGATACACATTCTGTTTCATGGTCCCTGCCTCTGACTGACCCCAACCCACCAGGAGCTTTTGCGCTCCCGATAATAGAAGGAGAAGCTGTTAAGAGGAACAAATGAAGGTGTAAGGTTCTGCAGACTTCTCTCATTTTGCTCCCTACTCCTTTTGGTTTCTGTGCCCTCAGGTGCTGTAGAGAAAGCGAGTGCCCCCGTGCTGCAGAACCCCACCGTTTTACAGCAACTCGGACACAATGTGTGCAGTTGCTGGTTGAGCCCAGTAATATCTCAGTGACAGAACCTAGCATTGTGGTGAGTCTTTCCCTCCTGCTGGCCTTTTTGAAGATCTGTCTCTCTCCCACCCACCCCATCCTGCTGGCTAATTGTTCTTTATCCCCTTTTTGTTTTCTCTAACTGTGTCTTCTCTCTGTTATTGGTCTCTTCGTCTTCCGTGTTCTTGGTCAATTGAGCCTCAACATTCTGAGGCCAGCTACCACTCTGAAAATGGAAATCTGACCCCAAACCGATCTATAAACAAAATAGACTGTGAGTATTAGGAGAAAGGAAAGCTAATGAATTTTTAAGTGAATTTTGGAAGACCATTACCTCTAGCCCTAATCTACACCAGCAAGTTACTAAAGAAATAACTTATTTTTTTGCTGCTGACATACACATCCTGAAAGAAAGTCAATCATTTAGTGTGAATATAGAATTTTACAGTCATTTTGGAACTGAATTGAGATACCATTATATCTCTGGGCTCTCTTTTTTAATTGGACATATTCAAATTAGAAAATTATTACGGAAGACTGTAAACATTATATTCTGTTGACTATGGGGTTATATTTTGAGGATGCCATGAAAAATCACTCATTAACTTCAGAGGATATTTGATTAGTGATAAGATTTCTTATGTCTTGCAAACTACCTTGAGTATAGAATCCTTTGGGAAACAAGAGTAATTGGTTTAGTGCTCTAAATTGTATTTATGTAGGTAATTACTGCTCTTCTTCAAGGTCATCTCCAGCCTTCATATTAGTTACTAAAAGCATAGCAGAGGATTGCTTTGATCCATAATCTATGCCTCTATGTCCACAGTGGGTTAGAGACTCCATGGCCCTCTAATTTACGGGACAAAAACATGTGGCCTTCCAGCTATTGTTGGATTGCAACTAATCACCTCTCATTACTAACTATGCTAGCTAGGGCTGATAAGAATTGACATATAGCAATACAGGAGGGTTGCCTGTCTATCACTGCTCTAGATGTTGCTGAACAACAATTCCCAAGGGCCTTCGCCACATACAGCCATTGGTGCAGGATGCTGGGTGTTGCAACTCAGAGCATCTGGAAGGTCACAAGATCCTCCCTAGGCAAACAGAACCATCATGATGAGTAAGCTCGCCTGAATAATATGATATTCACCATACAATTCAGCTTTGTAAGAATAACCGTATTCCTTTTCTTTGTGTGTTTTTTTAAAGTAATTGTTCAGCTTTATGATTGCCAAGATATGCTTGGATAATGCCTGGTAGGAAATCAGAAGCCAGATAAATTGCTGAGTAAAATTTCCAGTGGTCAAATTCCAGTGTTCTGCAGGGTTTTTTGTTTCCCATTCATCAACCATGGCTATTGCAAAGTAGGGAAAATGCAGACTAAATTGGATGAACCACAATCATTTTATCTGTGTCACTGTATTTAGGCTACTGTATGTCATAAAACTTGAAAAGTGTCTTATTTATTTTATTTATTTGTCAAGCGATTATAAGATAACAGATATAAGTATAAACATAGTTATGAATCCATGAAATGGATACTATAAGAAAAAAAAACCAGTAGGACAGGGACTGTAGGCACATTGGTACGCTTATGCACATCCCCTACAGACCTCTTAGGAAAGAGGTGAGGTCAATAATAGACAGTCTAACCTAAGTTTTGGGGGTTTGGGGAAGAAACCACAAAGTCAGGTCGAGTATTCCAGACTTTGACCACTCTGTTGCTGAAGTCGTATTTCCTGCAATCAAGTTTGGTGCAGTTTACCTTGGGTTTGTATCTATTGTATGCTCTTATATTGTTATGGTTGAAGCTGAAGTATTCATTGACAGGTAGGACATTGCAATATATAATTTTATGTAGTATACTTAGATCGGACCGAAGGTGGCGTAGTTCTAGGTTTTCTAGGTCTAAAAGTTCAAGTCTGGTGGCATAAGGCATTCTGCAACGAGTCGAGGAATGGAGAACTTTTCTAATGAAATATTTCTGGACTTTCTCAACTGTGTTAATATCAGATACGTAATGTGGGTTCTAGACTGATGAGGTGTATTCGAGGATTGGTCTAGCAAATGTTTTGTATGCTCTAGTTTGTAGTGTGATATTACCAGAGAAAAAGCTACACAGGATTAAGTTAACCACTCTTCATGCCTTTTTGGCTCTGTAGTTACAGTGGGCTCATATTTATGTGTATATAGCACACATTATGATTTCCCTTCTTTTGACATAATTCTCAAACATACTAGTCCTTAAAATTACATCATTCTTTTGTGCTATGTTTCCAGCTTCAGCTTACAGTCCACAATGTCCCAGACCTGAGTTCTGGGGTGACTTGCTCCTTTGAGGGCCTTGGTGAGAGTGAGGGACAGCTTCAGGTGAACGGAGGGATCCACTGCCTTTCACCTACTTTGAGGGATGAGCCCCCTGGGGAATATGGTAAGTGCTTGATGATGGGAAAGGAAGTAGTAGTGTACTATTCAGATGGGACAGAGCTAGAAAGTAAGATATAGTCCACCTTTCTGTCCTTACCTTGCCTCTGCCAAAAACTTCTTGATGGCTTCAAAGAAATTCTCATTAGTCCTGATCCTTTCTCATAACAAGCCTAAAGTTGTATGCAATTTTTTTTAAAAAGCAGGTGACAATGCTCAGGATGGAATTAGACTTATAAGTCAAATGCTATTTTGTCAGAGATTTTGGCCTTCTGCTTTTTGCCTTCCTGCTTTTCATGCTGCTCCCATGGTCAATAACCAGATTGGTTGCCACTCTATGGTGCTGGATTTTTGCATGGTTATAACTGACATCTGGAAACAGTGGTAAATAAATGCTTTTCTCTCTTCTGCAAAACTATGCTGATGGGGGGCATCATGGAATTCTAATTTTGCTTCATGATTCTGAATGTGGAAGCAGAAGTTGATTGTATCAGAATTCAAGAATGTCACACCATGATTGAATGTTACTTGCTCTTCCTTCCTCCTGTTTCCCTATAACTCTCAGGTGATGTACGGACTGTTAGGATCCAGCTTCTGTCCAAGGAAACTGGCATGGAATTTGCCAGTACAAACTTTGTCTTTTATGATTGCAGCCTTCTACGCACGTGAGTTTTGAAACTGGGCACAGGGCTGTTAGTGAGGGAGCGGGGAAATGACTTTATTTTTCAATCCCATCAGTTTACTTACACATAAGATGTGTGACCCACGCATCATTGTTTACAACTGTTGCAAAATAAGGTTTAATCTCAGCTTCCAACAACGCTTACTACTTTTTTTTTTTTTTAAAAAAATCTTTTTCATCTTTACACTTTGCTCACAGTTAAAACATACACACTTGGTTTATTGACTGATTTACTGTCATGTTTTTCTCCATTTAAAATAACCCCCTAATCAGGATTTCATTAATTCAAAACAAACAGCATACAATTGACAGTTAATTAAATTTCATTCTAGCAAAAATGAGAAATCTGTCAAAATCTATATAAAAAAGCATATTAAAAATTGATGGCCACTCATGCACCCTCCCCTACCCAGCAGCAGCCAATTATCTGCCTACTGGCCTGCTTGGAAGCTGCCTGAGACTTGTGACTTCCTACTGGCTTACTCATTTTGCTTATTGGAACCAGCAAGGAGGTCCTTACTTAGTCACTCACAACCCACAATCCTTGCTTAATGACGGCAATGGGGAGTGCCAGAATAGCTCTCAATAAGCGATGCAGTCATTTGAAACTACACTTTACGACCGTATCACTTAGCAATCGAAATTCTGCCCCCAGTTTCCATTATATCATGAGAACTACCTGGTCTTCATTAGGTTGAAAGACATTGCCAAAGTCTATGAGGAAGGCAGATCTTGTCCCTAAGATAAGAAATGGAGCAGCTTAGAAGAATAGGTTTCACCTCATATAGAAACAGTTCACACTCTGTTGCACTAAAACATGATTTTGTTAATTGCAACTTGAGTACAACTAAGCCATCATTAAACAAATTTTACAATTGCTTAAGGTGATGTGGTCAGCCAGCCACTGAATGATTTATGATAGTTAGCTTCCCCTATCTTGTAAATAGATTTTTCAAATCATGTGGCGTGCTCAATGTATACTATACCATGTGCATCAGAAGAACTTGATCATCCTTCTGGGAAAGGGGCAAGTTACTGTGTTCACAAATAGCTGAGCAGTGGCCCTTTTCAAAATGACCTGTTCTCTGCTGGGAAGGGATGATCAAGAAAAACATTTCCAGGGCCACTAGGAGAAATATTTCAAGTATCTGAAAGATACAATCATTTGTACTTGGACTCTGACTGTATCTATCCTATTTGGTTGCTGTACAAAATTGAACAGTTGCAGAAGTACAAATAACAGATCCAATAATTCCTTTGTAAAACCTTATCAACAGCTCCTGGGGCAGTCTGAATAAGTCCCAGAATAAGTCATCTTCGGTCCCGAGCTAAAGCAGGAAAAATATCCTTTATTATGCCTTTTTAATGATAGTTCTAATGTTAAGCATCCATTTCAAGTCCTGGGAGATTATAGAACCTAAACTTGAAGGACTCTACTGCTGATACCTTGCTGTTGAATATAGTAAGAGGAGGTAAAATAGGAGGGCTCCTCCTAAAATTCACTCTCATCTTTACAGTTTTAAGCATGTTCAGCTCCCGATTGTTCCGGCTGAATCCCAGGGCCATTTGTTCAACTGCCCATCTATATCACTGCCTCAAATGAGGCCAGTTACCATTGATGTTGTGGTTGTTCTCTTGTGACTAGTTCCAATAAGTATTGCCTGGAAAGCAGAGGCTGATACCTCTTGATATGTTGAGTGTCATATCCTTCCTGCTTAATAACTATATGAAGTCACTGTGTGAGTCATTTGTTGACATGGGGTCAGTTATAATCAGTGTATGATGATACCCAGCTGGTTCTCAAGTCTTTGCCAACCAAATGATGCAGTTGAAGGTCTTGTCCCAGTGCCCGGAAGCTATTAAGGTCCAGAGGGGAGGAATGGACTTAAGCTTGACCTTAGCAATTCTGAGTGCTAATGGGTTCATGGATCATCCAGGCCTGAGGACTTTCTATTTTTAATTTTGAATGGAATTTACTTCCCCAGTTAGAACTGGTATGCAGTTTGGAGGTTCTCCTGGACTTTCAGATTGAGGAGGAGATGGCAACTATAGCCAAGAAGACCTTCACACAGATTCATCTCATATATTAATTGTACCCATTCTTGGACCTTCTCAATGTCACTTGTTCTTATATGTTAACTTATATGTGGACTTTGCAGTGCCCTATACATGCAACTGACCTTGAAGGCCACTTATAACCTTTAGCTGATGCAAAACATAGTGGAATAAGCAATTATGAATGTGCCACAGTACGGCTGAGTCACACCTTTGCTCTGCAAGCTGCAGTGATTATTAGCAGGCTTCCAAGTGCAATTCAAGATGTTCAGTGTCACCTCTACATGACAAAGTTATTATTTATTTGAGGGGTTCACTCTCCCATTGTTTCTGTCCATCCAAAGATATTATTTATTTGAGGGGTTCACTCTCCCATTGTTTCTGTCCATCCCATGAGCTCAGACAGAATCAGGATACTCTGGGTCCCTTCCATTAATCAATGTCATCTGATAGGATCTAGGAAGTTTGTTGAGCCCATCTTCTGGAACATAGAGTAGCGTCTCCTAGAGTTGAAATCCACATATGTTAACAATACCAAGGTTGAGAAACCATGCCCTAGAGATTTGAATAGTCCCAACTCTGCTCTGCTTTATACGTGTTCTGATCTGGCATTTCCCCCAGGCTCTCATCTGGGATGGAAAGTGGGCTGCTTCTGTGAAAAATTCTTTATGGGCATTTAGTGGATGTTTGTTCCCCTGGACAGCCATCTTACATTTCTGTCTGACTTGATGTTTTGCACCACTCAGAGTTGTTGATGAATTGGGAGGCCTTAGAAATATAAACAAGTAATCAATTAAGTCCTTGCTCAGGGAGATTGCAATCTCATTTGTTTCCTTAGGGGAAGTTTGGTAGAAGAGGCAAAAGATTTCTTGATTTTAGTCCCAGAAGAAGTCATCAATGTTGGAGGCCTGACTCAGTCCTAAAAGTGTTTCCTACTTGGGAACATTTTTTTACTAGGATTGAGTAAACATTTTTTTACTAGGACTGATATGAGTTGGCAAGGCCTTTTTCAAGCCACAGGCCATGGCTGCTTGAGCCAGACTTATATTCTTCTTATCAGAAACAAGGTCTGATGTATCTGCACCCTTCCAGCTTTGCTGACATAGGTTTTCCGCTCAGAGTATGCTGTATTTCTCCCTCAGTGTTATGTAAAGTAGGAAATGCCACACACCTTGTAGACAACTTCCTCTCTCAGTTTTGAGGCTCTCCTAGCTTACACCAGCTAGTCAGTAGGTGGCTGTAGTTTAGGTTTGCCTCCCTCTGGGCCTTGTCTCCACAGCAAGCAGATGGGTTGGATAAGATTTGAAGATCCAATTCAATTTGTGTTTCACTTCCTCCCTTTCCTTCCCACGAATTTCATATCCTTATGCAGAACAAAACCTTCAAAGGAATAAAGGTGAAGGAAACAAGAGAAGAGAGAATTGGCATCTGTAGATCAGGACATGCATTCTTTCCCCCTTTCCTGTTTTTTAAATTTTCCTCATTCTACAGGTGCTTGTCCTGTGTCAGCAGCCACTATCCATGCCACTGGTGTAAATACAGGCATACGTGCACCCACAATGTGGCCAAGTGCTTCTTCCTAGAGGGCCGAGTCAACACTGCTGAGGTAAGAAAGGCCGTTGGAGCGCTACCATCTCAAGAGAGTTTCCTGCCAGCCATTAGGATGATTTTTGGACATGAAGACCCATGAACATCTTTTGTTTGTGAAACCTTCACCCCTGGGGAAATCAATGGCAGTTTTATTCCCCCTTCTGACCTACAGGACAGAGGGAGTCGGGAGGGAGATTGGGCCTGGAATCTACTCCTCTTCCCAGCTCAACTTCCTTCCTTGCATTTTCAAGAGCTCCCTGTTTCTGCATAACAGCAGAAATAGCTGCAATATTTCATAGCCTGCTCTTCCAGCATTGGAGCAAACATTTGGGAGCCAAGTTTCCATTTCTATGTTAATGCAAGTTGTGCAACTGCTTGCATTCATTTAACTGGAATATTTTTCACTGTGTCTTTGCAATATTTTGACCCTGTGCAGAGCTCAAATTGCTTTGCTGAGCACCGTATAGGATAAAAAGGCAGAAAAAAAGGCAGAAATGGAGGATTTGGCAAGAAATAAGAATCACGAGAAAGGAACATTCAACATAAGGCATAGCAGTTCTCTCTTTCCTTTAAAACTCTGTCTTCCAACTCTGGCAACATCACAATATGTTTTCATAACACTGAGTTTTAGAAACTTGGTTCCACTAGCAGACTGAAAAGATAAGACTTCTGGAAGTCACATATTTAGGTTTACCCTTTTACGCGCAGCGTCCCCCACAGGCCTTGTACAGAAGGAATCTCAGACCGGGGAATCCCAAGCAATCAGAGAAGAGTCAGCAGGTGGCAGATCAACAGCATGGGGAAATGATAATAGTACTAAAGTGCCTTTATTCGGGTGGGAGGCTGGATCGATATGGGGGAGGCCAGAGTATTCGCTGATAATGGGGCCAGTGGCTCACGATCAATCGTCTGGCCCTGGCAGCGGGATCAATAGACGTAGAGACGCCCGGGGCTCGTTGTGGGTAGGTAATTGATAGCATCTCCCTTAGAGGGGCCAGCGTTTGCGGTTGGATGTGGTGGCTGGAGTAGGAGGAGGCTGGGCAGCAGATCTTTGAGGCTCTGGAAAGTGGTATGTTGCCTGTGACTCTTGGGTTAGGGAGCACTGGCCAAACTGTTTGTGCTCCGGACTTCTAAATCAGTCGGTGTGGACTTTGTTTTCAGTCTAAAGAATGAAAGAGCTAGAAGAGAAAATTGCTTGGCACTTCCAGGCTCCTCTTCCCACAGGCTGGGGCTTTTGTCTTGACCCAATTGTCTTAAGCCTCCGTAGGAAGTTGCACCCGGGGTTTAATTGTTCTCCAGGTCAGGACTACACTTCCTGTATTGCTTGACAGCGTCATGGCCACCCTGTGTCTTTGCTAGCCCCGTAAACAGAGCAGCCAGCCCAGCAGGCCTCCCCCCCTCCCACCTTTCCTTTGGTACCAAGGAGCAATTAACCAGACTCTGGTTTCCATGGAAACTCTGAGCGCCCAGCAGGCTCTTTCATCTCCATCTCTCTCAGGCGGCCACCACAGGCAAAGGAGGAGCCGGGAGCCAGACTCCTGGGCTTTACCCCTGTTCACTGTGGTGCAGTTGGGATATGAAAGGTTAGGCAGCTGTTTCCCTCTGGGGGAGAAGGAACCTTAATCCCCAGGAGGGAAAGACTTGTTTCCTGTCCCCAAGAATGATTATAGGTGTCTTCACACAGGAATCCAAATGATAGTCCTAAAAAAAAAAAAAAGGAAAGCAATATCACTTTAGTCAGTGTACTTCCTTCTGGTAAGCATGGATAGGATCAGACTGTTTTTTTATTTTAGTGTGTCGTCTTCCCTTATGGCTACTTTGAAAGCAGTGCCAGCCTTAGTTCTGGGTTTAGAATCCATTCCCCTTTGCAGTCTTGCCTTGAGAATATTCATGTCATAAACAAACATACACGCCTGCTTGCGAACAGCACAAATGGCACTTGCCAAAGCTTTCAGGTTTCTGAGCACACATGGCTTGAATCTTTTCCTTTGCACCAGGGCTGCCCAGAGCTCCTTCCTGGTGGGGAGATCTTGATTCCTGTGGGAGTGCTACAACCCATTACCCTGCGTGCCAAGAACCTTCCACAACCTCAGTCAGGCCAGAAAAATTACGAATGTGTCTTGGGAATCCAAGGTCGCCAACAGCGGGTGCCAGCTGTACGCTTCAACTCCAGCAGTGTGCAGTGCCAGAATACCTCGGTGAGAACCACGTCTTTTATAGCTCTTACTATCCCTCTTACTATTATTCTGCAATCAGGAGGACTGAGAACTTCCTGAAAACAGAATACAGCTTTTCGGCTTCTGGCAGGTGCTAACAGATCTTCCTTTCGTTACAAATTGCCTATGAATTTTTAAACTTTCTTGAACATCTGTGGTGTTACCTGAGCATATTAAGGGTAGCCACCAGAATTTGTAAGCACATTGCACTTCATAGTAATGTGGTGGTTGCAGTGTTGGATTCAGCTTGAGCCATGGACTTGCTTAGATCATTACTACGGTAGTTGTTTACCTGTAATAAGGGAATGCTGACTTAGATTACAGTTTTCTGAATGTAAGAATTCACTGAAATATTTGGTACCCTTAATAATAAAGTCCTGTATGGTTCCATTAATGAGTTACCACATCACAAGAATTAGAGAAGCTGGTTTTTTTTAAAACTGAAGTTCTCTGCTTCCCTGACCTTGTAACCCTTACTTTGTTTTCTTTATCTACTCATTTTCTAGCCTTATTTTCCAGGATAATGTTCCTTTTGCATAATTGGAAAAACAGAATGCAGAGAGTTGTCAAATCAGTCTGTAGGGCATGCTTATCTACATAAATACATAGCACCGTGTTAAACCTTGGTTGAACGCACTATGTGCTGAACGTAACTAAATGCAGACTGGAATTAATAACAATCTAAATCAAGGCTGTCAAAACTCCCAGCCCTTGGGCCGGATGCATCACACATGGCCACGGCCACACCCCATTTAGCAAAGGGGGGGGAAAGCCCCACTATGTCATGTGACACCACCATGATTAGGTGAGTTTGACACCCCTGGTCTAAACAGATCAAAGAAAAAGCCATTTTTTCACCCCAAAAGAGAACCTCTACTTTCATTGTTTGTCAGAGTCCCGGAGCTCTTGCTTGTGATGAGAAAATGGGACTTTTGCCTTGCTGGCTCTTAAGGCCATGCAAAGGACATTGGGGGATTGCACGTGGCCCACTACTTGTACAAAAATACTATGGGCGATACTAATGCTCTTTATTGTATCCTTGCTTTATGAGGATAAAGCTTCAGTGGCTATACAGATAGTTCTTGACTTACGATCACAGCTGGGACCAGAATTTCTGTTGCTAAGCAAGAGTTGTTAAATGAGTCATGCCTTATTTTTGTGAACTGTTTTGCCTTTGTTGTTAAGCAAATCACTGTCAATGTTAAGTTAATTATGCAGTCATTCAGCGAATCTGGCTTCTCCTGTTGGGAAGGTTGCAAATGGTCATTGTCCTAAATACATGCTGGTTGTCAGGCAACTAAACTTTGACTAGGTGACTGTGGGGATGCAATGACAGTGATAACTGCAAGGACCAGTTGTAAGTCACTTTTTTCAGTGTTTTGTAACTTCACTAAATGAATGGTTGCAAGTTGAGAACTACCTTTAGCCAGGGCAGCTGCATGTTATTTCCAGTAAGAAGCAAAAGCTGCCAAGCTGTCAGTTGCTGGAGGAAATGGCACAAAGTACCATTGCGTTGCAAAAGCATCTGGTTCAACTCTACAGGAACAAAATTTTGAACTAGATGAGCCTTCATCATAACCCTTTTTTCATTCTTATGACTATCTTGGGATAAGATCATAATAGGGCAAATTAATTGAATTTGTCAATTTGTTGGTAGCAGTGGTTAAAAAAAAACATATTTGGCATTAAAAAAATTGAAAAGGACAGAAGATAAATAGCACCGCAATAACTGTTGAATTATCCAAATGTTATATTTTTGTCTTCTCATATCTAGAAGATATTTAGAAATGAAAATTAAATGATAGATGAAATTGAAGTAGACGTGAAGCCTTCCAGATTTTATAGTACATATAATCTCTCATGATTCCCCATCTGAATGGCTGTATGTTGCTTATTTTTAAGTTAGGAAACCTGTTAATAGGAGAAACAATTTTTTTAAAAAAATGGATACCAAGAGAGTTTACAGCCTTTCTTTTCTCTCTCGTATAATATTGTGTTTGAAACCAACTAATACAATTGGATGTGAGGAAAAAGGGGGGTGAGGAGAGGAGAGAAGAAGTTTTTACCCCTCTCGTGGCATGCTAGAATTATGGCCCATCCAATTAAATGGATGGGCATGAGATTTGAGGCATGCTGAAGGACATGCCTTCTTGCCCAGTGTGTGCACTGATGAATTTTATTGCCACAAAATGGTGGTGAAGGCCAATCACTTAGATAGCTTTAAAGCAGATTCAAAAGAGCTTGTCTCTGTGCATTTACCAATGGCCATTAATCATCGTGTTTTCATGGAACTACCCATGTTCAGAGGCTGCATGCTATTGAATATGGGGGCCAGCACAGCACAAGGTTATTTCTTCTCATCCTTGTAGCCGTCAGGCTGGTCCCTGTGACATTCAGGATGCTGGAGTAGCAGGGCCTTGATGTGTTCTTTTTGCATATGATTTCAGATGCTAGAGACAAAAAATGAAAAGGAAGTCTCCTTTTGACTTTTTCCCAGATAAATCCCAATAGTATGCCAACTTTGAATTTTAGGAGTTGTGATCTTGTACTTTCAGATACCTCCCCCCCAATGGCAGAGATCTGATCTAAACAATTACTTTTAAAATTAGATTTGATAGGGGTAAAGAGCCTTCAGTCACCCTGGCCCTGGGCAGTTCTTCATCTTCACACTAAAACTGCACTACTGTAATCTGATTCTCCATCAGATTCTTCATTGAGATTGCCCTCTGCTGTCCAAACCAGTATTACATCCTCTTCTTTTGATTATTAATATTTCGGATTGTAAATGGGGTTGAAATTATTCAGGTCACAGTCCAAGAGCAACAGGGCTAGGAACAGCTCTAAACATTGTTGAGTTTGACATGGTCTCCTCCATGTTTGTTCCTTCTCCATGGCACCTAGCCTTCTTGCTTTTTCAGCTACCAAACATAGCTTGTTATCTACAGTCATCACAAGCACCATATCATGTCCAGGAATTCAAGAACAAAGTAGCTTGCAACAGGTAGCTTGCAACTTACAACCAGTCATGATGGTCTCATGGTGCTTTATGACTCATAAAGCATTTATGGCTGTAAAATGTTGCACTGCCCACCACCATCATAGGAGTGAATTTTGATCACTTGGCCACTGGTTCTTTCAGGCATGAAAGATCAGGTCCACACAGGAAGATCTAATTAAATTGATTTATTGCAAATCATACCTATGCACAAGAATTTTTTCAACTGTTAACATCTGCTTGTGGTTAGATAAGAGTCAACAGAATTTAAGGGACGGTGGACTTAGTTTGCTTGTGGCTACTTAGGGATTCTAGATTGATCCCTCTTTTAACTCTGCCCTCAGGTTCTGCCACTCCTCCTACAATAGGTTCACATTTAAAACTGGTTGCCAAGTTCATTTTGATAGTGTGGTTCCCATTTGCAGTCATCTTTGCCAACTTCCCCAGAGACTCAATGGGGAACTTGGCAGAAAAGGTTTGGAAAAGTGGAGGGGATATTGGATTTGAAGTCCATTCCCCCAAGGTGCCAAGATATTTCCCCTTCCCTCCGTGTACAGTGGTGAAATCCTGCTGTGTAATGGTGGAACAGACTTAAAATCTGGCAAAACCACGACCAAATGCCAGGGTTCTGAGCCTTTCAAAATGCAGGCATTCACTAGCATTTTCCCCTCCAGAGGGATGTAGACAATGACATTCACTAAAATGCTGGCAAATACCAGCATCCAGAGCCTTTTAGAATCCTGGCATTCACTGGTGTTTTAGTGAACATCATTGTCTCCCACCCCTTTGGATGGGAAAACTATTGAATGCCAGCTCTCTGAGCCTTCCAGAGCAGTGGTGTTTGCTAAGCAAGTACTAGACCCATTGGAGGAATGGACCTCAAATCTGGTGAAAACGCTAGTGCATGCCATTTTTCTCGTAATCATTTTCCCCACTGGGGCAGAGAGATAGCCCTGACCTCCAGAGTGTGATGGGAGGCTTGGGCCCTCTCTCTACCTCACCATGCCCAGGCCTTCTCCCCAGTGCTCAACAACCCATATGGTCACTCAACTCACCGCAGCCAATTTGCTGCGGCCAACTAGCTGCAGAACAACTCGCCATGAACAACTCACCTCAGAACAAGAGTTACACGAATATCCAGTATCATATATAATATCGAATACACTAATATCAGATAGAATCATTAAAGAAAGGATGTCAAAGGAGAGACAAAATCAAATATGAATGACAAAAATTAAAATAATTGTTAAATTACTTTAAATAATTAAATTGAATTGTCCCACAGCGGGTTGTCCCATGCTGAATTGTCTTGTGGCATTCTGTCTTTGATGAGTTGGCCGTGGCGAGTTGGTTGTGGCGAGTTGTCCTATTCTGGATTAGGAGAGCCGGGATTGTGGTTATTAAGTGAAGGAAGACATGGTATCTTGTTTAATGACTACTTCAGTTAATGAGTGAGATTCCAGGCCCAATAGTGGTTGTAAGTGGAGAACTACTGTATTTGGACTACCATATTTACCCATATTCTACAGCTGACTGTTGAGGCTTCCTCTTTGGACTTTATATTATTGCTTCTGGCTGGATGAAGCAAATTGGATTATACTTGACCCAACAATATTCTTTCAATTCTAAGACCACTAATTACGTAGACTAAGAACTCTGCTATTGAAGTTCAGCTTCTTAAATAGCCACTCCATTTAGCTGATAGACCATTGGCCCCCAACTTTTTGGGCACCAGGGACTGGTTCCGTGAAGTTTTTCTGCAGGTAGGAGGGGGCGTGGTTTCACATGCTGCCTCCATCCCACAGATGAGGCTTCACTTGTTTGTGCGGCCTGGTGTCTGGCAAGCCGCAGCCTGGTGTCGGTCCACAGACTGGGGGTTGGAGACCTCTGTGATAGATGAAGAGCTTCACTATTCCACTGACATGGACTAAGTGCTCAAGGAGGATGAGATGCTACAGCTCAGTGGTTAGTCTGACTGTCTGTCTTATAATTTTAGGTAAAGCCTGAGCATATCTGATAAACATCTGATTGATGAAGGTTAGTCTAAGTTTAGCTGGAAAACTCTTGCCTGTGGTCTCCTCTTGGGTGGTATTCCTATTTTGGAACTTCCTTCCAAGGGAAATACAGCTGTGTCTATAATGCCCACATTTAGAAGAAAGCTTAAGAGGTGCTTCACCCAAGTGTTTTCAGGAAAGTAACTGCCCCACTACCAGATTGTTTTCAAATCAATTGCTGTATAACATACGTTTTAATTATTAAATTTTTATTTTATCTAATTAAATAAAATAAAATGCTGTTGGTTTTATTGTTTTATGGCAAAGTTATTTTGGCTTTTATTTTTATTGTAAATTGCATTTTATTACTGGGGGGAATATCTGCATGCAAATAAAAATTACTGTTAATACAACAGTTGTAGCTGCTGTACTACCAACAACAACAATAAAGGTAATAATAATAGAAGAGTTATTGAATAGAAGATGAATTCACCATCAGTCAATTGTAAAAGGCAGCTTTACTTAGAATATTTCACATTCTGCAACATTCTGCCACCATCTGCCTATTCTGGTGCTTGAGAAAGACACAGTAGGTAGACAAGAATCCCAAATCCTGTCTGAACATCTGGCTGACTGTGCAACGAACTTCCACAATAGAAGAATTGATTTAGTTCCTTATTCAAGTCCTTTGTTTTGCATGAATTGTTACTTGGCATACTGGACTGAACAACTTTCTATTGGTGTAATGATTTCTTTTTGTGATTTGATGGAGGTGGTCTTAGGGTTGAACCACACTTGCCCAATTGATTTTGGGCTTTATGGTTTCTGTTAGAAATATTGAAGTTGAATAGAATAGAATAGAGTAGAATAGAATAGAATAGAACAGAATAGAATTATTTATTAGCCAAGTGTGATTGGACACACAAGGAATTTGTCTTGATGCAAATGATCTCAGTGTACATAAAGGAAAAGATACATTTGTCAAGAATCAAGAATCATCAGGTACAACACTTAATAATAGTCATAAAGTACAATAAGCAATCAAATCATACTAGGAAACAGTCAATATAAATTGTAAGGATACAAGCGACAAAGTTACAGTCATATAGTCACAAGTGGGAGGGGATAGACAATAAGGAGTGATGAGAAAATTAATAGTAATAGTAGTGCAGACTTTGTAAATAATTGGACAGTGTTAAACATTTGTTTAACAGAGTGATGGCGTTTGGGAAAAAAATGTTCTTGTGTCTAGTTGTTCTGGTGTGCAGTGCTCTATAGCGTCATTTTGAGGGAAGTAGTTGAAACAGTTTATGTCCGGGATGTGAGGGGTCTGTAAATATTTTCACAGCCCTCTTTTTGACTCGTGCAGTATACAGGTCCTCAATTGAAGGTAGGTGGGTAGTAATTGTTTTTTCTGCAGTCCTAATTATCCTCTGAAGTCTGTCTCTGTCCTGTTGGGTTGCAGAACCAAACCAGACAGTTATAAAGGTGCAGATGACAGACTCGATAATCCTGATAAGGTAGGCAGTAATCCTGGACCAGCCATTTGATGTAGTTGCCCATAGATGTCCTTAGCTGCTGCTTAGAGCTGGCCAGTTGCTTGGTAAAACCACATAACTTTGGGTGAGAAGAAGTGACAACACTACCTACTAGAACAGAAAGTGATAAAGAAATTGGTCATAGGTCTGCTGAAATGCAGAGCAGAGCTCTGTTGACAGTGATGGCAGCACACAAAAATGATTTTTCTGCCGCCATTGCTTTTATACAGAGCCATCCAGGGAGCAATTTTGAAGAGTGGGAAATCTGTTCCATGTAGGTCTCTTGGGTGATTTTAATGAACCACTGAATTTTTTCTGCCAAGCATTTTTCCAATAAAACAATTGTTTTCATCTGCATTGACTTAGATGCCATTTTGGATACTGTACAAATACCAAATGTTGGGCTTTTAGATTTTAACCTTTAGCAAAAATGCAATGATGCATTTTAATATTGGACCATTTACAGGATAATTTTGAACGCATCTGCAGAAGACAACGGTTTTCTCTCATCTCTTTCGATTATTCTCCCAGTGAGTTGCTTCTTGAGGTTTGGCATTTTCTCTGGATGACTTCTGTTTCTGCTAATTTCAGTATTTGGCAAATAACTACCTCACTTCTGCACATTTTATTATTATGAGGTTAGACTGTCATTTTTCTGTGGGCTTTTACACACTTTTTCACAGTGACTCATACTTTTCTGCCGTAATTGCTGATAAAGCGTCTTCCGTCTGAGGAATGGCAATCAAGCCAAGAGAGGTTACATGTCATGCATTTGAGGTTACATTTTTATCTCCTTGGTGCTTTACAGTAAAGGCAACATGGACTGGTCCATTCCCAGTTGGACATTTGGCTTATTTTTGGAAGGCAGCCATTTCTGTTGTGTTTTTTGCATACGGCACATGGTTAAGAAAATGCCAGAAATGCTTGGACCCAAAGATTCATCAGTGTGAGAACTTGGATTCAACCTGAATGTGTGTGTGTGTATGTGTGTGTGTGTATTGAAATATGTTAAGCTGTTTGATCAATATTCTAATAATCTGAATGGGGAAGGTGACTGAAAAGATTTTGTAAACTTTCCCTTAATTGCAACAGGAAGATAAATGCCTTTCCCCCTCCTTTTCTCAGTAGCTCTCTTTTTAACTATTATAGTAATTGTGTCACTCTTTTTTTTTTTTTGCAATGTGAAATCCTTATACCACAATATAGCTTGGGTCACTTGCTGAAGCTGCTCTTCCAATAAGCACTTTATTGTGGTTCACATGTTCTTGACATACGGAACAGTGAACCTCTGTGATAAAATGAACACTGCAGTCTAATCACTAGGAATGTGGTACTTCATTGTGTTTTACTTAATGATTCTATAGTCTACTCTAGGATAATGCGTTATGACATTTTGAGGATGGTACTTGGAAACCAAACCTTTTTTTTTAATCCCCATCTCCTTAAGCGCTTAGTGAATATTTATGCACATTTATTTATCAATTGGTATTAGGATACTTATGGGATGTAGGATTCTGTTTGCTTTAAATAAAGATTGAAAGCTTTCCTTTTTCACTAGATAGACATAAATATTAGAGATTTGTTGCTGGCATTTGTTCTGTTTACTTTTAACATGCATTAGTAATGTGAAAGAGAGTAGATGGACTCTGGAGGGGTTCAGATGTTTTGGAGGCAATGCAACATAATTCCAAATCACCAGGCATAAACAAAGCAAGAAAGGCGCATCAATAAAAAGTCAAAATCGGTTGATCAAGAAGCAAAATGTCTGACAGTACTTTGTATTAATATACATGCAAAGTACTGAAAAGGAGAAATCTCTTTTATATATCTGGAACCCTGATTAGCAACTAGTTTTACATGATAAGTGGTTTGAAAGAAGCCTTTCCCCATTCAGGCCCAGGACACAATGTGTTTTTTTACCCTAAATATTCATTTAAAGATCCCTGCGTTGGCTGCATTACTGATTTTCAATTAGGGGAAGAAGATGGAAGAAGTTTAATATAGATCATATTCAGCAGAATATCAATTGTATATGGATCACCTGTCAAAAATGCAGGAGAATATTGGAGAATGTTGGGAAATGATTAGAAAAGCAATTATGAATCCTGTACTGGGGAACAACTATATCTTTTTACTCTGGAGTGCCCAGATGTGACACTGATAGAATACATATAGAGAGTACCAGGTTAAGGAAGGTTAATTTATAACAAGGGAAATATCTGTTGTACATAACTGAAGTGTTTCCCCCCCCCCAGTTGAATTCTATAATCATTTTGAAATAAACCAGGCTGAAATTATTATTATTATTTTAATTTTGGCTGCTAGAAGTTGTTGAATATTTTCTAGATGTAGATGCTCAATTCCAAAAGTTTTCAGCCATCCATTGGTAAACGTATTGTTTGTAGCACTAATCAACCATCATAGAAAAATGCATTTGGTTGGGAAAGGCCTTACATTTCTCCATTTATTCCTTTGTATTATTTCAGTTGAGCTTTTAATTAGGCTACAAACCTGAGAGCATTCTTCTATCCAAGCCACAGTTTTGTAAACCAAGTTCATTTGGACTCATGAGGGTAAAAGACTGTTTTTACTTTTCTTCTGCTTTCATCCCATCTATTAATAGCACCGAGAAGGACCTTCTACACACAACCTAGTCATGTGTGCAATATATGTGTATATAATCTGACATAGAAACTCCACTATTTCTCTTAGCAACTGTGGGTGGGTGTCTGCAGAGGCCTCCTAACAGGCTGTGGGAAGCACCAGGAATAAAGAAATTGAATACTGTAATGATAAAGAATAATGATGAAGCAATTTATTTATTCCCCAATTTAATCAATTACTGAATACTGTAGCTCTTTCTCATCCAGACAAAGAACAGATGACAACTTGGCTGACTCAGTTCAGGGCCCTGTAGATGTTAGGTGAAGGGGTACTTAAATGTTTGTTCTGCTCTGAGGAAGTCTGTTTTTATCCTTTTGTTGCTGTTTTCCCAATAGGGAAACCCAATTACTGGGTTCCCTGTAATTACAAATCAGCATGTTAACTTTTCATCTTCATAATTTGTTGCGCATCTATTTCTTCCTCAGTATTGGTACGATGGTGAGGAGTTGGGGGAACTCCCTCTGGACTTCGATGTCATTTGGGATGGAGATTTTGCCATTGACAAACCACCAGGATTCAAAGGTACCAGCTCTGGGTATCAGATGTGCATAGGTTTTAAGGACACACAATTCCTCTTGGTTTATCACTGTAAAGTTGGTACTAATTGATTTTAGTTTTACTAGTTTCCTGGAATTAAAAAAAATATTATAAGTAGCCTAATAAAATAATACCAGGGATTTAATGTGTCAGAACAATTCTGCGGGTCGACAGTATTCTGCAATTTAAAGCAAAGACAAAGGATACTTCCATGTCTCATTGTTTCTGTGGCCCAATCTCTCCAAACAAGTCTGGGTGTATTTGGGTCTTTTCCTGTGTAAGATTAAGAGTATCTTGGAGATGTTTTGGCGAGGTCCCACTTGCCATCCTCAGGCTAGTACTCTCAGCTTCGTGCCAGTGCAAGCAGTTTGTGAAAAGAATATATATATTATTTTCTACCACATAAATATATATATATATATGGCAGATGAGATTCTGCTGAAACGTTGTTACAACTTTAAAAGCACAACTACAATGATAATACCCGAACAAAGCTGAACAGCATACATATATGGATATGTGTGATGTGTGTGTATGTGTGTGTGTGTGTTTTCTGAGGTTTTCGCGGGTATTTGTATGTGGATCTTTGGTTATTCGGGTTTTCTCCCACGTAAAATTGGAAATATCTAGGCAACGTTTCGATGAAGTCTCATTCATCATCTTCAGGCTTGTTTCTTCAGCTCTGCTTCTCAGAGTAATGTGAGCTTGCAGCTGCTTCTTCCTTTTAACTGCTAGTGGGGGTGTGACTTGATTGGGTGGGGTCTTGACTGTGTTCTGATTGGGTGGGGGTGTGTTCTCATTGGTTGGGGTTTGGCTGTGTTCTGATTGGTAGGTTTCATCGAAACGTTGCCTAGATACTTCCAATTTTACGTGGGAGAAAACCCGAATAACCAAAGATCCA
>BLBF01000021.1:25358537-25378272 GCA_015471245.1 Laticauda colubrina | reverse complement strand
TACCAGAACCAAATGCCTTGCAGACAAGACACATATAAAGACTGAACACACCAAGACATAACAGAGACCTAGAAGATCAACAGACCTATGGAACAGCTGTCTTGCCCTACATAAGAGGTACTAAAGATAAAATGAGTAAGATACTACACAGGCATCACATCAAGACTGCCTTCAAAACAGACAAAAAAATAGCAGCCATTCTTAAAAACCCCAAAGACAAAATTGACCTGGATAACCAAGGCATATAGGAAGTTCCCTGTACATCACCAGGCACCCAGGTGAAACCCAGCTTGCTAATGAATAGCAGCTTGCTAATGAAGAGCAGCCGTCCCTTCACACGGAGCCAAGCTGCACTGAAAGCCTCCAACACAAGAACAGAGTGTTGCCAGCCAATCAAAGCCACAAAACAGACAGAAGAAACCGGAAACACCAATCAATCAAACTCCAAGTCCAATGAACACAGATCCAGGCTCCCAGCCAATCAGAATGGATCAGCCTCAAATTTGAAACCAGGAACTAACTCTATACAGAAGCCTGAGGATGGCAGATGAGATTCTGCTGAAATGTTGCTACAACTTTAACAGAACTACAATGACGTGGGATAATACCTGAAGGAAGCTAAACAGCACACATGTAAGTACCCGCGAAAGCCTAAAAAAAAGCATATATATATATATATATATGGATCTTTGGTTATTCGGGTTTTCTCCCGCGTAGAATTGGAAGTATCTAGGCAACGTTTCGATGAAGTCTCATTCATCATCTTCAGGCTTGTTTCTTCAGCTCTGTGCTTCTCAGAGTAATGTGAGCTTGCAGCTGCTTCTTCCTTTTAACTGCTAGTGGGGGTGTGACTTGATTGGGTGGGGGTTTGGCTGTGTTCTGATTGGTAGGGGGGTTGGCTGTGTTCTGATTGGCTGGGGGTGTGTTCTGCTTAGGTGGGGGCCTTTTGCTTTTCTCTTGTTAGTTTAAGAACACTTTAAGTACACCTGTCTTCTAATTTCTAGGCTCAGAGAGATTGGTTCCACATGTGTTGACATACAGCTATTCCACAAAGATTCTCAGTCTACCTTCTGAAATTGTTTCTGTAGTTGGCTCATACACTTCTGCAACAATTTAATAGAAAATGACCTGTTATTATATCATATATATATATATATATATATATATATGTGCTGTTCAGCTTTGTTCGGGTATTTTTCCACGTCATTGTAGTTGTGCTTTTAAAGTTGTAGCAACATTTCGGCAGAATCTCATCTGCCATCATCAGGCTTCTGTATTGTGTTCGTCTGTGAGTCAGACTTTCACAGCTGTTTCAGTTTTAAATTTGGGGCTAGCCTACGCTGTGCCAGATTGGTTTTTTTCTTCATCCTGATTGGTTGGTAGTCTTGGTCTGTGTTTATTGGTCTTGGAGTTTGCTGTGTTCTGTTTGATTGGTGTTTCTAATACCTTCCATGAACAGATTTGCAATGATGGGTGACAGGTGACAATGACGGGTGAACCCCTATGGGATCACCACTGTCACCCGTCATTGCAAACCTGTTCATGGAAGAATTTGAATCCAGAGCCCTCGCTAATGCCACCCACAAACCCAAACTATGGTTAAGATACATTGATGACACATTTGTGATTTGGCCCCATGGAAAAGAAAACCTAAACAATTTCCTAACACACCTAAACAGCACATACCCCAAAATCAAGTTCACCATAGAAACAGAAACAAACAAACAACTACCATTCCTAGATGTACTAATCTACAAAAAAACAGATGGCACACTAGGATACACCATATACCAGAAGAAAATACACACCAACCACTACCTCAATGCCCAATCCCACCATCACCCAACACAGATAAACTCTGTGGCCAAAACGCTAATTGCCAGAACCAAACGCCTGGCAGACAAGACACACATAAAGACTGAACTATGCATCCTGACTAAAGGACTGACAGCCAACGGCTTCTACAAAAGCAAAATCACCGGTTTGATCCACAAAAACACACTAAGACATAATAGAGACCTAGAAGATCAACAGACCTATGGAACAGCTGTCCTGCCCTACATAAGAGGTACTACAGACAAAATCAGTAAGATACTACACAGGCATCACATCAAGACTGCCTGCAAAACAGACAGAAAAATAGCAACCATCCTTAGAAACCCCAAAGATAAAATTGACCTGGAAAACCAAGGCATATACAAAGTCCCCTGTGCATCATGCCCGGCCACATACATTGGACAGACCAACAGAAGAATAAGTACCCACCTGGATCAAAACAAAAATGCAGTAAAAAAGCTGAAACACACTTCCTCACTAGTCCAACAAATGAAAGCCACAGGTCATAACATCAACTTCAAAGGCACCAAAACCCTAGCCACTATAGAAAACCCCAGCTACAGAATTATCAGAGAAGCCATAGAGATTGAAAAAAGACCTGAAAGCATGAATAGATGATTCCACCAGACTGTCAATTATTTGGAAGCCTGCACTCACAAACAAAAAAATCTCCACACCACAAGCCAGGCAAACACCTGGGCACAAAGAGATCTCCCCGATACCTCCAGCTCAAACACACCCCGACCAGGCACCCAGATGAAACCTAGCTTCCTAACAAATGATAGCCATCCATTTACTTGGATCCAAGCTGCACTAAAAGCCTCCAATACAGGAACACAATGTTGCCAGCCAATCAAGACAAAAAAAACCACAAAACATACAGAAGATATTAGAAATACCAATTAAACAGAACACAGCAAACTCCAAGACCAATAAACACAGACCAAGACTCCCAACCAATCAGATGAAGAAAAACCCATTCTGGCACAGCAGTAGGCTAGCCCCAAATTTAAAACAGAAACGGCTGTGAAAGTCTGACTCACAGACGAACACAATTCAGAAGACTGATGAAGGCAGATGAGAAACGTTGCTACAACTTTAAAAGCACAACTATTATGACGTGTGAAAATACCCAAACAAAGCTGAATACCATGTATGTGTGTGTGTGTATGTATATTTCTTTTCTACCACACAAAAATAAATGAAAAAAATTGCTAGTATATCCCTTCCCAGTTTCTCCCTCCCCCACTCCCATTCTCACACACACATTTTCAGTATATGCTATATATATTGGTTGTCAGGGTGGTGGTGGAAATGAACAGTTTTAACAGGATGAACTGCTTAGCTACCAAGCCATCATTCATCCTAGATTAAAAATGTTATGCTGAGCAATGAATGTGGCACGATAACAGGTCATCAATTCTGCAGCCAGGCACTTTTCTCAATATAACAAAGGCGGCAGCTGAAGTGAAGGAGAAGAGGTTACAAGTTCAAAACAAAAATGCATACTTTTTAGACTACAGGAATTAGAGTAATACGTCTAGTTTGCTGCTCCCTCCATTTCCTTTTGGGGGAAGTAACCAAAATTCCACCTCTCTCAGGGAAAGAAATAATAATAATAATTCCAGCAGCTGCTTAGTGTTTGGCAAGCAGCTTGTTTCCTGCCAAAGTGAAAGTAGAAATAAAACTTTTTGTCAATTTCAACCTTCTAAATCAAGTCAACATTCTGCTAAAAGGATCAGCTTGTGGCTGATGCCCATGGCAGAGAGATGATGCAAGCATTTTCTACAGTAGGGAAATGGACTGTTTACAAGTTCTACACAGTTTTATTGTCACACGCAAAAAAATCAGTATTTGAATTATGTTTTATTATACTTTAGATCACTTTGGATTAAAGTTTTAGAATTGAAAACCACATGTATCACTGAGTGCAGTCGGCTGCATGGGACAACAGAGGTCTAGAGCAGTTTTCTACCCTCACATAGAAATATCTTAAACCTTCCCCTCTCCCAACAAGTCCTGCCACTTCAGTAAAACACAAATCCATCTGTCCTCATACTTTACTTTCTATGATGCTCTTCCAAATGGGCCACTTCATTCTCCTGCACAAGTCCAATTCATTCTCCTATAGCAAGGGTGTCAAGCTTGATTTCATTGAGGGCCGCATCAGGGTTCTGTTTGACCTTGGGGAGGGGGGGCGGAGGGGTATGGCCAGAGTGGGCATGGCCAACTCATCACTTGTGTCGGGTGTGCCTGTGGTGGCCCGAGCGCTCTGCCAGTGAAAACGGGTTCCCGAGCTCTGTTTCAACTGCAACGGCCTCCTGCAACCCTCTGCCAGAGCAAACAGAGCTCTATTTTCAAGGACAGGGGCACCATGGACTGGTTCTTTGCTCTTTCCAGATTGGACCCACGGGTCAAAACCTGCAGGCCAAATGCAGCCCGTGGGCCTTGAGTTTGACACCCCATTTGTGCTATAGTGAATACTAGCCTGGAGGCATTCAAAACACAAGTTAACATGAAAACTGAACATGTGAATAGTCACTTCGTTATCTTACAAGTTATCTCAGCACTGTCTCCAGTAGGATCAGTACAGCAATGATTATAGAATGATTATCAGATAGCAGCTGGTGCCAAGAAATCTGTAATTCTTTACTATTTTATTTCTATTCCCCCACCCCCATTTTCCTTAGCACTGTTGTACAAGTGTTCAGCCCAGCGTTCTAGCTGTGGATTGTGCCTCAAATCAGATCCACGTTATGAATGTGGTTGGTGTGTTCCTGAACGCCGTTGCCTTTTGCGTCCTCACTGTCCAGCTTCCAGGCAAAATTGGGTGCCACCTGGTCGGCGTGGGGCTCGTTGTACTCACCCCCGTATTACACAGGTAAGAAGCCTAATCAGATAATCTTCACATTCTGTCTCTCTTTTTTTTTTAATGTTCTTTAGGAAATATATATCCCAATTCTTCTCAGCCTGTATCATCCCTCAGCAAGCATGATTGTGGTACATGTTGAATGGTGAATGGTGGGATTTGTAATCTAGGAAATTACAGAATGGGGAAGGTGGGCTTTTCACATCCTTCAATTAAAAATCAGGATGGTTCATAACTGATTAGAATAATATAACCATGAATAAAGCCTTGGTCCTTTCCACCATCACCAGGCAAAGAACCCACCTAGCTCCAAAAATAATCAGTAAAAGATGCAACTGTTTCTTTGAACTGTTCTTTGAATTGGCAACTTTGCCTTTATATCCTGAAATGTTACAAAGACATGAAATATAATGAGGAGAACCTATAAAATATGGAAATGTGAGAGATCATCCCACATTGTCATCACTTCTGTTCACTGAAACATCCTATTTGCACTGGTTTGCATTGGCATCCAGTATCATTTTGTGGTATACTTCAAGCTTACACATTTTAGGTTGAGCCTTTCAGTGTTTGGGAAGCTAATATCAGCCCAGTTCCTCTCTGATTATGTATCTGATGAACATGGAAATTGATTGTATCAGCCACTTCCTACTTTGGGTTACTTGCTTAAGGATGCTTTCAATATGACTTTTATGAGTGTCAGAATCTTTTCTTGTATCCCTGATGGATGGATGGATGGATGGATGGATGGAAGGAAGGAATAAGAAAAGGAAGGAAAGAAGGAAGAAGGAGGAGGGAAGGAATACAGGAAGGAAAGAAGGAGGAAAAGAAAGAAATATATTTCCAAGACTCTTTGTGAATGCTTTACTTCCCCCAGAGAATGCCTTTTCCTTCTCTCTTTGTTTCCTCTCCTGCTTTCTGCAGGTATTGCCACTGACTGGTCCCAAGGAAGGTGGGACTCGGGTGACAGTTTGGGGTGAAAACCTAGGGCTTCATTTCTATGAGGTCGGTGTACGTGTAGCAGGTGTCCGGTGTAGTTCTCTCCCTGCAGAATACATCAGTGCGGAGAGGTAGGTGAATTTTTTTTTTTTTGGGGGGAGGGAGTTTGTAGAGTAAAAGCTAGGATCAGTTGCAGAATAGAACAAGGGAATCTAGAGAGGAACCGAACGATTAGGAAAAGGCCATATTATTTGTTTGTAGGGTCTGATTTGCTACTCCTATATGGTCTATCGGTACAGTTTCCTGGCACCTGGTGGAATAGGGAGCATTTTCTTCAGATCAATGAAACCTGACTTTATTTGTAATAATAACACTAGTTATTATGTTAAAAATTTCTTGCTTCCCATTTCCTCTTTCACTGCTCTTTATATTCTGCCAAAGATTGCTTTCTGTGTAGACTGCAATCATCTGATCCTGGATGTTATATTTCGGCTTCTTCACTACAGCCAAGGCTGAAGTCTGTTAGCATGGATTGCTTTGTTCCTGGACATGGTGTAGTGCCTTTTGGTTAACATTTGCAGCAACTACCACAAAATAGACTGAGAAATATTGGAGTATATACCAGTAATAGATGGCATTTAGTGTTTCTAATACTTCAATTTGTGTACAGCACTTTATAGGTGTTATCTTAAGGCCAAACTGTCTTGCGTGTATAATTTCCTTGAGCTTTTTTTTTTTTTTTGCAAACAAGATTTGGCTCGGAGGGATCAAATTTGAAGTTAAGTGCTTGGTGGAGAACCTTAATATGATGTTCTTTACCCTTAACTTCTCTCTTCAAATTTCCCCTCCCCCCATCCCCCTCACAGTTTTGTCCTGCTTTTTACATTTGAAAACTAGCTTGCAAAACGTCAGGGTGTGTTAAGCACATTTATGTGTATTACCTTTTTTGATCTTCAATGAGCCTTATAACAGCATTGGGAAAGGCAGGTTGGTTTTATTACCTTAAATGATGTGGGAAGAGGCTGCTGGACCTGCCCAACCATGCACTGTGATCAAACCTATCTAAAACAGGAATGATCATGATGAATAGATGGTAGGAATTGGTTCACTGTACCAACATGTTGTCCTTTTGCAGAATGGAGAAACCATTTGTGTTCTGCTTTATCTGGCTAGAGCACACAGGCTGGAACCACAAGATGAATAATTGAGACAGTGCCTGTGATGTGAATACACCCCCTTTGCTCTTTTCTTCTTAATGTGTGCAAAAGGAAGCCTCCGTATGCATTTAATAAGGAAGGGTATAATTCTTTGAGCCACAAATTGTGGCGTCTTTTAGTTCGCCAATGAGCTCATTGTTAAGGTGAAGTTGGGATTGGAGACTTGCCTGTCTTGCATTCTTACTCATTGTACCTTGCAATCACCTGTTCCTCTTCAGTTTATCTGCAACATCTTTGAAAGGATCTGATTTAATTCCTTGATTTCCCCTTCTCCCCCATGTCATGTATTCAGTTTCAGAGTTTGTTTGAGGAATCAGTCCTTGAAAGACAAGAGATACTACTTCTCCCTCTTGCCACCCAGAGAGGGGAGATGTGGATAGGAAAGAAGGAGACATGCACACAAAGAGTGTTACAATGACTGAATTATGGCATTTGAGGGAATTTGACTTAATATGAAAAAAACATTTGTCTCATATTTACATCCTTCCTTTTGAAACACAAAATAAAACAACTTCTTTGCTATCATAGTCTGGCATGCTAGGAAACACAAGTGGGATTGTGAGGGGCTGCCTGTGTTTTGTCCACCTTGGATTGTGTCTAGTTGCTCTACACATATGTACTTTGCCTTCCTTTACAAGTCTTGGTTCCCACCCGTGGGATTGGCTGTTTGAAGGGACTGTCTCATGCAACCTAAAGCTCATAGCCTAAACTCCTGGGAATATTCAATTCCCTCTGTGCAAAAGCGTAAAAGGCGGGGTCCATCCCATCCACTCTCTCTCACAGACAGGTCTTTGGGGGGGGGGGGTGTCTTCTTTTTTGTGCCAACCTCTGATAGAGTTGAGTGAGGAGCAGAGTAGGTCCAGCTGAAAGTATTCCTGTTATCCTCTTTCTGAGCCGCTGATGCCAAAGGGTGTACAAGACCCCTATGCTAACGGTAATGGGGCCAACTGTTTCTGAATCCCCACAACATTAACAGAGAAATCTTAGGGCTGATGGAAACTTATAAAAGCTATTCTGGGGCAAATCAGGTCTCCTCTATGTCCAGCTTGCTCAAGAGAGTTTCCCATTCTGAAAGAAGGAGTGATGAGTAGAGAGGGGCTTATGGAAAAGTGGGGCTAGGTAAAAAAAGAGTGGTGGATAGAGAGGGGGTTTATGGAAAAGGCTGACAAGGTGCATTGGCCTTGGCTCTTCTGACAGATCTCACCCCTTCCCCTTAGGCTGGTGTGTGAACTTGAGCCCTCACTTTTGCCAGATCCTCCCCCAGGTCCCGTGGAGCTCTGTGTAGGGGACTGCAGTGCAGACTACCGGACCCAGTCGGATACTCCTTTCACTTTTGTGGTAAGCAGTTTTTATAGGCTAGAGTCATTATTACTGAAGTTCTGGATAGTTTATAATGCAAGTAACTTCTCCCAGAGAGTAGTAGAGTGGTTTTTGCCCAGGAGGTAGGTTGATTTTCTTGGAGAATGAGAATTTCTTTTTTTGAAGTGTATATCTTAGCAGTCGATTCATAATGATGTTTGTCCTCTGTAGACCCCCAGCTATTTTGGGGTGGACCCAGAACGAGGTCCCACCTCAGGTGGGACAAAAATCAGCCTCCTAGGAAACCATCTGGATGCTGGGAGCAATGTCACAGTTGCAATTCGGGGAGCACCATGTCGCCTAATCAGGTATTATTTGGATTTCAATAGGAAGGTGGTGTCTTTTTGATCACTCTGGAAAACCACAAAAGATTGCAGTGCTTGGGTTTAGCATTGTGCTTAGCATTTTTTGTTTAATGCAGAAGTCTCCAAACTTGGCAACTTTAAGATTGTGGACTTCAACTCCTAGAATTCCTCAGCCAGCTATGTTGGCTGAAGAATTCTGAGAGTTGAAGTCCACAAGTCTTAAAGTTGCCAAGTTTGGAGACCCCTGGTTTAATGTAATGTATGAAATCTAGACTCAGGTTTACAGATTATGGTTTATGGGCAGCTATATTGTATGAATTATGGCACTACGCTTTATTCAACAAGCCATAATTTAGCAGACTATATGACCCAATGATATTGTGACCAGCACTGCTCAATCAGGTGCTTTAATTTTAATCATAAAGCCATACTAGCTAAGAATTAAGGAAAATGGTGACAGAGGAGCCTGTGTAATGTTGGGAAAAAAATGCAAGGGGGAGGGAGACCATTTTACAGCTTTATTATGGGGTCGAGGCTATTATTAGGAGTCACACTTCTAATGCTCCCTTCTTCCTTGCTCTCCCAAGGCGTAGTGCAGGGGAGATTGTCTGCCTGTCTCCCTCCTCGGCATTAGGTCCAGGTCCTGCCAACCTCAGTCTTCGCATTGACCGTGCCAATATCAGCACAAATGGGACAGTCTTCTTCCGCTATAGCCCCGACCCAGTGGTCACAGCCGTAGAGCCTGCTTGGAGTATTGCAAAGTAAGTGATAAGCCTCTGACAGTCCTGTGTGATTTTGATAGGCAGAAATAACGGGCTCCCTGAGGGAACATGCTAACATTCACACTAGCATGTTTTCTCAGAGAGCCCCTGTTATTTCTGCCCTGAATACATCAGGTTCCTCTTTAAACAGGAGTTTTGCAACAGCATCCAGAGCATATAGCAGACTCTGGCTGATCTTGGAAAGAGCTAAGCAGGGTCAGACTTGTAGACAGAGCTGTGAAAAATCCCGGGTTGTAGGCTAGACTGAAAAGTCCAAACTATCACAGAAAAAGACATTAGCAATCGACTTCTGTATTTCTGGAACAAAAGCAGCATGAGCATAGTCACATAGCTATCAGGAATCATACCTGATCTGAAGGAGTCCTTTGGGTTGGGTTGCTTTTTTAAAGAAACTTGATAATTTCTTGCATCTCCTTATATACTCCAGGCCTGTTGGAAGGAACCAGCTGTCCTCCCTACTCTTGGAGATAGATTTTTCCTAGAAAAATGACTTGTGGCTGTTGTTTTTTGCCATTGATCTGCCTCACTTTCCTCATGTAGGGTAATGTGGAAAGCATTATATATTCATTTATATCTTCCAGTTTCTTTTATTGGCGTAAATGTTTCCCACGTCATTGTAGTTGTGCTTTTAAAGTTGTTGCAATGTTTCGGCAGAATCTCATCTGCCATCATCAGGCTTCTGTATTGTGTTCATCTGATGAACACAATACACAGACGAACACAATAGAGAAGCCTGATGATGGCAGATGAGATTCTGCTGAAATGTTGCTACAACTTTAAAAGCACAACTACAGTGACGTGGGAAAATATCCGAACAAAGCTGAACAGTATATTTATATACATACATACATACATACATACATACATACATACATACATACATATTCTGAGGTTTTTGCGGGTATTTGTATGTGGATCTTTGGTTATTCGGGTTTTCTCCCGCATAAAATTGGAAGTATCTAGGCAATGTATCGATGAAGTCTCATTCATCATCTTCAGGCTTGTTTCTTCGGCTCTGTGCTTCTCAGAGTATACATATATATACATGTTTTTTTAAGTTTTCGCGGGTACTTACATGAATGCAGTTCAGCTTCCTTTAGGAAGCTGCTCTTTAAAAAGCACTACAATGACGTGGGATAATACTCGAAGAAAGCTGAACTGCATTCATATATATACATATATATATATACATATATGTATATATGTATATAGATACACAGGTGTCTTATGTTAAATGCAAGGAATGGTATTACAAATGCAGAAAAGGATATCCCAGTATTATAGATGCATAATGCAACTTACAGAAGCTGGAAAAAATAATACCTGGCAATTGTAAGGTCATGTATTGATTTTAAAAATATGAGCATTTCTATATTTTATATGATAGGAATGAATGATGATAGACAGGCCCATGTGTGCAGAGACACACAATTTTTTCCCCCATCACCTAAACATCTGAACTTTCAAAGACGGTCTGGAGAAAATTGAATTATGAAGTGAAGGAAGCAAGGCAAATGTTGAAGAGTCTTTCTTCCTACTCAATTTATTGGCTGTAAATTTCTTCCACTCATTTCTTTTGGACTATTTATGCTCTGCAAAGTATAGTTTGAGTTCTAGATGTGAATGTCTCCCAGGTACCATGGTTATAGAAGTACCCCGGTGCGATGGCATCATGACAGTACCCCGGTGCGATGGCATCATGAAAATGTGTTCTGGAAATGCTAAGTTTCTCTTCTCTGGCTATGTTTTTCCCTTTAGTGTTTGCAGACCAAAACATTGGTTTCTTTTCTGCCCCTCTTTTTACAGTGGTAGCACCAGCCTCACAGTGAGTGGGACCCACCTCCTAACAATTCAGGAACCACGGGTTCGGGCAGCTTATGGTGGGATAGAAACCATCAATGTGAGTCTTCTGTGGCAGATGAAAACATAGTGGAATAGGAGTTTAGATCTTTGCATAAAGAACAAAGAGAGAACAAGATATGGTTTTTCCAGAAATACTGGAGAATAATTTGTTGTATGGGGGTGGGGAGAGTTGCAGAGTCCTTATTTATCACAATATTCCAAAGTTCAATGTGACATCAGACCATTTTGCAGTACTGGGCAATTTGTTCTTCTGGGTTTCTGTACAATCCACTGCAGTTAAAATCAAAATTAACTTAGGGAGTTGCTGAGTAGAAGGATGGTGAATGGAAGACAGGTTGACCTTGCAGTGTGCCTTCTTATTTTGTGTATTATTCACAAGTGAAAATGATCTTGACTAAAAATTATTACCTGTCCATTGTGTACAACCAGCTGCAATTAAGATCAAAATTAACAGGCAATCTCTAGAAAGAGGGTGATGGAAGAAAAGTTGTCCCTGCAATGAGCCATGATGGCGTAGTGGTTAGAATACAGTACTGCAGGTTAACTGCCCACATCCAGAAATTCGATCCTGACTGGCTCAAGGTTGATTTGACTTTCCATCCTTCCAAGGTTGGTGAAATGAGGATCCAGATTGTTAGGGGAAATATGTTGACTCTGTAAACCACTTAGAGAGGGCTGTAAAGCAGTATGGAGCAGTGTCTAAGTGCTATTGCTACAGTATGTAAGTCTAAGTGCTATAGCACTGTTCTTAGTTTGTAGTCTCTGATAGATTATTTGTGAGTGACCTCACAAATAATGACTAAAAGTTATTACCAGCCCATTGCCATAAATTTAGAATTCCCTTGAAGGACAGACAAGAAATAAAAATGACAAGATCTAAAAATAAGAATGCTGTCTTACTCCAAGAGAAAAAAGAATATATATTTCCAAGATACAATATAATGTTAGAATGTGGCAGGTCCCCTAAGGATCAAACTGATTATGTTGAGATGATCCATGTGGTAATGGGCCCTGCTAAAGTATTGAATGGTGCATGGATAAAATCAGAACTGTATACAATCCGAAGGCCATCCACCATGTGATTATCTTGTTCATGGATTCCTAGTTCCTAGCAAGTAAATGTTACTCTTAAATAGGTTTCAAATGCAAAATATATAGAGGATGCCCAGAGCATTGGACTCCTTAAAAAGATGCATTTTTTAAAAAAAAAAAAAAGATACGTAAAGAGCACAAAATACTTACTATTACACATATTGACTGCTGCCAAGATTGCCTTTGCCCAATGTTGGAAACAGCCATATCCACCCTTAGAGGAATTGGTTATACAAAAAGCTATGAATTGTGCTGAAATGGATAAACTAACACTGAGTTTAAAAGATACGGAAGCTACAATATTTTGTAAGGTATGGGAACCTTTGTAAGGTATAGCTGGATAGATCGGAGACAGATTAAGGATAGGTAATTATTAAATATAGAATATAGATAGAATAAGAATATAATTATGCACAAACTGATATCCGTAAATATTGCACAAATGATTGTTATGTGATAAGCACCACAAATAGCTGTTATTGAGTGATATATTTTTATGTTTTTAATGTAATAAAAATTCAATATTTTTTTTAAAGATGCATACTGTATAATTGAAAGCTAAGAGCAATGCCAAGATCCAACTGCAAAGATAATTATATGTATTTTTTTGCCTCAGAATAGACACAGGACAAGAGCTGATCTTAGAAGGGCAGAGCTGATGGATGCCCTCTGTGGGGCTTGTGTGTTTTTTTCTGATTTGTTTCCTTACAGAGTTGCCAAGTGCTGAATGACTCCATAATGTTGTGCAAGGCCCCAGGCATTATACCTCGGGAGCAGGCACTGCCCCTTGGTGGTGCTCACCCTGATGAGTTTGGCTTCCTCTTGGATGATGTGGCTGCCACCCGGACCCTGAACCGATCTGCTTTTACCTACTATCCAGACCCGACCTTTGAGACCTTTGGGCCCAGTGGCATACTGGAAATTAAACCCGGATCCCACGTTGTCCTCAAGGTATTGAAGCAACTCTATGTTGGGGCTTTGAAAAAATAATTGTAATAAGTGTAATGTGGTTCTCCCAGTATTTTAAAATACAAGTCTTTCAAGAACCCACTTGCTGCCAGTTTCTGTCATTTACTTCTAGTTTCTGGCCAAAAAAAAAAAAAGCCAATTGGGTAAAATGGAGTCAATTAACGACCATGGTGTTCACTTAATAAATACTACAAAAAATGCTGCATTCTTGGTGCCTTGACTTACGACCGCAATGACTTATGATAATAATTCTGGACTCAATTTTGCTTTTAAGTTGAGGACTACCCTTGTCAGTGGAAAGGTAAAGCTTGCAGGAAAGGGCAAGTGATGTTGCATAGTACATGTTGATCGCCAACCAGTAGACCGGGGACCACTGGTGATCCATGAGAAAATTTTGGTGGTCCACAGAGAAACGTCACCCCCGAAGCACTCCCCAAAGCAATTAATCCAGGTTGCGCAGGAACACAAGGCTTGTGTCACTTGCATTGCAAACAACACAAGGTAGTGAGGGGAGGAGGGAAAGGGCGGGGGGGGAACTTGCTCCACTCGTCCCACGTGCCTTGCCTGGCCACCCAGCTGCTTCTTTCTGCTTCTTTCTTCTTCTGCTTCTGTTGCACGCAAGGAAAGCAGCAAAATTTTTTCTTTCTCTCCCCCAAACTCTGCCAGAAATGAGTCTTTGGGACCCTACAAGGCATCCTGCTCCAAGAGGTTGCACCGGCAAAGACTCATTTCTGGCAGAGTTTGGGGGAGAGAAAGAAAGACTTCTGCTGCTTCTGCTGCTTTCCTTGCATGAAGCCAAAAGTCTCTCTTTCTCTCTCTTCCCCTGAGAACAGAACTGGAGATGGTGTCCTGTGATCCCAAATAAAGAATGATCGAATGGTAGGACAACAGGGTGGGGAATTTTCCTGCAGATTTTTTGGGGGATTTTCCCAGGGTCTCTGATCCATGGGATTTAAAATTATGAGTTTGGTGGCGACCCCGCCATACTATGTTCCTTACTGTCAACTCAGGAGAGGGAAAAAAATTAAAAAGTATTCTAAACGGCTTACAATCAACTTTTAATAATGCTTGCTCATAGGGACCAGCTACTGTAAAAGACATAGCACAGAAGGAAAATAGGATGCCAGAGGGGAGGCATGGATACAACTTCAGGCACTAATTTGTAAAGATTCTTCACAATAACCACCAGGATACAGGAGGAGGAGGGTGTTGACTTTGTCTTTCAGCACATATGAGAAAACAGTCCTGTTCTCCCCTAGTTTCTCTTCCTAGTCCAGGGGTGTCAAACTTGATTTCATTGAGGGCCATATCAGGGCTGTGTTTGATCTCAGGGGCTGGGGTGTACATGGCCAGCTTGATATCACTCATATCGGGGGCGTCTGTGGTGGCTCAAGCACTCTGCCAGTGAAAACGGGCTCCTGAGCTCTGTTTTTGGTTGCAACAGCCTCCTGAAACCCTCTGCTGGTAAAAACAGAGTTTGAGGGAGCTCTGTTTTCATTGGCAGAGAGTTGCAGGAGGCCGGTGGCAGAGGAACCGCGGGCCGGTCCTTCACTGTTTCTAGGCCCTGGGAAGATCTGGGCCAGATCTAAGCACCCCACAGGCTGGATCTGGCCCGCAGGCCTTCAGTTTGACACCCCTGCCCTAGTCTCTCAGTCTTAAACATTAAATTATCTCCCAAATCTAAACTCAGGGTGGTATATAATTGTATATTTCTTGTGTTTTTCTTCTCAGGGCCGGAATCTGATCCCTGCAGTATCCGGCAGTACACGACTCAACTACACAGTGCTGATTGGTGGGGAACCTTGCACCCTGACTGTCTCGGAAACCCAATTGTTGTGTGATTCGCCAAGCCAAACTGGAGAGCAGCCAGTCATGGTACACTTGATTTGGAGGCGGGGCTTAGTAAACGACTTCCGTGGCTTGAGCCATTCACCTCCATTCTGGAGAGCATCACTAAGGTCATGGGCAGATCAGAACTTGTGCAGTTGATGACATTTTACATGCCCTAATACAGGTAGTCCTTGATTAGGAACCACAGTAGGAACTGGAGCTCTGTTGCTAAAGCACCTTGATTCCTAAGTGGAAAATCACTTGATCACAAGTGGTGATATCACCTCCACATTCTCCACTAACTCTCCTTATTGGAAGCCAATTGTGAAGCACACATACAGTGATCATTTGATCGTGGGACACTGCAATAGTTGTAAATGTATGATGGTTGCAAAGTGCCTGAATGGTGATCATGGGAACACAGGATGCTGAGACAATTGTAAATGTAGGGACTGGTTTTAAAATTGGCTTTATTACACTATTGTAGCTTCAAATGGTCACTAAATGAAACAGTTATTGTGGACTAGTAGTATGATATTTTTTAAACCTGATAAATCTCTGGGGAAAGAAAAATTCCCCAAAACATATAGCTTAGATTCAAAATTGACACAAGTGACTTTAATAATGTCCAGCTTCGTCAAATACAAAGAACTTCCAGCTGCAAATTCACATCTGTAGATGAAACATTTGGGTGTAGAGAAAATGCAGGGTTCCATAAGGAAGTCCTCCCATATGAACAGGCATGAACAATTATCGGGAAACATTAGGTATTCACCCAAACTGTGGGTACTGACTCCTGACCTGCTTGCTGGTTGAAAAATGAAGGGTAAATAAGAAAGAAAGACTCAATGACCTGCTTGTATTGAGAGTATCTCACTGCCAACTGCTTGAAATTGGAAGAGACAATTAAACAGGTCCTTAGTCCCATCCAGTTAAGCGATTCTCATGGAAAGGCAACCATCTCTCTCAGCCCAATTCACCTCACAGAGTTGTTGTTATGGAAATAGGAAGAAGGCGTGTTCGGTATTTTGTTGCTTTGAATAATTTATAAAAATAATACAGGGGATAAATAAAATAAACAAAACAAAACAAATAGTATTGCTCTCCTTTCCTTGCAGATCCTGGTGGGAGGCCTATCATTCTCTCCAGGCACCCTTCACATCTATCCTGAGGCAGCCTTGCCTTTGCCAGCCCTGGTGGGCTTAGGGGCAGGAGGAAGCCTCCTTCTGGGGGCAATCATTGGGGTGCTGGTAGCCTACAAACGGAAGACACGGGATGCAGACCGTACTCTGAAGCGCCTGCAGCTGCAGATGGACAACCTGGAGTCACGTGTGGCTCTGGAATGCAAGGAAGGTACTGACAGGAGTGGAAATGGAAGCAAGTGCTATAAAACTGTCAAGAAGTGGTCAGAGAAAGAGGGAGTGGCATTGTCTTTGTTTCCAAGGCTGAAACATTTCATCAATGTCTCCATTGGCATACAGCCCTGACTAATGTCATATTCACAGGCAGAGTTCTCATACATCATAGTAAATAAGTCTTATCCCCCTGCTAGTTTTGTTTGCTTCTTATAGAGGGATGCTTTCCCACCACCCCATTCTTATATCAAAACGTATTTTGTACAGACACAAATTAATGGAAGAATTCATAACATTTCATTACTTCTTCAGCTCTCCCAAGAGTAAAACTTTGGCAGGGGAGGAATAGAGGGCACCTTGACTTCCATGCATTTTCATTTTCATTTGCATATGCAACAGACCAAGTTGTGACTCACACATTGGACAAATCCAAGCAAAGATCCCTTTCTCTGCAGTGTGGCAGTGCCTTACGTTAACTAACAAAAGTGAACAGCCCATAAAACTAGACAGTAGGCAGAATTCACCGGCTGTGACTCACAAAGTGAATACAGGCAAGCCAATATATATTTTTCTTTGCAGTGTGGCAGTGCTTTACCTTTTACTTTGCTAGCAAAAGCTGCCATGCTGGACTATGCAATTGTGTCCTTTAAATCCTTTAAATTGGCTTTGATAATATCAAGAGTCTGATATCGCCTTGAATTTTTTCCCCTGAAAATCATGGGAAGGGATGGCAGGGGAGACGAGCAGTGAAGAGGTTCTGTTTATACAAAATCTCTATTTAGTGCAAATATATGAAAAAACAAACATGGCTGTGTTGTAAAGTTGTTTTCATAGAAAAATATTTGGACAAAAAAAGGCCATACTGAAAAATAGAATGCCAATGGTTATATAGTACTTTATTTTCATGCCTCTCAGATGTACGAGCATAAGGGTGTGTATGTGTGTGTGTATGCTCGCGCACACACAGAATCCCAAGAGAACATCCTATAGGACTAACCTAAGGCACACAATGGCCAAGTGGAGCACATTAAAAGGCATTTTCACTTCAGCTGCGTAGTATCTGAGACCAACTGTTAAGGCAATCTGAGGCAGAAGACCCTATAAGCCCCCTTACCTCTTAATGGCAAGGAAAAATACACTCAATAATGCCTTAAAGATTTGGGTGGGGGGATGACCATGGCACCCCAAACCAATTGGTTGAAAGCAGCTCTGCCTAATGATAAAACACTATTTTCAGCCCAGAGTGTTTTAGAGCAGGGGTGTCAAACTGGTGGCCCACAGGCCAGATGCGCGATGTGTAGGCCACTCCCACTCTGGCTCCCCAAAAGCAAAAACTGTCACCAGAGGGGGTATTCAGCAGGTTCTCACCAGTTCTGGAGAACCGGTAGAGGAAATGTTGAGTAGTTCGTAATACCACCTCTGACTGGCCCTGCCCCCATCTATTCTCTGTCTCCCAAGTCCCAGCTGATCGGCTGGGTCTCCTTTTGTTGCCTTGCACAGGAGCACAGAGATGATAAGCAGGTGAGTGGGGTGGGGAGGGAATGTGGATTTTGCAGTAACCTTCCCCTGCCATGCCCACCAAGACATGCCATGCCACGCCCACCAAGCCACACCCACAGAACTGGCAGTAAAAATGTTTGAATCCTACCACTGAATGTCAGGGTACATAGCGATATGACACAATCAAGTTTGACACCCGTGTTTTACAGTAAAGGAAGGGCAAGCAGAGAAGAGATTTGAGGAATATTGTATCACATGCTTTGAGCCATTATTCCAGTCTGAAATGATAGGTTTACTTGAGCCAGCTTCATATAGTAGAGGAAGGATGGTAGCTTCAAAGATGTGATGTGGTCCCAGTTATCATCTTTTCCAGGGGTGTCAAACTCAAGGCCCATGGGCCACATCCAACCTATGGGATACTTAGATCTGGCCTGCGGGGCCGCCTTGGAAACAGTGAAGGACTGGACCGTGGGGCCTCTGCCAGCAAAAATGGAGCTTGGCTCCGTTTTCAGCTGCAACGGCCTCCTGCAGCCCTCTGTCACTGAAAATGGAGCTTGGGAGGTCCGCATGTGGCTGTCCCAAGCTCCATTTTCAGCCAAGCTCCATTTTCACTGGCAGATGGGTACAAGAGGCCATCGCAGCCAAAAATGGATCTCAGGAACCTGTTTTTGCTGGCAGCGTGCTCAGGCCACCACAGGTGTCCTGACATGAGTGATGTCAAGTTGGCCATGCCCATCCTGGCCCCTGAGGTCACACAGCCCTTATGCGGCCCTCAATGAAATAGAGTTTGACACCCTTGATCTAGTCTCAAAAGAGAAATGAAGAATTTAGATTATTTTGCAAGAAGTCTCCTACAGGCTTTGCATTCGCTGGTTACATGTTGCCAAAACCTGCACATGTATTGTGTAAGCATGATGATGTGAAGTTTTTTCCACCCAGAATATACCATCTTTGCTGCCTGATCTGATGAGGCAGGGCTATTGCAGGCCAAGGATGGCTTGATGGTTAATTCTTTGGCTCCATTACGATCAAAAGAGGCGGAGTGGAAGGAAAAGTCCCCTTTGCAAACAGCTCAACACTTTTAACAGTCTTCTACCTTCTTCAGCTTTTGCTGAGTTGCAGACCGATATTAACGAGCTGACAAACAACATGGATGGCGTGAAGATCCCATTCCTGGATTATCGGACATATGCAAGGCGTGTGCTCTTTCCGGGGGTGGATGATCACCCGGCACTTCAAGAAACCAGTGTGAGTGCTTGATGTGGAAAAATGAGACCTTCCTGACATGCTGTCTTAACAATAATATTAAGTTGGGGGAAAATTGAGTTACAGAGGCTGGTTTATCCTGAGATTTGGTATCCTGAGGTCTTTATGTTTCAATATCTCTGGTATCATTGTTGCCTGAATTTGTAAACTCAGGTGCTTGTTCCTGAAATTATTGGGGCTGGTTCTGCCCCTGATATGATGGATCTAGGAGTTCCTTCACAGACCAGCACAGAGACCCCTTTAGTTTATAGATAATGGCCATCAAGCTGAACTTCTTACTGATCTTCATTTCCACTCTTGTTAGATGTACAAAGGTTGCATTCAAAAGCAGTATTCTTAATAGTATTAAAAGAGTGGAAGCAAATGGGGAAACTACCCTGTTTTATGAGATTGTCTGTCTGTTGTCTATTATATATAAATCTATCACTTGTCATCATTTATCATCTCTCTATATCATTTATCACCTATCATTATCTATTGGTATCTATCTGTTTCTCTATTATCTATCTGTCTGTCTGTCTGTCTGTCTGTCTGTCTGTCTGTCTGTCTGTCT
>BLBF01000021.1:25307843-25358527 GCA_015471245.1 Laticauda colubrina | reverse complement strand
ATCTATCTATCTATCTATCTATCTATCTATCTATCTATCTATCTACCATCAATCATTTATCTGTCTGTCTGTCTTGGGGCCACTGGAAATGAAGTGATATGATCCAGCAAGACAGTCTGCATGTTCCAAAGTGCATAGAGGTGGAACAAGTATGTGAAGTCAAGGGCAAATAAAAAGACTTTCCCGGTTTTGAGCAAAGTCCAGCCTATGGCATGTGGAAAACTGCAAGGAATATTTGTCATTGCCCTTGCTAGCCATGTTGCTATATTGGCTTAGGGAGCAGTTTCTGTTTTCTTGCCTCTGCAGACACCACCAAGCACAGAGAAAGGGCTCCGTCTCTTTGGGCAGTTGCTACACACTCGGCCTTTCCTGCTGACCTTCATCCACACCCTGGAAGGCCAGCGAGGTTTCTCCATGCGAGATAGAGGCGCTGTTGCTTCTCTGACGATGGTGGCCCTGCAGGGCAGGCTTGACTATGCTACTGGGGTGCTGAAGCAGCTGCTGGCTGACCTCATTGAGAAGAACCTGCAGAACCGTGCCCACCCCAAGCTGTTGCTCCGCCGGTGCGAGACCTTCTTTGATTCCCATGCTCCTCTCCTCCTGGTCCCAATTAAATGTTGCTGTTTAATAATTAAATTGGCAACAGCGAACCGTGCATGAGTCTGTATTATCAACAATATTCTTGGGATAGTCAGAACACAAGTTTCAGATGAGATGTTAGAAGAGTGGAGACAGCCAGATCCTTTTCTTCCTTTTCACAAAACACTACTGCAGGCATAGGGGACTTCTTCCATCTCACAATCACAAGCAACACTCCTCTATCTTTTTCTTGTTCCAGGACGGAGTCAGTGGCTGAGAAAATGTTGACCAATTGGTTTACTTTTCTGCTGCATAGGTTCCTGAAGGTAAGAGTGCCTGAACTTTGGGCTCATGAACTTTTGGGTCTTCAGACCTATTCTGTTACAATCCTGGGATCATTAGCTTCATCAGTTTAATAATATTCTCCGACCAGTGGGATGCTGGGAAATTTGAGTGAAAATGCCTGGCATTGTTATTCAGTGATATAACATAAGCCTTAAATGTGGAAGACCTTAATCTTTGGGGCTTCCCTTAAAAAAGAACATATAGAACTGGTGAGAATAGGAAATACAGAGCCAGGTTTACCTGCCATCTCATTTGCTACCTGCAGATTCCAAGGTTTCCTGCTTCAAGCTTGTCTCTTCCTTACCTAGGAATGTGCTGGGGAGCCATTATTCATGCTGTTCTGTGCCATCAAGCAGCAGATGGAGAAAGGCCCAATAGATGCCATCACAGGCGAGGCACGCTACTCGTTGAGCGAGGACAAGCTCATTCGCCAGCAGATTGATTATAAGACCTTGGTGAGTTTACGGGGTGGCAACAGAGGCAGCCAGGGAGCCAACCACGTATCCCACTAAATCATGGCTATATGTGTCAGAAGGGGCTTGTTGCCCAAGTCATTCTAAGCTTGCAGTTCTGGCTTGGAGGCATCTGTGCCAACAGATTAATGAAGCGTTCTCGTTTTTGTAACCATTGGAAATCTTCCTAAGTGGGTTAATTACTTAATTTCAAAATGGGGGAAACCAACTTGGAAGAAGCAGCACTGTAGATAAGAGCTGGGAATTATGGGTGATGTACCATGAAAGATTACATTGTGCAAAATACCATAACACTACACGTAATTGGGATTTGATTGGTATTCCACAAGGTATTTCATGCTGAGCCGTAGCTAAGGTAAAGGCAACAGGTGTGACTTACAGACAGCTGATTGGGAAAACAGAAAGGCTCTTCAACAAAGTAGCCAAATATTTTGTCCTTCTGTGAAATATCACAAACCCCAAATGCAATTCTATTATCTGCATCCATATTAGGCAAAAGTTTTTTTTTTTAACACCCTGAATGCTGAAACACTCATTGGGAGCTGCATTAAAATGGAGAGGTCTAAATGTATAGTTTTTCCTTCGCGGTGGAAGCTGCGAGAAGTGAGATAGTTACTTCTCATTCCAAATCCCAGATCTGCAAATGTGCATAAATGTGTATCTTTACCATTACTTAAGACGAGATTTATTTTCCCTGCTAGACATTGCTATGTACCCCTCCTGAGCCACCTGGCGGACCTGCAGTGCCTTTTAAAGTATTAAACTGTGATTCGGTGACACAAGTGAAGGAGAAGCTTTTAGATGCCGTATATCGAGGAGTACCCTATTCGCAGCGGCCCCGAGCTGAAGACATGGAGCTAGGTATGAAAGCAGGAACATGGCAAAAAGCAGGTTGGGGTTGTGAGCATGGAATGGACCTGGGTAATCAGCCACTGGCTTAAATTTGTAACTAAATAGGAAGAGAGAATAATAAAGCCAACTGTCTTCCCACTCGTCTTCCGGTTTATCCCAGAGTGGTGTCAGGGTGCTGTGGGACGGACCATCTTGCAGGATGAAGACGCCACAAGTAAAATTGAGGGAGACTGGAAGCGGCTCAACACGTTGGGGCATTATCAGGTATTTGCCTTTCAGTTTTCTGGACTTATCAACTGTTAGGGTGCAGGTTCGTTCACTGAGCTCGGGGAGCAAACTTCCACCCGAGCTACGGATACTCGCCACCATCGCTAATTCACTATCTTAAGCCTATGTCACACTGCACCAACGGATGCAAAGAGGATGTAAAACGGACAAAAAAGCTTGCCATCCGTTGGTTAACGCGATGTACTCACTGCCTCCGTTTTGCTTCCTCTCTATCCATCCAGCATCTGTTTATTGACGTTTCATCCGCTCAGAAAGTTTTGGGCTGCCTAAAACTTTTGCGCGGAAAATGTATCCAATGCATCCGTTCTGCATCCTCTAGGCATACGGGGGACATCCGTTCTGCATCCATTACGCATCTGCTATATCCGCTAGACATCCACTGTGCATCCGCACAACTAAAATCCGTTCCAGCGGTAAACGGATGCAGGGAGGAAGCAGAACGGACGCGCAGCGTTAGTAGCACGGATGGAGAAAGGATGAAAGCGGATGCAGCTCATCCGCTCTGCATCCGCTCTGCATCCTCTACGCATCCGCTCTGCATCCTCTACGCATCCTCTATACATCCGCTCTGCATCCTCTATACATCCGCTCTGCGTCCTCCCCACGTCCGTTCCTTTCCGTGTTATCCGCTCTGCTTATGCAATTTTTTTCCCCTTTTGAGAGTGGATAACAACGGATGGAACATTTTGCTCGTCTGTTGTGTCCTTTTTGCATCCGTTGGGCAGTGTGATATGAGCTTTAATATGTATGCTTCAGTTTGGGACTAAAGTGTACATTAACAGTTTTAGCTTTCTCTTAAAGTTCTGAATAGTTTGTATTCTGGTACCATAGTCATGCTTACGGTAATATCACCAGCAGCCAACACATTGTGAAAAATTCTTTAGTCCCCACTAGAGTAGAATCCACTGAGATTAAGAGGGGGGAACTGAACTTCTCTGAATAAAGACACACACACCCTAATGTCTCTTGGTTTTGGATTAAGACTTACCTCGAGGTGCTGCTCTTAATAGTTGTGAGTTTGCCTCAGAGGTTCTCCTCGTGTTGGCCGTTTGTTCTTGTATATTTTTTTCAGAAATTGGTGTAATGTATAATTGCTTAAAATACGAATTAAGAAGCTCCCTGTTCAGCTTTTGGCTCCATCATAAATTTGATCAGAGAGCTTTGCCCAGACTAGCTTTCTCTTAACCTCCCCGATATTTGCATGAAGGAGTGCCCAGATGCTGTGATGTTAGAAAGTTAGGAATCCCTTTAGAGCTACCTGTAATCCAGCAGTATTGTTGCCGACAATGTTACTGTCCTAATGCTAGTAATAGGTAAAGATAATGTGGTAAACAAACAACAGCCAAAATGAAGCTCAGATCACATTAGGTAGGTCTTAGTATTTATTGACAAGTATTTATGAATTGATGTGTTGGCATATTCTCCTGACTGCATGATTTCAGATAGTTTTAAAAAGGTTCACAAACTTTCTGTCATTACTATACCCCTACTCTAGACTCTGGTGTGAGAGTAATGACTCTCCTCTAATTTACAGAGTTTAAAAAGACAGTGTAAAATGCACTGAAAGGTTGAATTGTACTGATAGAAGAGAATATTGTGGGGGTCCTTGGTGTTCTCTGAGTTTGGTGGTTTTCTTGCAGAAGTTTCATTACCAGACTAGATGCCAGGATGGTGACATCATGAGCACTGATCATGTTACCTCGTTTGGTAATGAAACATCTGCATCCAGACCACCAAGCTCAGAGAGCACTAAGGGCTTGCATAGTTTGAAGTATGCTATATTAATGCTAAGTATTATTAATGTTGTTAACTGGTCAACATTCCTCTTTTTCCTCTTTCTTCTCTTCCCTCATCCCAATCCATCTTATCTTTAAAACCCACTTCCCCCCACCTCCACTCCTGCCGTCTCTTCAATTTAACACACAGGTAGCAGATGGCTCCACGGTGGCCTTGGTTCCTAGGCAGGCATCAGGCTACAATATTGCAAGCTCCTTCACTTTCACCCATTCGCTGAGTCGCTATGGTAAGTGAATGACACCTCTGCCTCACTCTGTCTTCACCATCACAGAGATGCATGACTGTCTGTCCTGAATGACTTGCAAACCCTGGATTTTTCTCCCAACAGCATAACCTAACATTGCAAAGAAAAAACATAATTCAGTTCAGGCGTGAAGGCACTCTAAAATGTAGCAGGGCTATTCGTGAGTTATGTGTTGCCTGGACCTCTGCCAAAGTGGTATCTGAGATGGGTTGTCCCTGTTGAAGGACCCTTGGAAAGAATTATCTGTATTTTCAAAGGGTTCCCAGGCAAGGGAAGAATCCATGTTTCTTGCCCAAAGAAGAAGAGAACAGTATGGCCAACAGAGGAAGGGAAGGATGGGGTATGGATGTAGATGACCTCAGAGTAGAGTCTTTGACAGGTTTCCAAGGGAATGTCACCTCGTTAAGATTTAAGCAGATGGATAGCAACTCGGGCTATGCAGAGATCCAGATTTAAATATTATTTGGAGGGGCAGATCTGGGCATACCCCTTGCACCTGTCAGGAACACAAAGCAGCCATGCACATTCCTGGGACATGTTCCATACATGTGGGGTAACTTGCAGGAACTCTGAAAATGTATGTTGGAGCAGTCCAGACTTTCTGACTAAGGATCTGAATTCTACAATCCATACACATTCTGCAAATGTTCATCCTTTCTCATTTTTTTGCCTGGTTTTCCAAACACTGAAAATCTTATCTGCTTGCAGTTCACTTTACATTTTTAAGGCTGTTGTTATAACCATAAACTCAAGAGATTTGCTTGAAAGTAAGAAAGTTGAAATTCTCTACTTTCTGGACTTGGTCTTAATTCCTGCTGAGTTGCAGCATGTTTGCCCTCCTTGAAAATGGAAGGCATACACATAAAGTTGTATATTTTGGCATTTGGGACATGTTTTCAGGATACAACCTTTCCATCTTTTGTCTAAATCCTCATAAACTGAGATTATAGCCTTGTGCAAATGAGCTTCTGTCATTGTTTTTATGTGGCTTGGCATGCAGAGGCATGTCCTCTCTCTGACACATACACACATGGGCGCTGTGGATGCTTCTTTGCATGAGAAAGGCCATCTCCGTCCTATGTGTTCAGCAGCCCCACAAACCTGAGATCTAAGTTATTGGTATTTCCGCAATCAGTCTTTGACAGGCAGCTCTTGCCACGTCTGAATTTTATTTCTTGGGCTTCCTCCTAGCATTATCCTGGCCTAGCTGTAATTTTCTTTGCTATTCCAGTCACGAAATGTCTATAATTTTACAGCCACTCCCACTTTGTGGTTGGAGCGGAAGGGGTATACTTTACTTGGTCTCTGGAGGGGTGAGGATGATGGTAGTGGTTCTGCTCAGATTTCAGGCTCTGAGCCTGAAAGAAAGAAAAAAAAAAACTTCCTCTAGATAAAGAAAGGATTTTTTAAAAATGTAATCAGGGTTGGAAGGAGATGCCTGGAAAGCAGGCTCTTTGGCTCAGGATTAAATTGAGCAAACTCAAAAGTGACTTTGTTTCTCATCCCTCCCAACCCCTGCAGAAAGTTTGTTGCGTACCTCCAGCAGCCCAGAGAGCTTGCGCTCACGAGCTCCCATCCTCACTCCAGATCAAGATTCAGGCACCCGCCTCTGGCATCTGGTCAAGAACCATGAGCATCTCGGAGACCCCAAGGAAGGGGAGCGAGGGAGCAAGATGGTTTCTGAGATCTACCTCACCCGGCTCCTTGCCACCAAGGTATGGTTGGAAGAGAACTGGATTTCGGAATTAGTAGACATCACCCTATACCCTGTATTAATCCTACAACCTGGAGTGGAGGCATTCGGGCAAGATATTCTAAGTTTAAATCAACCCTTTATTTTATTTATTTGTTTACTAAATATCTATGCTGCCCATCTCACTGATTCAGCGGCTTTGGAGGACTTACAGTAGAATAAAAAACAGTGCAAAATAGCAATTAAAATCAGAAAATTTGAATAGAAAAGTTAAAAGTTAAAACCAAGATGATGGGTGGCTTGTGGATGAGCCATGGTGGCACAGTGGTTAGAATGCAGTACTGCAGGCTACTTCTGCTGCCTACCGGCTGCCTGCAATTTGGCAGTTCGAATCTCCCCAGGCTCAAAGTTGACTCAGCCTCCCATCTTTCTGAGGTGGGTAAAACCCAGATTGTTGGAGGCAATATGCTGACTCTATAAACCACTTAGAGAAGGCTGTAAAGCACTGTGACGCAGAATATAAGTAGTGCTATTGCTATCTTCTCTATCTCATGAGCCACCCCCAACATAGTAAGTCCCTGTCAGGATCCCAGGCTAAGCAGCAAACCCAAGTTTTTAGGCTCTTCCAAAAGGCCAGGAATGTGGGGGCAGACTTCATCTCCAACTGAAGAAGATTCCAGAAGGCGGTGGGGGCCACAGCAGAAAAGACTGTTCTCCTGAACTCTGCTTGCCAAAATTCTTCAGTTGATTGATGTTTTTCTTTGGAAAATAAGGTATTGCAGAGTTTCAGAACCAGTCCTTTAATAGTCGACCAAGAGATTTTTCAGACTTGGTTGGCTCTGTAACTCTTGCCTTCAACAAAACTTTGCTGAAGAGACATTTCTCCAAATTTTCTCCCAAAAATTTCAGTTTTTGTTCAACCTTGCCAAGTCCTTCACATAGAAAGCCTGAATGTTTCATCTGAACAGGATATTGTTTCACTTACCTCTTGTCTAGCAACAGGAGCAGGAACATAGGTTCCCTTCTTTGGACTCTGCTATTCTGCCACTTTCCATGCTTGCCAGATGACATCTTAAATAAAGTTTCAGGTGCTTTATTAAAACTGTGCAACATCAAATCTGGCAAAATTAAAACTGTAAATTTCCAGGTGCTGAAGAAAAGCAAGTTTCTTTTGAAGTCTGAATTGTAATTGTGTATATTTGTGTTCTGTCTCGGTGCTTGATTTAATTACATTGTTGTTATCTGGAACTTTGTTGTAATATGTTTTGGTAATATATAATGATGCTGTCAAGATCCTCACAGAGCAATCATTCCCGTGTACCTTGGCAGTAGCAGCAATACTTTAAATTGATGTGAAAGTGGCTTCTGTTGAAATGTAGATGCAATTTAAGCTTGGGGATTTTGAAGGGATTAATGTTATAGTTTCAAATCAGGGCCATTTGATATAGATTTATAGTCAAACTCTAGTAACAGACTATGAGAGGCGCTGGGAAAGAATATCTGAATCAGAACATTGAGATGTGTTTACTTTTTGGTGAAATATTGAAATTAAATTTATTCTTTGACAGCTGTTTCACAGTACTCTTTTATTTTCTGTGGGATCCTAATAAGTGACTTAGTTTTTGCAAAATTAATGATTCTCCCTTTGCATAATTTAGCAAACTATTTTATACACATTGATCCAGACACCATGTGGCAGTTTTCAGATCATGTGGTAATGAGGCGGCAATTGAAAAATGGGCCAAATTGGGCATTTAGTGGAAGTAATGAGTGAAAAATCAAATGCATTCTTGATGATTGCAAGATTGGCTTTGCCAAAGCAGGTGTGTACATTTTTCTCCAAGGTTATGAAGACTTGAAATCTATGAATGAAATTGCCATTTTCAGAATCTGGAAGAACTCCTCAGGTAGATATTGTGAGCCACATAGAGTTGTTTGCTGAGATGGACAGCTATAGAAATGAAATCAATCAATCAACTCAATCAAACAATATTTCTATATTCAGATCATAGCCTCTACTCTGCCAGATGTTCTACCTGCCACGTTTAAGGGAGAACTTACCATTATTGATCACTTCTGTTGTTTTTGTTTGGTAGAATTTTGGTATTTCTTAAGAGGTGGGGGGGAGTAAGGAAAGGCTTTTGTGATATCCCCAGATTAACAAATTGTTCTTTCCAATCACCTCAAAGGATATATTCCAGAAGTATTTGTCTTTTCCAGGGTACGTTGCAGAAGTTTGTTGATGATCTGTTTGAGACAGTGTTCAGCACAGCACACCGGGCCAGTGCCCTTCCCTTGCCCATCAAATACATGTTTGACTTCCTGGATGAACAAGCAGAGCGGAGACAAATTGGTGATCCTGATGTTCGACATACCTGGAAAAGCAACTGGTGAGAATTTTGCATTTTGGTTTGTTAGCCAACACATGCTATGGCTGAAAGCCTGTGAACCATAGCTGGAAACCCACAGCCTAGCATGGCTGAGTACCTGTCAATCTGTTCAATTCAGAACTGAATAGGTGTTTTCCAGACTTCACACAGCTTTAAGCAAAACAAAATGATTCCACTCTTCAAAAGCATCTAATATAACGAAATTGAGCATCAGCCTTTAATTCCCTTTCATTTTCTCTTCTTCTTGTGACAGATCATTTGGCTCAAGTGATGATAGTTCTTCCAATATCAATGTCTCATACCGCTTACCTCTTTCTCAATTCTAGTTTGCCCTTGAGGTTTTGGGTGAATGTCATCAAGAACCCACAGTTTGTTTTTGATATTCACAAGAGCAGCATCACAGACGCTTGCCTTTCCGTTGTCGCCCAGACCTTCATGGACTCGTGCTCTACCTCTGAGCACCGCCTGGGCAAGGATTCCCCTTCAACAAAGCTATTATATGCCAAGGATATCCCTGTTTATAAAGGCTGGGTGGAAAGGTGAGGTGCTGGGTAAGGGAGGGGGGGATGTCACTAGTTGGGAGATCACTTCCTCTTCTAGGAAATGGAAATTGTAGCATCTTCAGATCATAGACGTCATAGGATCAAACTCCTGGTTAACAAAACACAATTGCTCTGTTTATAGTATATGCTGTATCCAAACAAATAAACTCTCTTATTTATTAATATGAAGATCTAGTTCACACAACATGCTAAAGTAACTGAAGGTTTTGCACAACATGCTGAAATACACACTAGTCAACTGCATTTAGTGTGAATTCAATAAGTAGAGCTAACAAAACCAAACTTGCTTGTTTGAATCACTAAAAGACCAGATATGGTATTCAGCAGGTTCTGACCAGTTCTGGAGAACCGTTGGCGGAAATTTTGAGTAGTTCGGAGAACCGGCAAATACCACTTCTGACTGGAGATTTTACAGTATCCTTCCCCTGCCACACCCACCAAGCCACGCCCACAGAACTGGTAGTAAACATTTTTTAATCCCACCACTGTAAAAGATATATGTGATATGCAGCCTCCTCTTCCTTCCATTACACAGAAGAAGGTCTCTTTTCAAGTAGCAATTAAGACAGAGGGGCAGAAGAACCCAGGTGTTAGATTACTATAGGGCAGTGATGGCTAACCTTTTCAGCACTGAGTGCCCAAAGCGTGTGTGCACACCTCCCCAAAATACAATGCATGCGCATCCCTGTGCATGCACCCCATCTCCTGTGCATCCACGCACATTCACCCTGACCCTGCACATGTGCCCCCCACCTTCACCTCCTGCACATGCTCGGCAGAGACCCGAAGACCAGCTGGCCAGAGGGAGGTTCGTGTGCATGCATGGCAGAGCTGAACTGGGGCGATGGCTTGTGTGCCGACAGAGAGGGCTCTGTGTGCCACTTCTGGCACATGTACTATAAGTTTGCCATCACGGCTATAGGGAGTCCTTGACGTAAGATCACAGTTGAGCCCCAAATTTATGTTGTTAAGTGAGACAGTTAAGGGAGTTTTGCCCCACTTTATGACCTTTCTTGTTGCAGCTGTTAAGTGAATCACTACAGCTGTTAAATTAGTAACATGATGGTTATCTGAATCTGGCTTCTCCATTGACTATGCTTGTCAGAGGGTCGCAAAAAGTGATTGCGTGAGCCTGGGACACTGCAACCGTCATACATATCAACCAGTTGCCAAGCATCTGAATTCTGATCATAGGCCATGAGGATGCTGCACCAGTTGCAAGTATGACAAATGGTCACAAGTCACTTTTTTCAGGGCCATTGCAACTTTGAACAGTCACTAAATGAATCCCAAAGGTTCTTTTTCAAGAGGCAGCTGGACTTTCTATTTTTTCTTTGAAGACGTTTCTCTTCTCATCCCAGAAGTTTCTTCAGCTCTGACTGGGATGGTGGGGAATGGAAGGATCATCCAGTCAGAGCTGAAGAAGCTTCTTGGATAAGAAGCGAAACATCTTCAAAGAAAAACCAGAAAGCCTAGTTGCTTCTTGAAGAAGAACATTTGGGACAACCATGACTTGGATGACTGAGAATCTCCATAGTCACTGAATGAATGGTTGTAATTTGAGGTCTACCTGTGCAATTGGATTCATGTCTTGGCCCAAAGAATGGCCAGCAGTACTGCCTCATACTGAGTATCTTTAGTAGCCTGTTACTGATACCTGGGTAATCCTTGATGTAAACTTGGCCATTAGATGGCTTCACAGAAAAACGTAGCAAGGAATCAAGTTAGTTTTTTCTAAGTTTGTACAGAATATTATCCTGCGAGAAATTTGTTTACAATACAAATTAATCCAAGGGATCCTTTCCCTAAATGTCACATATGGCATTCCGACTCTCCTTCAGCCATAACTTTTAAGGATCAGTTGTATGACTTCTTGCTGTTTTGAGGTAAGAAATGTGAAGATTACTCCATATGCTCTAAATGGCCCAACACCCGACCCACCCTGGACCTATCAACTGTTCTATGTGCTAATAAAAGGGAAGTCATAAGGAAAACAGTTGATCCTGCCTCAGGTATACAATCCCTTTAGGTTCATATGATGTTTCTTTCCACTATTATCAGTTTTTTAGGCCAAGTTTTCCCCTCGTCACATGCTGCTAATTAAGCTCTTCTGCATACAAAGCTTGTTTTCTGCCAGTGAACTAAAGCCACCAGCACTGATCTAGTGGTTACCCCATTTGTAGAGAATAGAGTTGGCAAAGCAGGAATCTACCATTGTCATGTTAGAAAGAACTGTTATGTTAGCACAGATCAAGTGCTTTTTGAGGCCATCGGGAGGCCAAATATCTATTGACTCAGAAAAGGAGCAAAAAAGCTTAGAGTTTAAATCTTGAAGTATTGATTCATATAACCTTTGATTTATCTATATATATATGGCTTCGGTCTTGTCCGCAATAGAGATTAATCTTGCCAAGTCATGTTTGTGAGCCTTCAACCAAATCAGCCAATTATAGAATAAGGAGTTATTTGTCTAGAGAGTCAGGATTTACAGCTATGGCTATCTGAAGCTTGACATTGTCCAGAAATTATAGCAAAAGAATTTATCCACGTAATCCACAATAAATCTGCCCAACTTTCTGTAATCTGGGTTGACCAATTTCTAAATTTCCCAACCCGCACAGACATTGCTGAATTTTTTAGAAGTCTTTCCGCATATTGGGAGAGTGTCATGAATCTGGAAAGGTAATTTCTTAGGTTTAGACCCTGTTTGTGCATTCTTTCTTACAATTTTCAGTTTGAGATGGGGAGTGAGTTGCCATATTAAAAATAGAACATGCAATTCATTTCTTAGACTTATCTGGAAACAGTTGTAATTCCACACTGTAAATTGTATTCAAAATTAAGGAATCATAGAAAAGAATGGGTCCATGTAGTAGCTTTCATATTTTTTTTAGAGTATTGCTCTCCATTATCCAACTGCCCATGGTCAAAGCTGATGTCATCTAATATATGTAGGGAGGGTTGAATAGAGCTTGAATTGTTCCGGATTGAGGCACTCTCGTTCCTTGATGGCTCCTTTTGATTGTATTTCTGCCTTGTCGTTCCAATGTTCCTGGCATTGTAGCAGCTCTCTCTGCCAGATACCAAATTTGGCATCTATGTCCCCTCCGCCCCGCCACCTCAAGTTTGCATGCAGGCTAATTATTAAAATCAATGTTTATCCAAATATGCCATTTATTCAATAATTGAGCTAAGTATTTCAGAAAGTGCAGCTGAGTGTCAAGGATGTTAGTTTGCTAAATTTGTACCCTGAGTACGCCCACTGGGTGTACTCAAGGCAAAAATCAATTACAATGAATCCAGAAAAGTAGAATTGCATCATATTTATGTTCATAAGCAGTTTGTTTACGATTGTGCTTGTTTGGTTTTTTTTCTCTACTGAGATGAGACAGAGTCATCTACTGTACCTGCAGCAGTGGTGGGATTCAAATTTTTTTACTACCGGTTCTGTGGGCGTGGCTTGGTGGGCGTGGCAGCAGAAGGATAATGGAAAATCTCCAGTCAGAGGTGGTATTTGCCAGTTCTCCAAACTACTCAAAATTTCTGCTACCGTTTCTCTAGAACTGGTCAGAACCTGCTGAATACCATCTCTGATCTGCAAATATATGAAATCCTAAAACAATATTTGTCTCTATGTTCTAGGTATTACCGGGACATCACCAAAATGACTTCAATTAGTGACCAAGATATGGATGCCTACCTAGTAGAACAATCCCGTCAGCACGCAGGGGAATTTAACACGTTGGGTGCACTGGGAGAGCTCTACAGCTATGTGGGAAGGTACCGTGATGAGGTGAGGCCATGGCGAGGATCACAACTTTTCCTTTCTCCTTCCCCTTCTGAGCTAGGCTGCAAATGCCCCACCTGTCCTGAAGGGAGTTGCCAACTATACATCTTATAGGGCAGAGAATCAGTCTTCTTCCGTGAAAACAGGGTGGCATCTGATTAGACATGTTCTCAGCCAGCTCCTTCAGTAGCCTCTATTTTTGTGCAGCTCTGGGGCCTTTCATAAAATTAGTCCAACAGTTCAATAGTAGCCAACGGGTGATTTAAGGCATTGGAGAAGATATTGTGACAATTCTGATATTGTGATATTGTCTTTTAATATCTGTGCCACCCTTCCATCCATTTTCTTTTTAGTTCCCTCCCCCACATGTCTGTCACACTAGTACCTCTCGTAAATAGGTATGTCAGCTTTCATAAGGAGGGACCTGTTTTACAGATGGTTTAATCCTAAGGAGCCAAAGATCTGTGAATCTATCCCAGGGAAGGAAGCCTCTCTTTTTCCACTATTCTTACTCCAGCCCAAAACTCCATCCTAATAAGCGGGCAATCATTTGGCCTGTCTTTTTTTACTCCTTGCTGTTCAGCATCCCTTTCCAATTTTACTGGATATTTCTCCATCCTGGTCCCTTAGTTTTATACCCCCTTTTTTTCCCCTGGGAGTTCAGTGCTTAACTCCTCCTGGCGCCTCTCTCTCTCTCTCTCTCTCTCTCTCTCTCTCTCTCTCTCTCTCTCTTTCTCCCCTTGGACTGAACCTTTTGCTTCCAATCTCTCCCCCCCTCCCTCTCCCCGCCTTGCCCCCAGATCCTGACTGCGTTGGAACGGGATGCTGCCTGCCGGAAACACAAACTGAGGCTGAAGCTGGAACAAGTCACCACTCTTGTTTCGGGAACAAGCTGAGGATGCTGGAGGGGGCAGGAGGGCAAAGGGAGCAGGGCAGCGGGCATCCAGGAGAGGTGCCTCCGAAGGGACTCTACCTCCAATTTGGCTTGTGCCCCCCCCACAAAGGGGAACAGACTTGATCTTTTTAACCTCCTGGAGGGGCAAGAGACCCGTGACCTTTTCCCCTGGGGTGGCAGAAAGTCGCTGTGGTGCCTCCCCTCCCCAGCCTTCAGTCTGGAAGCAATAACAAGCACCTGACCCTCCTCTGCCTGTGACTTGGGAGGGGCCACCCAGAATAAGCAATGAGGTTGGGGTGCAGCCTGATGATGCCCCCTCCCCCTCAAGCCGGCAGCTAAATGGAAAAAAAACCCTTACCCCAAATGTTTGTGGACCCCTCCCTTCAATCATATTGTTCATCTCCCTAGTCCCCCACTCCTTGTTGGTAGCTGGTGGAATTTGCCCTTGTTCTGTTTTTGGTAACCATGGCAATTGGATATTTTTAATCTTACCTGACAGTGCTCCCCCCTCCTCTCCCAAACATTCACTCCTACCCCACCTGTTGTGCCCTCACTGGGTGCAGTGCCTTACTCATTAATTTATTATTGCATCTTGTTAAGATTATTGGCTGTAAATGATTCCATTCCCTTGGTGTAGAGATTTCAGTGTAAAAAGCCCTCCATCCCACCCACCCCCTCACCCCCGACCCTTTTGTTCTTAAGAGTCTGTGTAAATATTTGCACTGCAGCCTGGAGGGATTCAGTCCCCCACTTCTTCCCCCCCCAAAATAAAATAAAATAAAATAAAATAAAAATAAGAAAAGGAATCCCCCTTCAGGGATTAAGGAATTGGGGTAGGGTGGGGAATGCCCCTGCAGCAGCATGGGCTTTTTATTAGTTCCTTTTATAATTACTTTTTCTTTTGCTAAATAAAAGCCTGGAAAAAAATGCTGTTCTTGATATGATGTGGAGGGACTGAGGGAAATGCCATAAAAAGGGGTATTCCACGGAAACAGACCCCCACCCTTTTGCATTCTGGTGTCACAAGGAGATACTTTGGACATGGCGTCCCCATGGGCAGCCTGGTTGTTCTTTTGAATTGCACCTGAAGTGTGGGACAATGTCAGTTCATGTAGGCATGGAAAATGTTGCTTTTTTTTACAGTATAATTCTAACTGATCCATCCGACTGCATCAACTCCTTCTTTTCGCCTTTGTGCGCAACCCTTTTTAGTCACTGAGCCTGTTTGCTGCCCCTAATTTGCTTGTGTACAGAGATCAAGGAAGATGTATAACCTTAAATACCCATTGTGGGCTGAGCCAATTTGGGGTGCTTACTCACCACACTGAATGTGTCTGCATTCAGAAAACGTAAGGATGCGTACTGGTCATGAATGGGTAACGTGGCTGCTATACAAAGCAGGGAGCCTGTTTAATGTTTGCTGGGGCAAATAATTCCTCTCTTGAGGTGCTACACTGACCTCCAAATACCTCAATGAATTGGGGAGAGATGAGATGGATTGTAGCATTTCTGAGGATTGGTCAGCAGTGGAATTTACAAAACATCTTTCCATATATAAAACATTTTTCTATGAAAATGTAACATTAACAAAGCAAGGTGAAAGTCCTTGCTTAGGCATCTTCCAACTGGGCTTATTTTCTATTTGCAAAGAGTTATTTTAAAAAGAGAGAGAAAAAATGGTTTTAAAAAGTTGTTCATCTACCTCAAATCTGTTTTATCAGGTCAGCTTTCCATCATTTGCTGGATCATGTGGGACTAAGTTGCTTCAGTTCTTGTATGGGGATTTGATGTCCGTCATTTCAACTCTCTTTGTGGAGACCCAAACGATAAAAATTGCCAACAACATTTCAGTATATTCCTGTATTGCCTTCCCACTTTTTAAAGACATTTTAGTTGCTGGGGTTTTTTTTAAAATGTGATTGCCTTAGCAGCCTAATGTGAGCTGATAAAGTAGTGTTAAGTTTTTCATGCTTTTGTGCCTTTAATTAGCAGATCCCCCTTTACAGCTTCTGTTTCTTGTTTCAGTGTGCAGATAACATTAGTGAACAACAGCAATAATTTATTCCCTAAAAGAAGGATAAGTCATGGTTGACTACACTGTTTCTCCTTATGATGTTCACTTATGGTGTTATAATAATTTAAAAAATTAAATAATTCATTAAAGCTCCCCCAAACAGAAATAAAGAGACAATTAATGTATAGATAAAATCCCACTGTTAATGCAACAATTGGAACACTGGGCAGGAGTTGCCAGGAGGAAACTTCTAACTAAAGCTGTAGAAACTGGGGTTGTGAGAGAATATAGTACAGTACTAAAATAGATGTGCTGTGGAACCACTCTTTTAATTTCAGTTTCATGTGCTGTAAAGCAAAAACAAAAAAAACAAAAACACTCTTAGTAGCACTAGGGAGGTCAAGTGTGAAAACCATCCAAGTTATTTCACTTATGTAGAAATATAGCTCTGCCTAATGCTTCCTTTCACCTCTTCCCACCGATGTCTGTGTGCCTCCATATGTACTTTCTTGCTGCTTCAGTGTCCATTGAATTAAAAGTTACCTGTTGCTGCTGGGGTGCCATTTGCTTCTATTGTTGACTTGTTCTGAGACAGTTATCCTGCTAAAATCCAAACATTTTCTTAATGTTAATTAAGCCTCTTCAATCTCAATTAAGCATGGCACTGCTATCTGACTTGTGGCATGTTCCTTTTTTATTTTATCCAATATTTGAGCACCAAAAGAGAAGGCAATTTATTCTGCACCCAACAAACTATGACTATGGGATAACAGAGCAAACTTTGCAAGAATAGTTAGCAGAGTTAAGAATGGTTAGTTAAACCTCAGTTAACTAACAACTCGTCTATATGCTTCATATCAGAGATTTCATTATGTATCCCATTATTCACAGAAAGCAAAGCCAGGGCAGTTGTGAAATTGTAGCCTCTGTGTAGAAGGCTGAGAGCAAAGCTGTAGCCTTGTTTCAAATGGAATGTGACAGAAAGATATATCACTTACATGTTTATCTTGACAGTATGTATAAGAACACTACATCTGCTTATACAAATGCTAAGGCAGAATCCCACAATCTGTTCACTTATGGCATACACTTTGAAGGGAGATTTTTTTTTTTTTTAGGAAATGGGAGGGGAAAAATTGTTCGGTTCTTCCTACTCCAGTTGGTTGGCAACCTGTGTTACTCAAAGAGCTTTTCCTACCCTGTGCTAAAATAAAATATGGTCCAGACACCCTCCAGGTGCAAAATCTTTTTAAGATTTGTCAACTTGATGACTTGGAGTAAAGTTGGGACTGGCAGAAATGGGAAACACAGGCAGGATTAAAGTAGGCAATAGGGAAGAGCAAATTCCATGCCAGAATAATTTCCTGTTGACTCAAGGGAGGGTGGGAGGGAGTACTTCAGTAGAACAACTTGCCTCTGAAGTCGTAAATGTTCCAACACTGGAGGTTTTTAAGAAGAGATTGGATAACCATTTGCCTGAAGTGGTGTATTCTATTCTAAACATCAAATCACTGGTTCCCAGTAAGGCTGCCAAAGAGGCTAATAATCACCTCACCTGCATGAAAGTGACTGAGTGGGCGTCATTTTAAGTTACGTTTTTAGTACATCCTTTCTGGATTTGGAGGCGTCCGGCTTTATTTGATTGCAGGTAGCCACTGACTTACAACAGTTCATTGAGTGACCATTCAAAGATACAGCAACACTGAAGAAAGTGACTTAACGGCCATTTTTCACACTTGCAACCGCGGCAGCATCCCCGTGGTCATGTGATCAAAATTCAACCGCTTGGTTACTGACTTACCATTTATGATGGTCTCAGTGTCCAAGGCAGATTAACTTAACCAACCGTGTTACTAACTTAAGAACCGCAGTGCTTCACTTAACAACTCACTTAACACAGGTTTCACTTAGCAACAGAGTTTTTAGGCTCCGTTGTGGTCGTTAAGTCGAGGGCTACCTGTGCAGCCCACATCACTCGGAAGACACCAGTTTGGGGACTGCTGCTATAGAACCTGGTTCAGGGCCTCTGGAACTATCAGCAGTTGAGGCCTTCACAGGTGTCTCCAACCATGGCAACTTTAAGACTTGTGGACTTCAACTCCTGGCTGAGGAACTCTGGGAGTTAAGTCCACAAGTCTTAAAGTTGCCAAGGTTGGAGACCCCTGCAAGACCTAGGAGAAGGGAAGAGTGTCGGGACCATTTTTTTCTTCCTTTTTTTTTTTTTTTTTAAACCTGGTCGTGAGGAAGAGGTGGCCCAGGGATTGTGCTGAAGAATGTATATTGTAGCTCTCCTCAGGCACTTGTAACTATATGGTGGAGGCAATGGCGGGGATGGAAGAAGATGGTATGTATTTTGATTTTTGCATGTGGGAATGAACAAACAAGCAGCACCCAGGAAAGTGGCTGTAGGGAAGACAGAAATGAGATAAGAGGAAATTGTCAGTGGCGGTTTATGAATAAGTCATGGATGCATCAGGAGCCTCATTAGCAGAAGCTCCAGGGTATAGTTGTGGGGGGCGGGACGCAGCGGAAAAGAATGCTTCCAAAGTATCATTCTGCCTTGCAGAATTACAGCGTTTTAAACTCGGATATAATGTGAACATGAGGAAAGAAGGGATATATAGCTTCTAAAGGCCTGTGATGTAGAACTTCTCAAACGTATCCTGCAAAGGCAGCTATGTAAATGTCAAGTCATCTTCCTCTTCTTTGTTTACAAAAGGAGTGAAAATTTGTGCACTCCAGTGATTAACTGTTTCCTCAGAATACTCCTTTTTTGTATATGCTATGATGAGTCATTTGTTCCCATTTTTCTTTTGTTCTTGTCCAACTGGCATGTTATGTTTTCAGCTTGATATTAGATTGGGCTACATCCATGCGGAATGGGTAGAAGAAAGAAAAGGGACCATTGAACAGAGACATAGGGGTGGGTTGAAAGCATTCCAAACCAGGGGTCTCTTCTGGCTGGGGAATTCTGGGAGTTGAAGTCCGCCAGACTTAAAGTTGCCAAGGTTGGAGACCCCTGTTCCAAACTACCTACCCAGGAACACACACACCCCACCAGGGAAACAGCAATTTTGGCTGCATTGTGCAATGGCAATAGCACTTATATACCACTCCACAGTGCTTAACAGCAGGGTCCCCAACTCCAGTCCATGGAGCAGCACTGGTGTGTGGCATGCCAGGAACTGGGCCGTGCAAACAAGCAAAGCGCCATCCACAGAAAAAACTGTCTCTACAAAACCAATCCCTGGTGCCCAAAAAGTTGGGGGTGCTGCTGCTTTACAATACTCTGAGCTTTACATAGTCAACGTAGTGCCCCCAATAATTTGGGTCTTCATTTCAGACTACAGTACTGCATTCCAACCAACCACTGCACCCAGGGGTGGGATTCAATTTTTGTAACAACTGGTTCTGTGGGCATGGCTAAGGTGGGCATGGCCTTATGACTGGGTGGGTGTGGCTTTTTTTCAGCAAACAAAAAAACCCCTCCCATTTTTTGGGACCTTCTGGTCCTCAGGGAAGCCACCCCTGACTGCACCACCAGGGCTAATAGTACTCATTAGCAGAGTAGGAGCTAAGTTTCTTCCTTCATTTTAAATGACCCCATTGGGAAATGTGGTTTGCTTGCTACTATAATCAGGGAAACAACAATCTTGTTAGAAACACTGGAAAAGGAAAGGAGAAACTTTTAAGGATTGTGCTAAAGAGGAAGCTAAGAGATTTTAGGCTGCATCCTCTTCCCAAAAATGATTGGCTGTCAACAGTGAGGGCAGGAAGGAGCAGTTGGTGAAAAGCAAGGGTGTCAAGGCCCACGGAGTACTTAAATCTGGCCTGCGCACCGGCCTGTGGTGCCTCTGGCAGCCAAAACGGGGTGTGAGGAGTGCGTGGATGGCCTCCTGCAGCATTCTGCTAGCCAAAATAATCATCCCTTCTCCTTCCCCCTCCCCCGGCCGGCCCACAGAGGAGAACTACAATGCTGATCCGGCCATTAAAGAAATCCAGTTTGACACTCCTAGTGAAGAGTTATAGATACTTCAGCATGCCACGGAGAAGCCATCAAAAGATATATGTAGCTGGTAAGCCATTCAGTTCTGGTTGAAGGCAAAGAAGAAATGTTTCAGGGCTGTTCCAAGTTTCACATATCATGTCAAAATCCATAATATGGGTGAGCTGGGCACAACCTATAGTCTTGGAGAGAAGGGAGTTTGAGTTCTAAAATGCCTTCCAATTTCTTTTACAGCAGATAGAAATGAAACTTAAGTTCAACCCTTAACTCTAAAATTACAAGCTTAACATCCATTTTATCATCTCTGAAAATTGCTAGTCATCAAATCCATATGTCATAATTTCATTTTTTATATTTTCTGCAAAAAGTCCAAAAGAGGATTCCAATTGGTTATAAATTTACTCAATGTAAATTTTCTCTAATCAAAGCAGTCAGTTTCACCATCCCAGCCAGTTCCATCAGCTTTAACAACTACTTTCATTGCAAATATTATCAAACCTTTCCAACATTGGGCAAATATAGGCCTTTCTGCCATTATACTAATAAGAACAAGGTACCTTGTAATTTTTCAAAGTTTTTGTCCACTGTAACATAAATATCTTGGAATGTCATATTGGCCTCAAGGTTTTTTTTATTATTATTAATATACTGTATGTATTTTAGTCCAGTAGTTTTTAGCTTTTTTACAAGTTCACCAACAGTCTTGTCCCTTCTTGTTTATATTTCCAACTTATATTTGAGGTCCCTTTATACTTATTTAACAATCTTTCCAGTGATGAATACCATTTATATATCATTTTATGAAATTCTCTTTTATATTGTACATGCAATAATATTCAAATCCTTTGTCCATAATTTCCCATTGTTGCAACTGTATATTACCTCCAAAATTTTTAGTCCATTTTATCATGCAGTTTTTAACTTATTCATCTTCAGTTTCCTGTTTCAACAAAACTTTATCAATAAAAAAACATTTATCAATACATTTTTTATCATTATAATTTCATTTAAAATGTTGCTTTATCAGATTCAAAGCCATGTTCTGTTATCAATTTTAAATCTTTGAGAGTTGTACATACGAAAACACTGAAATTTATATTCTTCTGATGCCAAATCTCTTGATTTTATTTTAAATTCACTTTGAAAGTAGCAGTACATGTACACAGTACACTAGCAGTACATCATACCTTCACCATTTCTTTCAAATTGCCATTTCTTTTCTGTAATATACTTCTTTAGAGGCACAAATAGTTTTTTGGATAATCTCAAGTGGCACTTTTTGTTTAAACTAATAAAAATTATAGACTTTGGTAAGAACTGTGTGATAAAATTATGGATAAAATTGATATATACATCATAGAAAGCTCAAAAACTATTGCAAATGGAGATTTAAGGACACCCTGTGAGATTCAAAAAAGAATGAGATAAGATTGCTCATTATTTCCACTTTTGTTTACAGTGGTCTTGGAAGTGTTAAATATAGGCATAAAGGAAGATGAGGGAATAATGGGTAAAGATTAAGAGATACATAAATTGAGAACATTTGCAGATAATGTTATGTTCCTGTTGGAAGATTTTTGAAAGGAACAGAAGTGTTGAGGAGAAAAGAATTTGGTATGTTGGCTGACTTTAACATACTGACTTGAAATACAAAGATGTTAACACAAAATAAAACATGGGAACAAATAGAACTGATTAATAGAATGGGTTCAAGACTGAGAAAAGTAAAATATTTGGATGTTACCATGACTAACAAGAGCTATGTTGTTTAAGAATAACTGTTAAAATATGGAATGAAATGAAAAAAATATTTTAAGATTGGGTAAATTATAATTGTCATTATAGGGGAAGAAGCTTCATCATAAAAATGAATCTTTTACCCAGAACGTTATTTTTTTTCAAACTATTTTGACGACAGATTTACAATTTGAACAACAGCAGAAAGAGGTACAGTACCCTAAATTTGTTTGGCAAGGTAAAAAAAATCAAAATAGTAGGTATAAATTCCTGCATTACTCTAAAACAGGGATCTCCAACCTTGGCAACTTTAAGCCTGGCGGATGTCAGCTCCCAGAATACCGTTGCCAAGGTTGGAGACCCCTGCTCTAAAAGACAGAGAAGGCTTGCCTTACCAGATTTGAAAATATACCTTCTAGCTTGTTGCTTAATTTGGTTGAAAGAATGGGTTATGTTGAGAGACAGAAGATTATGGGATTTAGAAGGGCACAATTTGGCACACCTGTTTATGATATAACAAGGTTGAATGTAGATTTCAGAAATCATTTTATTAGATGTGCCATTCTGAGAATGTGGAATAAATATAAACCTAGAATATGTCCAAAAGTATCTGCAAGACTTAGGATACCTATTCTGTTCCTTAAAATCTACACAAGAAAAGTGTCACATTCTTATCTGAGTATAAATGTTTCCCCCCCCTTTTTTTAATCTGTAAGATTAAAATATAAATATAGAATATAAAACACAGTAGTTCTCAGATTATGACCACAACTGAGTACAGAATTTATGTTGCTAACTTTGTTGAGTTTTGCCCCATTTTCTTCCCACGGTTGTAAAGTGAATTATTGCGACTGTTGTGGTTAGCCGCCAGCAGGTGCAGATGGCTGAGGAGAGCAAGGACTCTGATGAGGGGCCAGGACCATCAGGGAGTGGACTGCTGCCTTCAGAGATTGTGGGGGCTGGCAACAGTGATGAGGTTCCCGAGGAGCCTGTGCCAAATGCACATGCATGAAGGCTTGCTCAGAGGAAAGAACAATTACAGCAGCACAGGCGACTCAGAAGTAAGGCTGCAAGGTAATGGCCCCTCCCTCAAGAGGATAAAAGCCAGGTTTGAAAAAGTGTTCTTTGCAGAGGGCAAAGAAGCTCTGAAGCTCAACTGGTGGATATCTTAATTTGTGTTTGGAGAATCTTGTAAATTAGTTCTTATCTCTGGGTTTTTGGCAGCATTGACAAACAATTTGGCAAGGCTTTTTCTTGTCGGAGCTAATTAGTGGAAAGCAGCCTTTTATCTGTAAAGGAACATAATTCGTTATTAAACCTTAAAAGGTGGGGTCTGCTGCCTTTGTCTGCGTTTGCTCTTTGGGAAGCCGGTTGGGTCAGAACAGCGACTGTTAATAACAGTGGTGTTTAGTGAATTTGGCTTCGCCATTGACTTTGCTTGTCAGAAGATCATAAAAGCTGATCACATGACCCCGAAACATTGCAACCTTCATAAATATGAGCCAGTTGACAAGTGTCTTCATTTTGATCACGTGACCAAGGGGATGCCGCAAATGTTGTGAATGTGAAAAATGGTCACAAGTCACTTTTTTCAGGGCCATTGTACAATTTGAATGGTCACTATATGAACTGTTGTAAGTCGGGGACTTCCTATACTTCCTTTAAAACGAAAAGTATTTTATTCTTGATTTTCAAAGCCTGCAAAAGGGAAGATTGTTGAGCTAAAATTCTGTGGTTATGTTTGGGGAGGACAGCTCTATTCTATAAACAACATGTATGTTTATCCTTTCTGTTCCATATTAATATACCCCAAATAAGCTATTCCTATTGGACAAAAATACCCGACGCTGATTGGTTACTTTTCTCGACGCTGATTGGCCAATAATAGCAAGCCTATGATTGGCCAATTCGAGCGGCGGGAAAAACAAGTAGCTGTCATTGGACACGAGCCACGAGCAGCTTCTCTATAAAAAGAGCTGCCGCGGCTCCTGGTTAAGACGGACTTTCTGCACTAAATAAAAGAGCTGAAGTTACGCTGATCTCCGAGCCTCATTTCCCACGAACTCAACGCTTTCTTTACCCCGGCAAAATTTGCCCTAACAACTAGCAACTCCCCTGTTAGTTCCATCCTTCCGAATCAAAAATTTTTACTACCGGTTCTGTGAGCGTGACTTGGTGGGCGTGTCATAGCTTGGTGGGCATGGCAGAGGAAGGATACTGTAAAATCTCCATTCCCTCCCCACTCCTGGGGGAAGGTTACTGCAAAATCCCATTCTCTCCCCACCCCACTAACCTGCTTTCCAGCTCCATTCTCCTGTGCAGAGCGACAAAAGAAGATCCAGCCAATCAGCTGGGTCTTGGGAGGCAGAGAATAGATGGGAGCGGAGCCAGTCAGAGGTGGTATTTGCTGGTTCTCCGAACTACTCAAAATTTCCACTACCGGTTCTCCAGAACTGGTCAGAACCTGCTGAATGCCACCTCTGATCTGAATTCTCTTCCCTCCCTTGCTTGTCTGCCAATCCCCGGATCAACATTAAGTATGCAGCCTTCTGGAACCTGGTTTCCCCCAGCTCTGTTGGGCTTCCCTATAAGGGAATGTGACTGGGAAGGTTGAAGGAAGGGATAACTAACACCTATCGCATGGAGTACTGATGGTGATACTCCTCCTCTTAACCCTGGAAATGGTTTCTTAGTAGGAAACAGACTTGGTTAGATTGCTGAATTGTTTTCCACTTACAGTGCTGCTATGTGTGAAAAGGAACAATGGTTAGCTATATATATATATTTAAAGAAGGTCCATGGATGTGTGCCATTTCTTACCCTGGGGCTTTAAAGAGGGAGGGGGGAGATGTAAAGACCATAGTGCACCACCCATTCTCAGCTAATTCAATCTGGCTGCATCAGTTTTGACAGCGCAGCCCACAAAGGGCCACTCAGGGAAATGAAATGTTCAGTCCCATTAAACTTGCTTCGCTGACAGGCTGCAGCTGAATCCAGCTACTGCATGGCTCATACCTTCCCCACTTCAGATCTCTCTCCCGTTAGGCCTCCCCTTGCATGCAGCTCCTCCTTGGCTCCTGTTCGATGCTTCTTCCTTCAAGGTCTTTTTCTCTTCCCCCTTGCTTCCTGCCGCCCAATCACCCATAAAATAATCCTTGGAGCCAAGAGAATTTAAGTCTTCTATGTTCTTTCTCATCTCCAACCCATCAGTGACAACCCTTCCCTCCCTTTCTGCTTCTCCCTGGCATTTCCCCCCTTCACAAGATTATCCCTTATTAAAGGGAAGCAGCAGTTCTGCCTTTAATCCTGCAGGAGCTGTCTGAATCCAGACTCTTTGAAGTTATTTTCTGTGTAGCCTGTGAAACCTTTTGCCCTGTGGCAAAAGGGAAGACTCCCATTAGCTAAAGACAGGGCCTGAACTCTGGAGGCTTGTTTCTGGGGCCACTAGGGGGAAAGGCAAAACTGCAAGCGTGGGTCAAGTGCTCTTCCTTTTTATGCAGGAGCTTCTGTTTTGAAAGGGAGCTGACTGGGTGTTAAATCAGGGCAGTTCCGCTTGGAATTGCATTCAGCGTGAAGAAAGGATTAAGACCAGAGGTGCCATTCAGCAGGTTCTGACCAGTTCTGGAGAACCGGTAGCGGAAATTTTGAGTAGCTCGGAGAACTGGCAAATACCACCTCTGACTGGCCCCGCCCCATCTATTCTCCACCTCCCGAGACCCAGTTGATCGGTTGGGTCTTCTTTGGTTGCCCTGCACAGGAGAACGGAGCTGGAAAGCAGGTTAGTGGGGTGGGGAGGGAATGGGGATTTTACAGTATCCTTCTCCTGCCACACCAACCAAGCCACACCCTCAGAACTGGTAGAAAAAAAATTTGAATCCCACCATGGTTAAGACATAATCCTTTGGAATTATGATTGTTATATAAACTCCCGGATTCTCATCTGTAAAATGAGCATGTCTGATCTATTCTCGCGACAGTAGATGAATCCAGCATGGCTCCACAGGGGCACAAGATTGTTCAGTCTCTTCCTGGCCTGTTTGAAGATAAACTAATCATAGCTATTTATTTTTTAAAAATGTAATAGCATCATTAATCACATCAGAGGTGCCTCTAGATAAGTGTAATTTCAAATACACTCAGCAGCATATTACAGGTACGACCACAATGGAGCCCATAATTTCTGCTGCTAAGTAAGACATTTGTTAAGTGAGCTTTGCCCCATTTTACGATGTTTCTTGCCACAGTTGTTCCAAGTGAATCGCCACAGTTGTTAAGTTAGGAACACACTGGTTACATGAATCTGGCTTCCCCATTGACTTTGCTTGTCAGAAGGTCGCAAAAGGAGCTCACAAGACCCCAGGGACACTGCAACCGACATAAATATGAGTCAGCAGCCAAGCATCTGAATTTTGATCACATGGGGATGCTGCAATGGATGTAAGTGTGAAAAACAGCCATCAGTCACTTTTTTCAGTGCCATTGTAACTTTGAATGGTCACTAAACAAAACTGTTGTAAATCGAGGACTATCTGGTTCAGTTCTCCAAGAATTCTCCAAGAATTTCACCAAGCAGACCCATTGGTCTATAAAAATGATGAAGTTCAACATGAAAGAAGAGAAGCCCTGCTCTTCTGTTGTGAATCTGTGTCCGTGAATTTACATTCCTATACACCTGGGATCCATCTTCCCAGCAAGCCGCTCCCAACTTGCCTTCTAAAGTTCAAGATTTCATTCAACGCTTTGCCAGGAAAATGGTACCAGAAATCTGGGGCAATCTAATGTTGACATGTCAAGAGTTGTAAGATTATATGGGAAATGTCGGCTTCACATTAGGCTTGTAATGATTAGCCCTGGGCATCCCTGCATGTTTTCATTAAGATTTACATGGATTCGTCTTTAATCTGACAACAAAGAGCATAGAGCTATGCAAGGAAAGGTTCGGGAACACCCATTTTCCCTCTGACAGGGCAGCCTCTCCCCCCTGCAAGCGTTCCCTATCAATATTCAGTTTGCTCCACACTCTTTAAGCAATAGCTTAAATGTGGAGAGGAAGACCTGGGAATCCCGTTGCTGATTTCATCCATTAACCTTGTGTCAGCTGTTTATCCAAGGAGGGGATGAGTAATTAATTATCAACTGAAGCAGACAGTGACGGGTTAGGAGCTGAGGGAGGGGGCAGTGCTGGTTCCATCTGCTAGGGTCACACAAGGATTGGGGAGACAGAAGGAGTTGAACATACACAAGGCCTCAAAAGAGCCAGTCATTATTCAGTGACTACTAAGCGTGCTCCATCCTCATTGGTCTGCATCTCAAGGATTATTCCTCCCCCCCAGCGATATATAATCACATTTCTCTGTGTGTGTGGCAATGCTGTTTCGGCTACTTAAGTTTCCACATTCTGAAAAGTTCACTTCTGGAAGAAGACAATAATGGCCTCAAGGCTTCAGTGGCATTCAAAAAGTTGAAGGACACCTATTGGCATCTAGGAGTCTGTAGAGATTCTCAGTCATCCAGATCATGGTTGTCCCCAAGGTGCTTTTTCAGGAGGCAACTGGACTTCCTTGTTGTTTTTTCTTTTGAAGACATTTTGTGTCACATTCAAGAAGCTTCTTCAGCTCTGACATGAGAAGTGAAACGTCTTGCAAGAAGAGATTGGACTGCCATTTGTCAGAAATGGTGTAGGGTCTCCCGCTTGGGTGGGGGGTGGGGGGTTGGACTAGATGACCTGAAGGTCCCTTGCAACTCTGATTATCTGTTATCTGTTATCTGTCTTCAAAAGAAAAAAAACAAGAAAGTTCAGTTGCCTCCTGAAAAAGCACCTTTGGGACTATTGGCCAAGGTGAGATGCTTTCCAGCAAAGCCCTTCTTATGGTCTTCTTACACTATTGTTATTTTTACTTGGTAGAAGTGCTAAGGACATCCTTAAAATTGGATGCAAAAAACAAAATGTAAGTAACAGAGAACAAAGGGATTGTGATGTATTTAATGGGGCATTAGCTGTGCCTTTGGTTGCCCTGTTGAGAGTTTTAAAAGCATAGCTGAGCTAATATTAGATAGAATAAAGGGGGATTCCCAGGAAATACAACTCAGTGGCTAAGCCAGTTATATTTAGGAAATGCCAGCATGAAGGCAATAGGATGATTTTAGGGCCCTCAATTTCTTTATAATTCTCTTACAATACTGCAAAGCTCCTTCTACCCCGAGACAGGGGAGAGCACTCCACTGGTAAAAATAATACTGCAATTACATACAAGTAGTCCTTGACTTACAACCACAACTGAGCCCAAAATTTCCACTGTTAAGAAGGTAGTTAAGTTTGTCCCATTTTACAATCATTTTTGGCACAGTTGTTTAAGCAAATCATTTTAGCTGTAAAGTAAACCATGCGGTCGTTAAGTGAATCTGGCTTCCCCCATTGACTTTGCTTGTCGGAAGTCAATTGGGAAGGTTACAAATGGGGATTGTGAGACCCCAGGAAGGTGCAATTGTCAGAAATACATGCTAATTGCCAAGTGCCTAAAGTTTGATCGTGTGACCATTGGGGATGCTACAACAGTCGTACATGTGCAAACCAGTCATGAGTCACTTTTTTTCAGTGCCATTGTAACTTGAAACAATCACCAAACAAATGGTTGTTAAGTTGAGGATTACCTGTATTATATTTCTTCTGAATCATGTGCTGGTGGCAATGGTGTGGGCTGAATGGTAATTAAAAGGATGCACAGCTCCTTCAGAAGTCATACTCAGAGGATTTGCAACTGGCTGACAAACCGTACTCAATGAGTAGTCCTTAACGGGTCTCAGTCTACATGGAGGGAAGTAAGCAGTGGGGTGCCACAAGGTTCTTAGGCCCAGTACTTAGGCCCAGTACTCTTCAATATCTTCATTAACGACTTAGATGAGGGAATAGAAGGGGAACTTACCAAATGTGCAGATGATACTAAGCTGGCAGGAATAACTAACACCCAAGAAGTTAGGCTCAAGATCTAGAGGGATCTTGACAGACTGGAACACTGGGCCGTATCTAATAAAATGAAATTCAATGTAGAGAAAAGGAAAGTCCTACACTTAGGCAAGGAAAACCCAAAGTACACATATAGACTGGGTAAAACCAGGCTGAATAGCAGTAACTGTGAGAGGGATCTTGGAGTCTTAGTGGACAACAAGCTAAGTATGAGCCAGCAGTGTGCAGCAGCAGCCAAAAAAGCTAATGCAATCCTAAATTGCATTAACAGAGGGAAACAATTGAGATCAAGGGAAGTACTAATACCACTCTATTAAGCCTTAGTAATACCACACCTAGAGTACTGCATCCAGTTTTGGTCACCACATTATAAAAAAGATGTTGAGAATCTAGAAAAAGCACAGAGAAGAGCAAGGATAATTTCGGGACTGGAGGCTAAAACATACAACAAACAGTTGCAGGAACTGGGCTTGGCTAGTCTAGTGAAGAGAAGGACCAGGGAAGACGTGATAGCGGTCTTCCAATATTTGAGGGGCTGCCACAGAGAAGAGGGAGTCAATCTATTTTCTAAAGCACCTGAAGGCCAGACAAGGAATAATGGATGGAAACTGAACAAGGAGAGATTTAACCTGGAAATCAGGAGAAACTTTCTGATAGTGAGAACAATCAACCAATGGAACAGCTTTGCCCTCAGAAGTTGTGGGAGCGCCATCACTTGAGACCTTCAAGAAGAGACTGGACTGCCACCTGTCAGAAATGGTGTAGGGTCTCCTGCTTGGGGGGGGTTGGACTAGATGACCTATAAGGTCTCTTCCAATTCTGATTATCTGTTATCTGTTATTTTCATCAAACTTTAGCAAGGATCAAGCAGTGGGCCACAAGACTTAGCCCTTGGCCAGTCAATTGAATAAGTAGGGGAAGGGGATGTTGATCAAATTCCAGATGGATGGCATAAAAAGATGCTTGGAATAGACTAATGTTTCAAATTACCTTGCTAGATTGGAGAAATGGACTAAAAATAAAGGAATGGAATTCCACAAAGATACCTGCAGATTTCTTTACTTAGGGAAGTAAGTAGTTCCAGTTGGACTACTGCAATGCATTCAATGTAGGGCTGACCTTGAAAGTGTGATTTGTTGCTAACAAATACAATTCATCATCAGTGTCAAAAAAAGTACAATTTCTAATCATTCCACCAGTTCCCATAGAGCAGTGGTAGTTGCAAAGTCATGTCCAACCCATTGCAACCCCCTGGACAACGTTCCTTCAGGCCTTCCTGTCCTCTACCATTTTCTGGAGTCCATTTAAGCTCACGCCGACTGCTTCAGTGACTCCATCCTGCCACCTCATTCTCTGTCGTCCCTCCTTCTGTTGCCCTCAATCTTTCCCAGCCTAGCCCCCTATTAAACTCCCTTCGCTTAAGATCCAGCAGCCCACCCCTCTCTTAACCTTCCAGGAAACTGTGAAGAGCTGGCTGTTCCCCCAATCACTGGAACCGAATGAATGAGAGTTGAACAATAGTACTGCTGGTTGCCTCAAGGAAGGTTGGTTGTGGTGCCAGGTTTCTGATGTTTTTTATTGGAGTTTGATTCTTTTTAAAATTTCTTTTTGTACGATATCTGGTTTCATATAATTATGTGTGGTTTTAAGATGGTTGACCATATAACCAATTAATCAACTAAATGCAAATGCCCAGCTATAGAATGAAGGATACTTGGCATTGGTGGAAAAAAAATGCAATAGTTATTGATTGCAAGCTAAATTTGAATTGGCAGCGTGATTTGTTGCTAACAAATACTATTCATCATCAGCTTTTTTAAAAAAGTATAGTTTCTAATCATGAGAAGTAGCACTTCCATTATATTCTGCATTGGTTAGACTCCCTGATCTTGAATTTTGTGTCCACATATGAACAGCAGTCTACATTCAGACAAACTGGGACAGATTTATAGAAGAAAGCAGCAGGAATATCAAGGTACTATAATTAAAAAGTATGACATAGATTGAAGATCATGAAAAGTTTAAATTGTCAGAAGATGTGAGGTAGGTGGCAGATACAGTGACGTTCTTTAAAAATTGAAGATGTGTTACAAAGAAGGAATTCAGGACTTGTTCTGTTGTTTCAGAAGGCACAACCCAGAATCATGGCTATAATATGTAAGGAGACAGATTCTGGATGATTGTTGGAAAAAATATTATGAACACTTAGAAAGTGCAACCATTTGCCCAAAGTGATGGTGGGCTTCTCTAGATTGGATACATTCAACAGAAAACTAGGCAACTATCTGTCGGTAATGCTTTAATTTAATTTACTTTAATTTAATTTAATTTCTGCACTAAATATAAGGTTAGATTCTGTGACCTGGGTTTTTCCTTCTAATGCTGATTCTGTAGAATTGTCCTGTCCTTTTGGAAAAGTAAGCAAAATGCAAAAAGAAGGCATAATTAAGAGTTGCTTTGATTTCCTCAACTAATGGACAAATTGTATTTACTTCTTGTATGTTTTAATCTTCTCAGCACCGATGAATGGAGTTGTGCTGCACATATTCGGTAACATTCAGAAGGAAAAAATACTATTTAACAATTGTTTATTGATGGGCAAGAATTATGTTGTTGTAAATATCTAGAAATATGGTGTTTCAATCTTTCTGCCAATTTGTCTAAATACTGGATTAAATCAAGATACAAAAGAAATAGAGAAAAAGACAAGCAGCCAAAATAGCAAGGCTTTTTTAGCAAGGCCTTTTTACCGTTGGTCCTTCCCTGCAGAAGTTCCTGCCTGCATACTCATATACTAAGATTGATTCAATTCTGAAGAGTTCCCTGCCTCTCCTAGATCCAGCAGGAATTTTACAGTGGATCAGTTGGGCAGCTGTCGAAAAGAGGACAGCAGTAGTAAACAGGGTGTTACCATAGCTTAAAAGGTAAAGGTTTTCCTCGCACATACGTGCCAGTTGTTTCTGATTTTAGAGGGTGGTGCTCATCTCCATTAGAAAGCCAAAGAGCCAGCGCTGCCCGAAGACATCTCTGTGGTCATATGGCCGGCATGACTACCTTGCCACCAAGTGGTCCCTATTTTTCTACTTGCATTTTTACATGCTTTTGAACTGCTAGGTTGGCAGAAGCTGGGACAAGTGATGGGAGCTCACACTGTTACGCGGCACTAGGGATTGGAACCGCCAAACTGTCAACCATTCTGATCATCTATTTATTTATTTATTTTGTCAAGCATGCATTTGATAATTTATATATAAGTACAGTATATTATATACATGAAATAGATACGAATAAAAGAGAACATTAAGACAGGGATGGTAAGCACGTTGGTGCGCTTATGTATGCCCCTTAGCTTAGTTTAAGCTAAGCTTGGAAGTATACTAAATGTAGGAGAAAATCCTAAATGTAGTAGGAGAAAATCCGCACCTAAGCTAAGGCTGGTTACTCTAATACTCCAAACCTGAAGTTTAAATGTGTTACATTTAAACAAATATACTGGTAGTCCTCAACTTACAACAGTTCATTTAATGACCATTCAAAGTTACAACACTGTAGTTACTTATGACCATTTTTCACACTTATGACCGTTGCAGCATCCCCATGGTCACGTGATCAAACTTCAGACACTGGCAACTGGTTCATATTTATGACAGTTGCAGTGTCCCGGGGGGTCACATGATCAGCTTTTGCGACATTCTGACAAAATCAGCAGGGAAGCCAGGTTCACTTAACAGCCATGTTAAGTGAACTTAACAAGTGCAATGATTCATTTAATAACTGTGGCAAGAAAAGTCGTAAAATGGGACAAAACTCACGTGACAAATGTTTCACTTAACAATGCAAATTTTGGGCTCAATCGTGCTTGGAACTCAGGAGCTACCTTTATTACAAATGTTTCCATGCCAATGCAAAACAAATTGTTAAGTGGCTTAGAAAAGTAATAAAACATAAATAATCATCAGAACTAATTCAAGTGGATAATAATAGGCATGAACAGGTGATTCTCAAGTATGTTGCATCATCATCATCATCATCATGATAATCAAAATTTCAGTGCCTAACTACTTGCCTAAACAGCCAAGGAGTCTGCCTTTCCAGCTATTAAGAATTCAACTTTAGTTCAGAACTGTCATGCCCCTGGTGGAGTCTGACTCTGAGGAAGAGGAGGAACAGCCAACAGGGAGTGGGAGTGTGGCTCCAGAGGTGGTGGAGGAAGCTGGGGAAGGGCAGAGGCCGGCTGAGCAATCAGAGGAGGATCCAGGCCCATCCCCTATCCATCCTAGGTCACGCTGGGAGGAGAGGATCAGGGAAAAGCGAGGTCTACTCAAGAGGAGATTACCATGATCCTCCTTGTGGCTTGCAGGTAGGAGCTATGTCTATAAGTTTGCAACTGCTCAGTTAGAATTGCTGAAGTCAATTAGCGTTTACCTTGAAAGAGGTTTATCTTTGCTGGCATTCTTCCCATGGACTTTTCTCGGTTATTTTCCTGGAGTTTATAATTAGTTATCTCGGCTTGCTTCGGAACTCTCTGTTTGTTTTGGTTTTCTGTTTGTCTCATTATTTATTTTGTGACTTTAAACTGTGCCTAATAAAACAATGAAGTTAAGTTGAAGGCCTTACCGGACTTTAATATATGTTTTGGGTTTTGGGTTATTTTGAGAGACTACGGGTCATCACACAGAATGTTTGTTCCCTTCCTCCACACTTTATAGAGTTAGCTTGGTGCAGTGGTGGTATGCTACCGGTTTGACCTTGTTCGGTCAAACTGGTAGTAAAAATCACTACCAGCCAGAACAGGTAGTTAAAAAAAGCCTCCATTCAGCTGAGAGGAAGGGAAAAAAGCTTCTGACGATCAGCTGAGAGGATAAAAGACAAAAAGTGCTCCTAGCCATTTGTTTCTTCATCCTCTCAGCAGATTGGCTTGTAAGGGGCGTGCGCATTAGGGGCGTGCATGCGCAAGCACCCACTGAACCAGTAGCAATTAAGGTAGGATCCCACTACTGGCTTGGTGTCTTCACCCACACACCTTTGTCAGGCAGATTCTAACTGGAGCAAGCAACTTAAAAGTCTCACAGGCCCTGGACTGTATGGAGGTTTCTAAGTTACTGTTCACACATTGAACTGCACCCAGAAACTAAGTGGCAGGTTTATTTACTTATTTATTAAATCTCTATGCTGTAGCACTGGCATTATATGACAATATAGCACCATTGGAAGGTTCCCCTTGGCCTCCAGGGGTAGTTCAAAGCAGAACAAATTACAGTAGACTATTTATATATTAATGCGGATGCAGAAGCTGTCACTCCCATGCCTAAACATGAATTAAGGGAGTATACATTGGTTGGTTTTACATATACAGTTGATGTAGTAGGCATTGGGAACGAGAGATCAGTTTGAGCTGTCTTGGGTGCTTAGATTCAGTAGCTAAGCAGGATATAAATCACACAATTGAAGAATAAATAAAGACAGATGTTTGGTTAGCTGAATGGAGAGTCCTGCTTCAGTTGGTAAATTGAAGTGGAACATAAATTAAATTTTGAGGCAGAAAGTGTACAAAATAGTAGCATAACCTCTACAATAGGCTTACATATAAAGTATCTTTTTTAAAATAAGTTTTCATTGCTAATACCTTTCTTCTAAGGCATGGCCTTTATTAGTTCCTGAGTAAGTGAAGAAAATTCAGCTTCGTCAAGCCCACTATTCTCTTTGAGGACTGTGCTTATCGAAGGGCGCTTCTTCATGATGGGGTTGTTTGGGTAAGAAAGCTATTTCAAATGCAGCCCAGACCTTCGATAAGGTTTTTAGGTCTGGCTCAAAGGTGGTATTCAGCAAGTTCTGACCAGTTCTGGAAAACCAGCAGTGGAAATTTTGAGTTGTTCGAAGAACCAGCAAATCCCACTTCTGACTCGAAGTATCCTCCCCCTGCCACGCCCACTTTTACAGTATCCTCCCCTGCCACGCCCGCCAAGCCACGCCCACAGAAGTAGAAGTAGTTTAAAAAAAATTGAATCCCACCACTGGTCTGGCTGTCCTGTCTCTCAGACTCTTGGAGTTTGAACAGATTTAGACAGAGTTCTCTGGAATTTGGAGTTGCCTGCGCTTCTCTGATTTATATACTACTCCCTTTATGAGCCAGGCCTTGCCAGAGTAGATTGCAGAAGATGTTGTGCGGAGCACACCGCCTCCGTCATCTGGGGTCAGCTTTTCCATAAATACTTTCCCTAAACTCACATCTGCCTTTCTACTTCATCCAAGAGAGTTGGGTGGTAGGGTAAGAAGTAAGGAGAGAAAAGTTGCTGTGTAGTTACATTTCCCGAATTGCCACGATTTGTGATTCATGCCGTCACCAGTTGCTGGTGTCCATTAGTGGCTGGCAGCACCACACATAACATTTTATCAAGAGCAGAAAGCTGGAGGGCTGAGGGGCTGGGGGGGATGAGTATCAATCCTACCCAAGGCCTGTCATAGCCCTCTTTGCCTCTCCCCTCACCCCAGTGGTGATTTCACCCACCAGCCGTCGCTAATGGCCTCGTAAATGAAATTTTATTGTTTCTGTCTTTAAAAAAATCCAGAGAGAGAAAAAGAGCCAAGATATAAATCCTGCAAAGGGGTGGGAGGGTGGGTGAGGAGGTGGGGTGGGGGCAATGATCTCAGAATGAGGAGAGGGAAGGAAGAATGGATTTATTCTCCTGCTCTTCAGTTACAACTCATTTCAGGAGAGGGTGTTATGGATCGTCATACTCCCTGCCTGCTCCCAACTTTATTGAGACAGAATCCCAATTTGGGCAAAGGTTTGGCTTAATCTGGATCAGGAGGAGGATCTCGCTGTCTTTTGTGCAAAAGCATCCAGGGCTCCAAGTGGAAACAGCCCGCCTTGCGACATCCCTGCTCCTTGGCCTGTAATAATCTCTAAACAATGCAGTAGCAATCCAAATCCTGGGGAAGCTCAGATTTCTAAAGCTATAATTCAGCGTTTTCCCTCCCAACCTCAGTCCTGGCAGTCTAGTGGGAAATGCAAATCGTAAGTCAGCGAGACGCATGATGATTATAGCGGATCCCAGTCTGAAATGACCAAATCCTTCACTGCAGTGAGTCTGGCTATATAAAAGTAGATTCGCTTGCAGGAAGCGGGGACTGCGAGCCCAGAGGTAGGGAAGTGAAATGGAATTCTTTTCCATCTGCCAAAGGAAGCAAAAAATGTTTCACAAGAGGATTTCTGACCTGGGGATAGCAGCCAAAGGAATGATGGGGCTTGAAGGCTGAACTCCTTGAGCCCTTCTTCCTGCCCACCCCTGCCTCCCTTTCTCTGCCTGTTCTGCTCCTCTTTCCTCAACAGTTAATAATCTGTTTCCCACCACAATCTGCCAAAACGCAACTGCTTCTTTATTCCAGATAAAACGATCATTCCAGACTGACTTAGCAAATATTGTTAATTGTTGTTACTGTTGCCTTCCTGCCATCCAAAGCAAGCAAAGGGCCAAGACTAGGTGCACTGTGTGCATTGGCTCTGCAAAATTATATCACACACTGTCTAAATTGGAATGGAGCATATCCTGCCTCTCATCTTCTCAGATGTCAATAAAATGGTGGTGGAAAGTAGTCTTGTTAAATGAGACAAAAGGAGACTTGAAAAAAGTAGGCCTATTGACAGCAAGACAGCCAGGACTGGACCAGCTATGTAGCAACACAAAGTCGGTTGCATAAGGCAGAGAATTTAAGCATTGTGTTTATCTTCCAGTGGATCCCTCCACCCATTTTGGGCCTAGTTGCCTCCACATTTTGTGTAGTGGCTCCTTTGATAGCTGCTCGAATGATGCTAATGTATGTGGGCCCCAGCCTATTCACAGTGGGGCACCCCATTGTGGGAAGTGAGACATTAGCAAGTCACTGTCTTCTACTTCAGGCATGCAATAGTTTGCACAGTGATGGGAATATTCTAGAAGGAGAGGGGAGGGGGAAGGATAGGGGAGAGGAAGGGAAGAGAATGAAGTGGGGAGAGGTGGGGAGGAAAGGAAAGGAGAGGAGAGGAATGGAATGAAATGGAAAGGTTCTACTTACACAAAAGGAAGAAAAAAGCAAGAAAAGAGGATGGGCATCACTTTAAAAAATTGAGGATATAATTCTTCACTGAGGAAGCATGCAAATAAGATACTGCTGATGAAAATGCCATTAGAAAAAAAGAAATAACCCTCCCACATCCACCACAAAACACCAAGGAAAAGAATACCAACTGTAGGTAAACTTGGTGTTCCCCATCCTTTCTCCAGCAAGGAAAAATTGCCTTGCCTAATTTACCTAGAAAAATAATACAAGTAGTCCTTATGTTGACTTCAACTCCCAGAATTCCCCAGCCACAGCATTTTCTTCAACCCCTACCCGAATTGGAGTCAGCTTATCTTAAAGTTGCTACAGTTGAGAAATGCTGGTTCAGGATATGCTGTAACTTAAGATCCAACTGTAAAGAAAGGAAAGAGCTATTGGAACAACAAGTTCTTTCAAAAGGTATGCTTGCAAGCCTTTTAAAAGCAGTAAGAACATTCCAGAGACGCTTTAGCTGCCTTGGAACAGATTGAAACACTAAAACGTGGCTTTTGACTACATTTGGTCTCATTTTACATGGAGACATAGGATGCCTTTTATTCTTCTTTGATACCCCAAGGAGATTCCTTGAGTAGCACAAGTTGGAATGCAAAATAAAGCTATGAAGTCCAAACTTTAAACCCACTGCATCAACATCAACTTTGTATATTCAGAATATTGTTGAATAAACACAACAGAGAGAGAAAATGTGGGTGCTGAAGCAATAAATTGAGCTGTCATAACTGTACACTCACATATGTTTCTGCCATAAAAGGCCAGAGGTGGGCTGTGCTTTCTGTCTGCACTTTCCTATCAATGAATTTCCAAGCAAAATGGCATGTGACTTTTGCCTACTTCCCGGATTTGAAACATATGTGACTGTACTTTCCCTGAAACATGTTTCATGTTGATTAAGTGACTGCCATCTAGCCTTGTCAAAAGCACAATTCCCAAGATTGGCGCTTTTTCACGATGCTGCCTCCTGAGCTATTGCATAAATATGCCATAATGTTTTGCATTGCAAAGGTAGAGACCACTATTAATCTGCCCCAGGTCTTTGATTCTGGATTGGTGCAGGATGGTAGCATTCAGCAGACCATGGAGAAATTTAGGAAACATTTCTTCACATGCTCCTGCTTCCATAATTCCCCCAGCCTTTCCACCACAATCAAAATTGTAGTGCTTCCCTCAGTGCATTTCCACAAAGGAACATAAAGTCTGGCAATTAGAGAGCTTGTTGCAGGTTTACTATATATTACTTTAATGCCTGCTCCTCTTCCTTAACAAAGCAGCTCCGTATATTACAGTTCAGCATCTACAGTAACAGCAAAAGAAGGAAGGAAGGAGTTTATCTGCATTGGCAGGGTAATATTTTTAAAGGCTCACAAGCTCAAACAAATCCTTGCATTCTGCCTTTCGCTTTAGATGTATCCTGTCAGATCCCTGATCTTTTATTGGACAGCAAGCATGGTTCTTCAAAGGATGACCTTCCTCTGCTCTATCAAAATCAATAAGAATCTTAAAATGAAATAAAACCAAACAGTTCTTTTTTCCGGACAATATATGTCAGTCTTTGCAAATTATTATTTGACTAATTTAAAAAGTGGGAATTTTATCCCAGGGTGGGATATAGCTTTCATTTCATAATCTGGAGAGCCTCAGATGGGATCAAAACTGAAATAAAGACTTTTTTTAAAAGTGAATTAGGGAAATGTGGAATTTATGGTTCATCTTGGGTGGTACATTTATATTTTTAGATGAGAATAATTCAAAGAATTTAAAATAATTTCATTCGTGAACAGGCATCACTTCCTTCTTCAAAGATGGCAAGGTGATAGAAATACATAATTTGTGAGGATGTTTGGATTTTAAGGGCTCATACACATGAGCTCCTTTCGAGAAGTAAGGTTATAAATGAACCAGTTTTCAGGGTTTGGCTTATTCTGGCTCCCTTTGCCCCAGGCATGTTTGACCCACCAACGCATATAAGTCCATAATTTTCAGGATGAAGAATTAAAAGTGACCTTAGTGGGGTTCATCATGTGTGAGACTTTATTGAACTGCAATCCCAACAGCCCCTGTTAGCTAACCCTGTTGACTTTAAAACTCAGGCACCAGAGTTTGGCATGGAACTAATTAAAACTGAATGTCAGAATTTGGGAGAGAGACTTAACTTTACAAAGTGGCTCTTTCACCCTTCCCAACAGTGTGAATCATAACTATTTCAGGCAAAAAAAGAAAAGCTTTTTCTTCAGCTACTGCATATAAAGGTCTTGATGTAGGGTATAGTCACCAATGATACATACATTCTATATCTGTGATGCATCAGAAACAACTCAAACAATAAGAAACATTAGTTAGAACAGGGGTACCCCAGTCCATGAACTGGCACTGATCTGCGGCAGGCCAGCAACCGGTCCACGCAAGCAAACAAAGCCCCATCCGTGGGATGCAAGCAGCATGCGAAACTACGCACCCTCCGGTCCACAGAAAAACCTCTCTCCATGGAATCAGTCCCCGGTGCCCAAAAGATTGGGAGCCACTTAGACCATAAGAATTAGATAATAGAAAACACTGGTTTTACATAACATCCCAAATTTATGCTTTACATCATCCCTCTTTCCCAATTAAGTTTGTATCTTGCTTAATACTTGCAAATATATTCAAGGACTTCCAGAATAAGTTACTTTTTACACATGAAAGATATGGTTTTGCTGAAAAGAAAACATGGTCTCTCAAGCTTCAAAAGGAAGCAAAGATGCCATGATAAAATGCCATGATCACCTTTATCAAAAAGCTAAAGAAAAAAATCCTGATGGTGACAGAAACTGGGAGCTGGACTTTGACCATAGTTGAAGTCTCAAGCGTTTCACCCATAGCATCTGTGCTCTAATGTACATTGACACAGAAACAGGAAGCCCCAGGTGCGAGAAAGCTGGCTTTGGACCAGACACCATTTCTGAAATTGTTTTTACCAGACTGAATTGTTTAATGTAAACCAAGAGACAGAAGCTTGGGCTTGTAAGAGGGAGTGTTCACAAAACAGGCCTACTCCTGGCTAATTTGAACTAAAGGCATGGGGTGGGATTGCACAATACTTAAGATTGCAATGTGGTTAGCGAACCTGTGGTTTAGTGTCATGCAAATAGAGCCTGTGCCCATTGTCCATACTTGAATGACCTTGTATTTTCTTGAGCTGAGGAGTCTGACTGACTTGCAGATGGATCCTGCCGCTGCCCTCCATTTGCCTAACCACACATACTGCAACCATACTTCCCTGCTTCATTAGCCCTCACCTTGTGGGCTCCTGGAAGCATTAATAAAGGCTTTAACATGGTTAATTGCTTCCCTGCCTGAGAAGAGGCTTGGGGGCAACAGCTAGAATGAAAAGAATAGCTGTTAACAATCCAGCCTGAGCTTCTGTTATAACAGAATAAAGATTTCTGTGCTTTTTAAAAAGCTGGGAGGGATCTAGTGAACTGCGGTAATCTAAACCAGGAGAATGGCGCTCTGGGCCCTGGGACAGGATGTGTAGGTTTGAGCACCACCAGCAAATAACCTCATAGTCAAACATATGCGGTATTGAGCCATACTGGCCTTGCAACACCCTTGAATGACATTATGCTGGTCTGGAAGGGAACCAAAGATGGAAATGAAAATGATCATAAAACATATTCCAAATACACACACTACTTTGTCAATTCAGCTGGATTAATTACAGGTAGTCCTCATTTGATGACAATTGGGGCTGGCAACTCAGCCATTAAGCAAAGCAATCACTAAGTGAAACAAGGACGATGCTTATGAACTTTTTTCAGATTTCATTTGTTTCATAGAAGGTTGCAAATGCAAAGATGTGTCATAAAGTTACTTTTTTTTAATCACCATCGTTGCTGGAAACCATCATCACTAAATGAGGCAGTCGCTAAATAAGGACTACCTGTATTCCCTTTTGAGAAAACTAGGATTGGGCTACTGATAATTTTAGCACTCCATTCTGAAATAGTTGTCTGCTTCCCACAACAGTGTTTCCTCCCTATGAAGGAGAATTAAATAGTAGACTGGGTCTGAATCTTGATCCCTTTGGTCTAAAATGGAAAATTATTTAAATGCCCCTCCCCCTCCTACTATTAAGTGGGAGGGGGAGGAAGAATTGCAAATAAGAAAAAAATTATGCAGTTATTTAGGCAGCTTTTTGTAAATGTACTTCTCCGCTTGTATAGAAAGAATCAACATCATCCATTGCCTCTGTTTCAACTTGCAATGCAGCACAGGAATAGTGATAGCACTTAGATTTATAAGCACTTCACAGTGCCTTACAACCCTCTCTAAGCGGTTTACAGAGTCAGCATATTGTCCCCAACAATCTGGGTCCTTATTTTACCAGCCTTGGAAGGATGGAAGGCTGCGTCAACCTTGAGCCTGGTGAGATTCAAACTGCCAAATTGCAGTCAGCCAGCAGTCAGCAGAAGTAGCCTGCAGTACTGCACTCTAACCACTGTGCCACCATGAGTCTTAAGGGTTGATTTAGAGTTGTCTGTAACTACACTTAGGCGTCACAACATACCTACACTGCAAAGGGGTTTGACAGGTTGCAGATGGCTGCAGACAAGCCAATGCACACAACTCCCAAATCCCAACTACGAGTTGTGTAAAGGTGTACATCCTATCTGCTGATAGCTGGATGTGACCTATTCTTGCTTTGCTGTTTGAATGCCGGAACATTATATTTGCAGAAATATAAATGGAACACCCATGCAACCGTCCCTAATGACAGACAGATGGGTTCCCTGATGTGTAGCACCACAGATGTCTTTAAGATGGGGCAGACAACTACTGCTGCTACTGGCACACTCTGTTCTCCTGCTTGTACTGGAATGGTCTCCCACCAATCAGTCAGGACAGGAAAATAATGTAAAAAGTGTATTAATTTTAAAAGCCACATTATTGACAAACTGAGCCAGTTTGGTTTAGTGGCTAAGGCATCAATCTGGAAACCAGGAGAGTGTGAGTTCTAGTCCTGCCTTTGGGATAAAAGCCAGCTGGGTGACCTTGGGCAAATCACTATCTCTCAGCCCAACTCATCAAGTTGTTGGAAAAATAAGAGGAAGAAGTACAATGGTGCTTTGGTACTCATTGTTAATTGGTTCCAGGAAGTGTGATAAGTACCAAAAACAATGAGTACTAAACAAATTTTTCACATTAGGGAATAAAGTAGTAAATCACAAGGCAGACAACTAGTGACAAGTTCTAGCTTGTGCGGTGAGTATCAAACAAACGATGAGTACCGGGACAAAATTTTCATGTCAAAAGACATTTGAGTACCAAATTCGATGAGTTTCAAAGCAGTTGAGTACCAAGTTACTACTGTACTAGGCATGTTGGTCGCCTTGAGTTATTTTTACAAAATAATAATGCTGAGAAACAAACAAACAAACATATGTCATTGACTACCATTGCTGGACATTTACTGTTTCTGGATCAGAAACTTCCTTTCTCTGAATATTAATCCCAGAGAAAAAGCAAGGAAGTGGTTTCTCTGGGCAAACTCTTACGTTCATCCAACAGAACCTTCCTTATTGGAGAGGGTTTTTCTGAACAAGGAGACCTGTGGTCTGAACAAACTCTAGTCATGTGGAGGCCCCAGCCCCACTGGCCATTACACAGGTCACCAAGAGAGCTTTAAGATGAAGCAAATAATTAAAAAAAAAACATAAGAAGCAAAGGATGTAGTAAGTAACACCCCCACACACACCTCAGCCCCACAGTTCTGGAGTGTGCTTTGCCACAAATAGCAGACAGGGAGGGGTGGGGTGTGGAATACACTCCTAAGTGGTTTCCCCTACATTATTTGGAAGGAATCTTGGAACCCAATCCTCTCTAGTGCCCTGAATAGGACCAGCCCTCGAATCTTTCTGTATTCTGGCATAATGAGAATGGCAATCCCATATCTCTGGAAGATCCACATTTGACAAAGTCCCCACCTGCTTCCACTTGCTCTCTCATCAGTAACCAGGGTGTGGTCCCAAAGAAAAAAAAACACATAAAATGATGTTTAACACTTTTAATTTAAAAACAGTCTAGCACTAGGCCACAGGCGGTGGTGTGCCTGTAAAAACCTCCACCGTTCCCCAACACCTCCCCCTTCTCTCCCCCTCACACATGCCCCCCCCCTCCATTTCTGCCTCTGGGTAGAGAGAAGCAAAAGAGTATAATGTGAATCAGCTAGAAGTTCATAGCAGCCTCATAAAGATTAATTACAATCAGGGGCCTTTTAGAACATTAATTGCGTACTGTGCTGGCATTGTGTGCCAGTTGTGTCTTCAGCCAGACAGAGGTGGGAATGGAAGAGAGAGAGAGAGTTTAACTCCCCTCCCATGCACCTCAGATTCAGAAACAAGGACAGAGGGGGGGAGTGGGGAAGAGAGAGGAATACAATATCTTGAAGCTGCAGTCCGGGGTTCAAAGCGCTTGCTTTGGGAGATCCAGAAAAAATCCATCTGCTTCAGTGAGAGGGAAATCAGGATGAAAGCTGATGGACAAATCAGCCTTTCAAGCCAGCAGAGGGGCAACGCTGAATCTTTTCCTTGCTCTGGTCTTCCCACAGATAAGCCCCAATCTGGATCCCACAGGAAGAGCTCTTTTTAGTAGGGCAGTCCTTGAAGAATAACCGCTGATTATAAATCCAGGGATGGGAAGCCCCAGGGCCCAAATGAGGGAACTATGATGCCCTTTCATGTTTGTCTTCTTTTATTATTTGTAGCTATTATTAAGGGCAAGGTGAGAGACAAGGAAGCATCAATAATAAGAATCAGAGATTCTTACTTTGGGATGCATGCTGATTTTGGGATGCAGGGTGATGTCAGTCTTCGAGGCCTCTGCAGCCAGTTTTGGCTTCTTAGGACGCTTCGGTGAAAATACCAGGGAGGGAGGGAGGTGGTGGGATCTGAAGAAGGAAAAACATCTGGGAGATAAATGCCTTTCCCCCCCCCTCCCAACTCCTCTTGCTGTGTATGATATTGGAGACCCATTGGAGGAAATGGGTTGCAGATGAGGGCTGGAACCCTCGCCTGCTTCCAGAAAAGCATGTGGTCCACACGACCCTCTGCCCGGGCGTTGGGTCCTCCCCCAGCAGCCAACCCCTCCCCCACTCGGGGACGGGGACGGGGGTTTCTAGAGCCCGGAAGTCACGATTCCTCCCCTTCGTGGGGATGTGGAAGGCCAGAACAAACTAGCCACCCAAAACAAGGAAGGCGTTTTCACGGCTGCCTGGGACGCAGCATTTCAGCAGGCGGCGAGGGTGGGATGGGAAGGGTTTGGGGCTGGTCGGGTTCTCCGCTCTCCCGAGGCTGAACTGAAGCGGCCCTCCTGCGAGCTAACCGCGGCGGCGCCTGGTCGTCAGAAGAGGGGGGCGAAGAAACGCGGGTCGGTTCCTGCGTCTGAACCCTAAAAACCGGGTTGCGGAGAGCCAAGGTGAAAAAGCCAAGTGGATTCAGCGAGGCAATGGCGCCATCTGGTGGCCATCGACCCGTTTGAGCAACAAGCCGGGAGAGCGCCTTGAGCTAATTTTTGCACGCCGCCCTTCCCCGGCACAAAAAAAGATGATCCACACCCTTTTCGATCTGTCGCCGAACCGTCGAGCAACCTTCTCCGCCCTCCCCTCGTCGTTCTCGCGCTCCTTTTATAGTCAGAAAGCTTCTGCATCCCCAAGCCAATTCTAACCCCTTTCTGGAGCATCAGATCATCCCATCCGCAACACCCACATTTCCAAAGAACGAGGAATCGGACTCAGAAATCTGCCCCCCCCCCCCCGCACACCTCCCCGATAATCTCTATCAATCAGAGGTTGCAAAAGTGGTGTGAGGCTAAACGGGGCGTTTCGTTTATCCTTCCCCCCCCCCTCCGCCCCCTCCACGCAGGCATCCAAAAGGAATACACTGGGGAAAAGGACGGACTCCCACTGTTGGGTGCAGCCCAAGCGGGAGAAGCGGGAGGATGAACACACAAAAAAACAAAAAACAAAAAAAAAACGAGCTATAATTGGCACCGCAGGAGAGACCTGGTGTGGGGATGATTCACCGGGCTGGAATTCTGAGATCCTTCCTGCTGCCATAAACCCTTTTTAGGAATGGGCAGATTTTGTTTTGCATGCCAAGGGGGAAGGAAAGGGAGGGTGAAAGAGGCGGACTCGGGGAAGCATCATCTCTGGGTGACTGAGGCAGTGGTGGGATTCAAATTTTTTTACCACCGGTTCTGTGGGCGTGGCAGGGAAAGGATACTGTAAAACCTGTAAAGCCAGAGGTGGGATTTGAAGGTTCTCCAAACTACTCAAAATTTCCGCCACCGGTTCTCCAGAACTGGTCAGAACCTGCTGAATACCCACCTCTGGACTGAGGGCAAGAAAACCCTGTTTTCCCCACGGCTAAATGCCATCATAGCCATCATCGGCCTCTTTCTGAGGGGATAGTCCAATACACGAGACGGCATGACAGGCTTTTTTTTTTTTTTTTAACAAAAAGTCAGTTTTGCAAAGAGACTGTTAACTACAGGCAATTATTTCACATTCTCCCTGAAGTAAACATAACTTTGCCTATCCGCACATTCAAGGAAAAACTGAAAACTTGTGTAGCTTTTGAATGCTCTACTTGCTGGTCAAATGGGCTGACAAAAGAGGCTCGCAGATGATTGTGGAAAGCACGTTTGAGGCAGCAGCCGCTTTCAAGGTGACCAGAACCAGCTTATTCAGGCCTGAAGCTGTGACCAAGATTTGCACAAGAGCAGACAATTGTGGGTCCTTCTTAGGCAGATGGGAGGCTTCCCATAACTGGAACCAGAAACAGCAGTTCCTGAGTCTTTATTCTTGACCACCACTCAGTCAGGAGCATGGCTGTTCGTGTCTGAAGGCTGCCCTCAGTTCACCACAGTGCTTATTATTTTAATGAAATGTAGATGGCTTAAATTAACCTCTTTGATTAGAGGAAAAACAATATCTGCATTAATGGCTGATCAGGAACCCATATAGACTTTTGCATGGAATGAAAAATGCATTTATGATGTGTGGTTTTGACTGGATAATAAGAAAAAGCAAGCTAAATAATTTTGTAATGGCACTTACATTTGCTGGAAAGGAAATTGGAAACTTCTGTTTTTTTCATTCTTTTTGTACTTTATTGCTTTTACTCTTTATTTGTTGGTTTTATGTTCTTTGTAAAACTTTATACAAATTATTTTTAAAAAAGTTAATTCAATATAGAGATCCAAACCTTTGAACAGCTTCAGAAGATGCTGCAGCTCAGTCAATGAATCTTTTCCTAAAAGACAAAAATCCATGATACCATGGCAAAAGCAACCCACTTTTGGAAAGCTTACTCAGGGGCCCCTAACCTTGGTGGTACATGAAGGCAAGACAGTAAGAGTTGGTGCTCACAAGCTTGGTTACTTTTTCCACTCCTCAACCATTCTTCCTTTTATATCATGTCCATTAGACTGTAAGCCTCTGGGCAGGAACTGTAGACTTATAGACTTTTCAATCTATAAAATCTCACTGAAGTCAAACTCAGTTTCTGGAGATTTCATGTCCATGTCCATGCAGCTTTCTTGACAATAATACAAAGTGGTTTGCTGTTTTAGCCTTCTCATTCTCACCTACTCTCTTGGTGCTTCCTGAGGGCCTTTCCTCCAAATATTAACTCAGTTTAATCCTGCTTAATTTTTGCCAAGATCAGATAGGTGCTAAGTATGAGTTTTAATCAATATCCTGCACATAGCACATCTTAAGCACTTTATAAATAATTACCATAATAAACACCAAAGAAAAGTGCTTTAGTCTTGATCTCAGGAGATGGCCTTAATAATTCAGCGCAATCAATGGGTTGACCTATTCTTCCTAGTCCCCCAAACAAATCGATTTTGTAAGGTTCTTGCAGTACACTGACATGATTTCCTTATTTTTTCAAGAGGTGGCTCTTTTGAAGGAGAAGAGGTAGAAGAAACCAGCAGAAAGAAGAGACTGGTGGAAAGATGGAATGTACAGGAGTGGGTGGAGCAGAGGGGTTGGGCAGCAGAAACTATTCACGACACAACAAAGAAAATGTGGTGGTATATTGCTTGACTTGGCACAATCTTGACCCAGTCTAGACTCTCCCGTCTTCCCACACGCGCACTTACCCACATTCCATCCTGGAAAGAGATAATCACACATCTATTTTGCTGGGCCTGATCCAAACGAAAGGCTCCCCGTGCACCAAAAGACACTTTCAGCCAGCAGACCGTTTCATCCAGCTTTTCCGCTAGCTGAGCAAAAGAGAAAAAAAATCTCAGGTTTTCCCCGCCCACCATAGATTCCTGAAATCACCACAATAAGAGAAAATAGCTGGGCCTGCCAAGGAAGAGAGGAATTGGGAGACGGATCCGTGGTTTCTTTTCCACGCCAAGCAAGAGTGTTCCAAACATCTGCTTGGGTTGACTTCTGACAAAATAAAGAGGCAGAATCTAGCCTAATAATTGCCTTGAACTAAAAACACCAAAGAGAAGAAAAATTACTGAAGAGGTCAATTCTGACAGGCTTCCCCCTGACCATAGTTCCCCATTGCAATTTCCTTTAGTTGCAAAGGCTTAACTCAAAGGTCTCCAAACTTGGCAACTTTAAGACTTGTGGGAGTTGAAGTCCACAAGTCTTAAAGTTGCCAAGTTTGGAGACCTCTTGCTTAACTTGTGTCAGGTCTGTCGTTCTTTGACTGGGTGATCCCCCACCTGTTGTTTGAAAATTCCACTGGGCCGAGGTGATGAACATCATTTAGATTAGTTCAGGCTGGCTCTCAGGAAGCCAGTATTGAATGGCCAATGCTATGACACTTAGAAGTTGATCTGCATCAACAAGCAGGCCTGTCAAACTGGCAGCCCACAGGCTGGATGCGTCATGCGCTGGCCACACCCATCCCAGCTCCGCAAAGACAAAAAAACATTGGGATACATCATAATACATCACATGACGCGATCAAGTTTGACACCCGCAATCAACAACATAAAAAGAGCCAGGAGGTCTGGACAATAAATTGTATGATAATTCACTAAGAGAACTAGATATGTTTACTCTAATGAAAAGAAGACTTAGTGGAGACACGATAGCAATCTTCCAATACCTGAAGAGCTGTCACAGAGAAGAGGGCTCTGATTTATTCTCCATAGCACCTGAGGGCAGGACACAAAACATTGGCTTGAAGCTCATCAGAGGAAGATTGAACCAGGAAATGAGAAGAATTTTCCTGACAATGAGAATAATTAATTAAAAGCTTGCCTGCCAGAGCTGTGGGTGCTCCATCACTGAAGGTTTTCAAGAAAAAATTGCACAGCCATTTGTGCAGGATGGCATAAGAAACCTCTACCTTGGGCAAAGGATTGGACTTAGAGGACTTCCATGCCCTATGATTCTAGGTCTGGAATGCCACAAAAGACCTTTTAAACTTTACATATTATTTTTCTATTATTAAAATTTGTTTTATGTTGTAGAACAAATGTTCAATTACAGGAAATCCAAGACTTACAAAGCTGACCATCTTATGAATACAAGGTTAAAAAAGCCTGCAGGATCACAACAATTTAGGAATAATTTAAAAATACAATCATGGAATTTAAAAGCACACTGATTAAAAATGAGAAGGCTTAGTCAACTTTGAAGTCTAATAATGCAGCACTCCAAGGATTACTCTTAGTCGCATATATGTAAATGAGCATGCAGCCCATAGTAATAAATCGTGCAATAAGACAGTTGGTCTTGCACAAATCACTCTTGTCTCTCTGCTAAAAATAAGATAAATGCTTATGCTAAGAATGAGATGGTAGAGAAATTTCAGCACATCCTAACTACACAAATACATTCTGAAGCATTACCGCTACTGTGCGCAGACAGTAGGAATTTAACCATCAAGAAATGAATTTAGATTGTGGCCACATGATAGAAATTGGTAGCCCTTTTCCTGATTGAAAGTCACGTATATGCAGAAATAGTCTATTTTGAGCTTCATGGGGAAATATATTCAGTCAAGCACTCTTCAGGACCAACATTCTTGTTTCAATAGTCACTTTTGTATTTTTATTATCTTTAAGGTAGGTGCAAGGATGGTATGAATATGGAGTGGGAGTGTGAGCAGGCTGGTGGATCTGCAGCTTCCATTGAATTACCCATATGAATCAGCGACCAATTTTATCTATTGTGTTGGACCTTGTTTAACATCAGCTTTAAGATTCCCTTACTCTTGGAATATAAAAATCTGGTGTTATAAAGAGTGCAGAAAAGAGCAACAAAAATGATTGGGGGGGCTGGAAGTTAAAACATACGAAGAACGGTTAAAGGAATTGGGTGTATGTCTAGTCTAGTCTAATGAAAAGAAGGACTAGGGGAGATATGATAGGCGTGTTCCAATATTCGAGGGGCTCCTACAAAGACAAGGGGATAAAGCTATTTTTCAAAGCACCAAAAGACAAGACGAGAAACAATGGATGGAAACTAACCAAGGAGAGAAGCAACCGAGAGCTAAGGAGAAAATTCCTAATGGTGAGAGCAATCAACCAATGGAACAATTCATCTTCAGAAGTTATGGGTGCTCCATCACTGGAAGCGTTTAAAAAGAAACTGGACAATAATTTATCTGCAATGGTATAGAGTCCCCTGCTCTAGCATGGGGTTGGACTAGAAGACCTCCAAGATCCCTTCCAACTCTTTTATTCTATGTTCTAAATGCCTTGACTTTTGAGCTTTAGACTAGGTTTGTGGTAGATATTGATAGTGGGCAAGTGTTAACTCAGGTGGCACCTTTTATTTTCCCAGTTAAAAAGTTTGGTGTGTAATATGGGCCAACTTACCTTGTTAGAGCAGTATTTTTACCTCATCCCCAGGGGTGGGATTCTACAGGTTCGCACTTATTCACTAGAACTGGTTGTAAACATTCTAAGCAGTTCGGAGAACCGGTTGTTAGAAGAAATTACTGGCCTAATCCTGTAAGGAAGGCAGGAAGGAAACATTATGGTGTTGCTTACAGAAACTGCCTCTCCGTTAACCCTTATTACATTCTTGGCAGGACTAGACTTCCTGTCTCTGGAACCTCACTGGAGTTTTTTTCCATCCTTTGCTGGTACTTTGCTTGTGTGGAGTGACCATTCAAAATTACAATGGCACTGGAAAAAGTGACTTATGACCATTTTTCACAATTACGACTGTTGCAGCATCTCCACAGTCATGAGAGGCTGGGCAAGGTGATGTGTGCCTTGATGTGAGTGATGTTGTTTTGGCCACGGCCAGCCAATAACGTGACCACCAAGCCATGTCCACCCAGTCACATGACCACTAAGCCACGCCCACCAACTATGCCACACCCAGAACCGGTTGTTAAAAAAGTTGAATCCCACCCCTGCTCATCCCCACTCCATTATCTTGATCAGAACCAGGCAATTAGTAGATGGGATGGAGTGTATAGATTGGAGGTTGGTGGAAAGAAAATGAGGAGGCCAGTTAGCTGGTTGTGCTGACTAAAGGGATACTAAGTGCTTGTGAGGAATATCCCTGAACTTAGCACCAGTTTGATATGGCTGGAAATGCAAGAGGTCGGACAGCCCCCCCTCCAAATCTGAGACTGGAAGGGAAACAGATAAGGTTTGGGGAGTTGGAATAAGTGGGGAGAAGAGGATAACAAAAATATAGTGATGGTACAAACCATTATAATTTCACCAAACTTTTTAAAAAAGCTTTCAACTCGGGTTTGTATGTTACCAAGTGGGGTTTTTTTTCAGATGCCAGCTTTCTGCATTTGCAGGAAGGAAGGAAGGAAGGAAGGAAGGAAGGAAGGAAGGAAGGAAGGAAGGAAGGAAGGAAGGAAGGAAGGAAGGAAAGAGAGAAAGGAAAAAGGAAAGGAAGGAAGGAAGGAAGGAAGGAAGGAAGGAAGAAAGAAAGAAAGAAAGAAAGAAAGAAAGAAAGAAAGAAAGAAAG
>BLBF01000021.1:25291074-25307833 GCA_015471245.1 Laticauda colubrina | reverse complement strand
AAGAAAGAAAGAAAGAAAGAAAGAAAGAAAGAAAGAAAGAAAGAAAGAAAGAAAGAAAGAGAAGAAAAAAGAATTTAAAAAGTTTAAGTGGATCGGAAGACCACAGAGATTTGAAATATTATTTTTGCTGTAAGATGTGAAAAATTAGTCAAATAATATATTTGTGAGAAATGACTTGAAACTGAACTAAATCCATATTAGTAACTGAGGCTTGATGAAAGTTGCAAATGGACTCTAGAGGGAGCAAAAGGGCCAGGCAGTAAAGAGCTAAAATGGCTAAACCAGCTACAATACTGTACTGTGTATCTTTTCTGTATCTTAAAGAGTTTTTTTTTAAACATGGATTGAAATATTGATAATTAGCATCTCAGAAAGGATACATATTTCAATGGATAAACCTTTAGAAGATAACGAGGGGGGAAAAAACCTTTAACCTGACATAAACATTACGGAGTTTGAAGGCATGGAAGACAATAAAATTTAAATTACTAAAGTGAGATTACAAAAGCCAAATCAAGAAAAGGATCTGGTTATGAAAAGCTGCAACAAGAAATGGGTGATGCCTCTGTGGATTTTACGAAGAAAGGTATTGAAAACTCTAAAGCCTTCTTTAAATACCAGAAAGTGATGAAAAATGAAATCCTGGGATATCATATGAATAATTTAAAGATCAAGGTTCTATAGGGCAAAAAGGAATGCTGTACAAAGTTGGACTATTTGAACAGGGATACACAATTTGTTTGATATTCCTGGACCTACTACTCCTAATGGACCTTTTGCTGAACTAGGACTGAAAAGATTATGGACTGCGAATTATTATTTATACAGTAAATAAAAATTAGGCCATGTGGATGAGTTTTTTTATTTGTAACTTTAAGAAGAGGTGAAAAAGTATATTAACTTATGTTGAGTATGGTAGAAATTTGGAAACAACTTCATTATTTTTCCCTTCTTTCTGCACTTTTTTAATTTTTTTTTACAATTTAAAGACATCATTTTTTTTCAAAAAAGGTAGCTATTTCTGCTGTGGATTTATTCAACCCACCTTTAAAATTGAACAGTGACCATTGGCCAGTTCTCTCCTTTGCCCTTTCTGAATTTCCTTCCACACAGCAAATTGTCATTATCACTCTGAATGGCAATTTTGGAATTAAGGATCTGGGCCAAGTGTGACTCAAAATCAAGCCATGTATGTTCTCCACTGTATAAACCGGGGTCCCAAACTCTCCCTATCCCCCAGTCTGTGGACCAGTACAGGGCCGAGTCATGCCAGAAACAAACAAAGCCCCATTCACAGGACGCAGGTAACACCTGAAACCACACCCTCTTCAGTCTCTGGAAAAATGTCTCACCATGGAACCAGTCCCTGGTGCCCCAAAAGTTGGGGGAGCAGCTCTGGTGTGAGCAACCAGAGCAAAGCAGAGCCACACTTTGTTATCTGCATCCTTGCTGGTTTATCAATTTACAGGTACTAATATTATATACCTTTCACAGGGAATATCTGACACCCAAATGAGCTCTCTGTATGATTAAGCAGTTTGACTTGTGGAGGGTGAAAGGATGTATTACAAGAGCAGTCATATCTATGTATTGTTGCCATGAGCCCCTGTTGAGAAAGTTACTGCCCAAAGCATTTTCCCAATATTTCTGGCAATGTGTGCCATTCACTGTCAGTTCATATTTTTGTTACTGTAACCCATATTTTCTGCTCAATTTTGTGCTGTCTCACATTGAATTGGGGAGGGATTGATTTATTCACTAAGTGCTGAGTGCTTTCAGCAGAAATGCAGACAAATCGTGCATTGTCAGTTATGACTTTATGCAAACTCACCTGAGTTTTAACTCCATTAAATTCAACCGGGATTACTCCTAGATTAGAAACTGGCAGATTTCCTCAAATTAAAAACAACCAATCTCATATTGTTATGTGACCTTCAAGGGAAAAAGAATACGTAGCAAGGAAACAACAGAAAACAAAAAAACTGAGGTTTCCAACATATTTTGGCTTTGATTTGGAAAAAAACAACTCAGATGACCAATTTCTTGTTAATATTTCAAAACAGTCCTATCAAACCAGCTGGATGGAAGAACCAATCATAGGTCTGTTAATTTCATTTACTGGAGAAATCACCAGTCATAAATTCATAAACCTTGCAGGACTGCCTGCTTAACATATTTAACAAAAAGAATAGATGGTGTTTCCTGTTTCTAAATCACAGATGGCATCCTCTTCTAAATATTGTGCATCATGTATCCAACGTTTGCATCATGTTCATAAACCTTTTAATTCAGGAGCCCGCCCCAAAAAACATATTTCTTAAGATTTTGTTATGACCACATCATTTGTCCAGCAATTTTTTCCCATAGTCAAAAATATTTTATTAGTAAACACATGCAGGGTGTAAGATGAATGGGATAATAAAAATACATATCATATAAACATAACCTTCGGTAAAATGTATCTTCCCAATCAAGAACCTTAGCCAGACTGCTTGTAGCTTGTGGAAGTTGAAGTCTTAACATATCTGGAGAACACCAGGTTGTTTGGGGGGGGGGGAGGGGGGAGGCCAAGGCAGTTCTAAACTTGCCTACTTCTTGGTGCAAAATGGTTTATCAGGTTCTTGAGCTCCATAGTACAAGTACTCATTTTGTTTTCCATCCTGGCTCCAATAATGGACTGTCCAATGCCTCCTCTGAAATCAGCAGTGAGTGGCCAAGTCCAGTATCCAACAAAATCAATTTTATGATCTGATATAACAGTTTATCAAGCCATGGGTGGTCCAAATAGATCCATAGTTTCCACCACCAAAGAGAGATGCTCCAAGAAGGAGTTAATGGAAACACGCAGGATCCTAGCTTCCTCTGCTCTCCATTGCCTAGAAATAATAGTAACAAAAATAATGAATGGCACATTGTTAAATGTATAAGACTGGTCCATCAACACTGCACTTTCTGCAATACCATATATTAAGATTTATTGTCTGAATGTGCAGACTTTACTGATTTCCTTTACTTTTTGCACTTATAATCCACCTTCCTTTAGGAATTCAAGGTGACATATGTAATAATCTCTCTCAATTCTTATCCTCCCAACAACTCTATAAAATAAATAAAGCTGACCAACCTAAGCTGAGAGAGCTTTCTGGCTGATCAAGAATATGAATCAGGGTCTTTCCAATCCCAATCCACTACTTCATATTTTACAGCATGCTGGGTCTTTCATCAAACTAGCCTTGACCACCAACCTCTCTTGTTTCAAGTCTCCAAGGGTGATGTCCAGTTCTGAAAGCAGGCTCTATCAACCCAATGGCAAACTTGACATCAAACATGAAATTGCACTAGCAAGCAGAAGCCAGCTTGCTCCTTCTGGTTCCCCTAAGACTGTTTTTCTTGATAGATCATGCCCCCTGCCTCTTCTAGATATAGATCAGAGCTCTCCAAACTTGGCAACTTTAAGACTTGTGGATTTCAACTCCCAGAATTCCTCAGCTGGCTGAGTAATTCTAGGAGTTGAAGTCTACAAGTCTTAAAGTTACCAAGTTTGGGGACCCCTGCTATAGATGGAGGCCTATGAGCCACACTCACACATGTAAAATGTTGTCTGTCACATCCAGTTCTTTGGTGATCCCTCCTTTGCGAGGCTCAGGATCTGGGGCCAGAGAACCCAAAGCAATCTTGGCCAACGTTGACGATGGAAAAGGAATTTTCAGTTCACTGATGTTGAAGTAATCATAAGGAACATAAAATATGGAAAATAATATAGGGAAACTCCCCACTTCCTCACACTTTCTTCTCATATCATACCTTCTCCCTATCTTTAAAAGGGAAATATATTAATCTCTGTTTTTACTCAATGGTTTTCAAGCTCGTTTCAAGAGATAGACTCAGGCCTTTCATCCTGAACCTCAGGAGGTGGATACTAGAGACAGGACTTCTTTAATTATAGCTTTCTGTCTGTATTATTTCCTTGGGGAAATTCACCTGGCGCCAACATGATTTCCTTTCTCTTGTTTTTCTTCCCCCACACCTGAACTTCTCAGAATCTTTTAATTATTGCTATCTTAATGCCCACATAGGTTGGAGAATAGTTTTTAACTTAGGTCTTATTTTTAACTTTTTTATTATTTTATTTTTATTTATAATGTTGCATTCATTTCTTCGGTTGTATTTTAAATTTTTATATAGTATTATGAAACTCTTGGTAAATAAATGTTATCTTTGTACTACGTAGACAAATAAAGTGTTCAGAGCTTTTAATCCTTATATGTGTTTAATAATGCCCATTTTGATAGCTGAGTTTATAAAAACTAAGCATATTTGGACTAGTTAGTATGTGGATTGGCAAACATTTGAAGACAAATGTGGGAAGATTAAAAAAAGAAAGAAACATTGTAAAATAAGGTGAAAGAAACTGTTTTCATACTATGGCCAATATAGTCACCAGGAACTGAAGTTGACTCAAGGGAGCATTTTTTCTTTTTAATGCGTCAAAAGACCGACAGGCAAAACACTCGGACACATGGCGCCCTCTTGTTTGACCTCAGCTCCACTTTTAAAAGGTTGTAGGGTTGATTTAAACTGTAAGATATTATTAAATATTTTCATTCGCGTCCCCATCTTTTAGGTGGGACGTAGCTTCGTCCATAGCTTCGGGAAGCATTATGAATAGCCGCCCTAGCCGTTTATCTCTCTTCCCGCCAAACTTTTCAAAACTGCAATCTGGGTTTTATTTTATCTTATTTATTTTAAAGTTGCTGTTTCAGCACAGACCTCAACAGCAAACACGCGGGGACTTGGACACCCTATAATTACACGCTTTTGACCCCCGTCGCCCTTGCATTTCCCGTCTCTGATTTCCCCGCATGCAATAGTTTCTACACCCGCGAAGGGATGGCACCGGCGGGCTTATGAGAACGAGGGGATCGTCCCTGCGTCGTAAAAGAAGCTTTTGGGGGGGGGGGGAAATGAACCCTGGCGCCCCGATCCTCCGAGGCACCCCCGCCCTCCTCCTTTCACGGCTGCATCCCGCTCTCGCCTGCTCAGCCCAGGCCAGCCTCGGATCGGGTCTTTCTCACGATCCCCTATACCCGTGTCTGGATACAACGCAAGGCCGGACCCCGGAACAGCCATGCCGCTGCGACGCTCCTCCCAGCCACGTGAGGTGGAAGGGGAAGGCTCCGGACCGGAGAGGCCGGCTGTGAGGGAAGCAGAGTGAAGGGCTTTGTTTTGTTTTTGGTGCCGCTTTAATTCATATTCAGTTCATATTTATATCCAGGTTATCATCGTCAAATAACCGCTGTTTTTCATCGACTCAGTAGCGGAGTGTATGTGCATGTGTGTGTGTGGAGATCTTTGAAATATATATGTAAAAGATAAAATATTACTTTTAGACTCATTTGGATTTTTTTAAATTACAATATTTTTATCCTGCTTCTCCACTAGAGAGCAAACCAACTGGTTAAAAGCATTACAAATAATAATCTATTTTAATATTTACAAAATGTGATATGTAGATTAAAATATAGAGATTAATTTTTTTTAATAGGCAGATTAAAAAGAAAGAGCCAGGAGGATGCAATAGCAAAGATGCTGGGTTAGAAACAAAGATGAAAGCCAGATGAGTGGTCTGGAGTCAGGTCCTCTCTTTCAGCCTGGCCCACCTCACAAGGTGGTTGTTGTGGAGAAAATAGGCAGGCATATCAAGTAAATTTGTTGCCTTGAGTTATATAAAGGTGGGATTTTAAAAACTCTTAATAATAAAAATGCTAGAAACAGCAGTCCAAAATATTAGCTGCCTTCTGAGATGCTAACACCATACACAACTTTCTTAATTTCAACAGTTATTCTCTGCCATGTCTAACTCAGCTCAATCTTTTCAGTTGTTTTGGGCAACAAACCAATCCCTTCCATGCAGGAACCTATTTTTATTTATTTAGATTAATTATAACTGTCAATCTCACAACTGGGACTCTGGACAGCACACAAAGATCAAACAGCATCCACAATGGCATGTAAGTCATGACACCTAAGATAAAAAGGGTAAACCCCAAATCATAAACCCCTCCCCTCCACATTTGTTAAGGCTATAATCCAGAAGGCAGAATTTCTATCATGTTTTGCATTTTGTTACTAGTCCATCAAGTCACTTTGACTCTTAGTGGCCACAAAAAAATTTCTGCAGTTTTCTTGCCAAGATTTTAGAAGTGGTTTGTCCTTGGCTACTTCTAAGGGTTGAGAGAGTGACCAGCCTAAGGTCATTCAGATGTATAAGCAGTGCTGGGATTCAAATTTTTTTACTACCAGCATGGCTTGGTGGACATGGCAGGGGAAGGATTCTGTAAAATCTCCATTCCCATCCTACTTCAGGGAGAAGGTTACTGCAAAATCCACATTCTCTCCCCATCCCACTAACCTGCTTTCCAGCTCCGTTCTCCTGTGCAGGGCAACCAAAGAAGACCCAGCCAATCAGCTGGGACTCGGGAGGCAGAGAAGAGATGGGGGTGGGGCCAGTCAGAGGTTCTCTGAACTATTCAAAATTTCCGCTAGCGATTCTCCAGAACTGGTCAGAACCTGCTGAATACCACCTCTGCGTATAAGGCAGGGTTAGATTCACTGTCTCGATTCTAATCCAGCATTTTAACCATTAGAACAAACAGGCTTATGTTTTACATTTTTGTGCAGCATTTTAAACGTAACACACTGTAAACAGCTTTAAGTTTTCCCCAGACCGCTATCATCTTCATGATGGTGCTATCAGTTGCTTCAGTCTTCTGTGACAACTTGTCTGTGGACTATGCAAACTGATTCCTTTGGAAACAAAATACTGTACTGAAGGCAATTATGATAATTCAGTCTGTGTTGGCCATGGTTTCTATGCCCTGGTCAACTAGCACCAGAGATGCTGAGATCAGGTACTAAGAAATTAAAATGGTAGATACATCTGTGTGAACCAAGATAGGGTCAATGAATGAATGAGTGAGGAGAGATGAACAAGGTACCAAATAGACTTGGGACCAAGCTACAATTTTCAAACAGGAGCTGTTGTAGCTTACATTTTCACGTTCCAAAATAAATCTGCCTTGATACCTAGGGATAAAACAGAATATAAATGGAATACTCTTGGCATCAGTGTGTATTATCTTTAACAGGAAAGTACCTTCAAAAGGCATTTGTCACTTCCCATTTTGAAATCAAAATATCTCTGACTCTGTAATTTGAATCTTTAAAAAGCAAAATAAAAAAGCTTCCAGGCATTTTAGGAACTATGCCACACCATTTCTCATCATCTGATTTTTCTAGCTAGTTGGAATGATAACAGAATCAACCCTGCTTGATGCTATGTGATTTGAGGGCAAGGATTCTAATGGATTCCCCACTCAAAACACAAATGTTTTGAGCTATCAGTTTTCTGATTTGAGTATCTTTGTTCACCCATTCCCATAATTCAGGTAACAAGCATCCATGTATCAATCCCCTTCTGAAGAAAAGAATATATATGAATAGGAAATACTGGAAAAGTTTGCCTTTGAACCATTGTGAGGCATTGTGCAAGTTCCATTTGTGGCAATACATCAATGATGCCCATTCACATATGCAAGTTATTCATAGACATTGCAGTTTAAAAAATCCATTCTTATTACAAAATGTGTGAATGATGTTAGAAAATATTAGGGCTGACAGGAAGTGAAGTGAGTTGATACAAACATTGTGTCTGCAGAGTTAGACCTGTGCAGATCTACAGTATTCATTTTCAAGTCCTTACTGGAAACACAAACACGTGTTTGTGTGAAAATGAATATGTAGGTTCCATGGACTTGACTTTGAAGTGAGTTGAAAAAGTGTGTCTGCCTGCCTCACTGACTGAGTTATTTCCCATCAAAGTAAAATTGTTAAAATCAGGGCCATATTGGTATAACACCCTGAATTAGCTGGATTTTTGCCTTTAATTTTTCTCTGTAGCATATATAAGCATTTAGGATACAATCAAGCTTCTTTTTGTGACTCCCCCCCCCCCCCAAGGCTGAGCCAAATTACAGTTTCAGTTAGTTTTGCAAAATAGCTACCAAGGTTGTCTAAAACCCAGGAACAGCTTGTGCAACTGAAGATGCAGCTGCTTATAATTATCCCATCCACTTACTTCATATTTCAACTATTTTTAAGCCACTTTTTTGATCCCAGGGCAAAATCATCTCTGATTTCATGAAACTAGTACCCACAGGAACACCATTCTTATACAACTATACCATGGCACAATGAAAGGTCTGAATAAAAAGTGTAGATTCCATTCAGAGTATTATTTTAAATGCTTCTACTTTTAATCAAGACATGAAACAAATGCTGTGCCTCCAAACATTTGCAGCCATGTTTTCCCTTCCTGCTCTGTAGGTGCACCAGAAATTGTGAGTTCTAGTCTTGTTTTAGCCATGCAAGCCAGCTGGGTGTCCTTGGACCAGTCATTCTCTCTCAGCCCAACTCACCTTTTGGGGTTGTTGTTATAGGGAAAATATGAGGAGGATATGTTTGCTGCCTTAAGTTATATGTAAAAATAATAAAAGTAGGATATCAATAAATAAATAACAACCCATTAGCACAGATCTGATCACAAAGTACAGAGCAATCACAGTACTGACACTCTGCAGAATAGACAGTTTTGTTCAAGCAGGTAAACACTGAGTCATATATCAAACTATCCATTGCACAGGAGAGTTATCTGGTAGCCCAGAGGCCAAAAACTGGTCCTTTGAGGAAAGAGAGAGCACTCCAACTTTATTTTGTGCATCACCACCCCAGCCTCTAGCAAGGGCTCTTTATCGCATCCGCCCAGTGAAATACCAAGTCCAGTAACCCTTGCAGCTTTGATAAATATTTCCCTTTGCACACCTCAGCTGCTTACTCCTATACCAAAAGCAAAACAGTATGAATTGGACTGTGCGGCTGAAGTGCATAAGGGAAAAAACGTGGCTGCAATTAAACTGAACCCGGTTATTGGGGAGAAAGCTATGAAAGAGACATCTGCTTGCTTCTCATTCTCTGGGGAGACACTTAGTGAACAGATAAAACCTTGCTCCCTCTGGTTTCTATTTAATCAAATTATACCTCTTCCTTTAAAAAAAAACCCTCCAAAAACCAAAAAATAAATACAGGGTTGTATTGTAGTCATGAAAAATTCCATACATGGAAAGGTTAATAAGTAGCACCAAGAACCCAATAATGCTTTGCCATTGGTTATGCTAGCTAGCTAGTTCAAATATTTGGGTATATCAAGCTGTTGACTCTTTTCATACACCATTCTTTTTTCCCTCTATATTTCTCCTGTACTTCAATGCTATTCCTAGCATTCTCATCCCGGCTCCATTTCCCTCTGTGTCTGGCTCACACCATATACTAAACCTATGCAAACACATATATGATACATTGCACCATGATATGCCCAAACAAATGAATATTTGGCTTAATGCAATAGTCTGGTTCAGGCAACACCTTCATCAACTGATTTTTTTTTTTTCTCTCAATTTAGGTTTCTCCAGAAGGGTGGGAATTTTAAGTTTCAGACCCAATCCATGTAAAGGGTACCAGGAAAAAAGCTACACTGATCTTGTTAATATCAAACCTGAAACCATAATTAATACTACTATAATGCTACTACTTTTGACCCTGGTAACCTAAGGTGAAGACATTTTGCTGATTATTCTGAATTGCCATTGCTACATAAGCTATATACTTTACTATATAGCTTATGCTTGTGGATGTATACTATATACATCCACATGCTAACCTGCAGTTTAAACATATATGATGAAGGAGATCTGGGAAAGTGCCTCCAGAGTTGGAATACTAAGTGTTACTATTTCCCTTTACCACACGTACACAAATCAAGAGTTCTTACAACTCCTGAATTTCTTAATGTTTACACACATATATGTGCACACACAAGCACACAACTGCAATACAGCACTTCCAGTAATTTCCTAATTTAGGCATTCATAGCATCTTATTTGGTGGAGGAAACACTGATCACATAATGGCATTAGCTGTTGTGGCAGGAAGAAGCAGCAGAGAATTTTCCATCGCCTAGCGCCGTTGCTCTAATCAAAAGCAGAGCTCAGTTCCTGCTGTACAGTATCGATTTCGACTTGTGGTACTGAATATTGCTGAGATTACAGCATTGTGGAAAACACTCAGCTGGTTTTTGTTCCATTACAAAAATGTGACTCCAGATGACCAAGCCTGAATTATTTCACCACCAGTAGGAAAACTTATGAGAAACTCCTGTTTTTGTTAGAAGGTAAAAAAATAATTACATTTGCCATTTTCTGTGGGGGCTGTTGAGCCCTTAAAAGCTAATCTTGGAGTCACAGTTGATAGCTCAATGAAGATGCTGATTCAGTGTGAGTTATGCAGAAATATGTAAGAGGTGCACTCTGGATTATGGATTGTTGCAAGAAAGATCAAAGTAAAACTGCCAAAACTTTTAATACCCTTGCATTCACATCTGTTAATATTTCAGACAATTCTGATAACCATGTTTGGAAAAAAAATTTAATAGGTACAAGTACAGAGGAGGGCAATCAAAATCAGAGGTATCAGATGCCTTCTTTATATATATGATATATATAAAAAAGGCTACAGCATTTGGGACCCTACCTTAAAAAACAAGCAACATTAGAGGAACTTCATTGAGACCGTGTAAAATCAAGCGTGTCATGGATAGATTACAGTCATAATTCTAACAGTGAGGTTGATTCATCAGTGATTTACAGAGCAATCATAGTCACATTTTCATGGAAGGCTGGATATACCATACTTTTGTCTTTTGCTTCATTTAAAGTTTAAACCATCTCGGTAAGGATAAGAAAACATAAAACTTCGTAAGGATAAGAAATTTGGTAGGAGAGTTTTTATTTTTTCTTCTTTCATTGGAGTCAAGAATTACTTAACCAAATCCTGTTCTTGTAGAACTCAGAAATACGGATTCAGCCATAAAAATAAAGGGTTATAGACACAATCCTTCTCTGTGTGGCTTATGATCAACTTGTAACTCTACCCCGTTTTCAGGATCTGCAATAAAAAATACTAACAGGTAAAAGGGGAGGGCTTAGGTAGAGAGGGGCTTGCTTTTAGCCAAGGCAGTAGAGATCTGCTTTTCTGGGGACATCTGCTGCCTTATTTTAACAATCCCTGAGCCCAACCTTCCTAAATTAGGTGCTCTCCAGATGTTGATTGGGAATTCTGGGAGTTGGAAAAACCTTCACACATCTGGATTACACTTAATTTGGGGAAGGGCAATGAACCAGCAAATTTAGGTGTGCTCTCGATTGCAGCTGAATATACTGCTAGAAGGGCTCATTTGATCTACTAAAAAATATTAGACATAGAGGATATATGCAGAACTCTGCCAGTAAACACTGCCGAGCCACCTGATTAACATTCGTCTTTTTTCTTGAAACATTTAACAATCTAAAATATCTGACAAATGTTTTTTTATCTAACAATGTTAATTAAACAGGGAACTCAGAATGAGCTCTTACATTGTCAAAGCTTACATAAGTCATTCTGGAGAGGATCAATGCCAGTTTTCAAAAGCCATAATTCAATTTTTTATCATTCAGATTTGATTTTCTGCCTGGAGGCTTCAGTGAAATTTACTGTTGGAAAAATCTTTGAATAAAACAATAAAAAGGAGTCTATTAGTATGCAACCAGGCTTTGGGGTTAAACAAGAAATTAAAATATAAACAAAGGCATCCTCAACTGCAAAGGTAACTGCATCTCTCAAGAAAAGGCAAACAGTTTATCCAAAGAATGCCATTCCCCCACTTCTGTTGAACATACTAGACAGAACAGATTAATCTCACCTATCACCACTTTTAATTGATGGGGAGAAGTTACATATGCTCCATGACCCTTTAACAGCAGTCCAGAGAAATCACTCGCATTAGGCCCCAAACTGGGCCCTGCCCAGGGGTTTACTGTCCAAAGTGATGAATAGGGCTCAATTCTCCAGTTCAGCAGCTAATCCAAAAAACCCATTTCCACAGCCTCAGCTACTTCAGGATGAAGCAAGCGTGTAGCTAAACGCTCTATGTCATCTAGACTCAGCAATCGAAGACTTCGCTCATAATCCTACAGAAGGAAAGGAAGAGAAAGGACTGAATAAAATTGTTGGGCAAAGGCCAAAACATTTCCAAATAAAAACAGAGAGACAGACAGACACTGATGTATGCATTAATGGAAATAAATTTAAAGCAACTGAGGCTGCAATACTAAAATTCCTGGGAACATGGTCCAGGAAAGATTCTTTGCATTTCCTCCCCTGAGAACAACTAGGTGGCAGCACCTACCTGATTTTGGCTTACCTTAGAAAGTAAATTGAACTTGATTAGCACTGAAATGGGAAATCATTAAGAAATACAATGGTTGAGCTATACAAACATTTGTTTAACGATCATTTGAAGACACAATGTCACTGAAAAAAGCAACTTATGAAAAGTCCTCCGTCCTCACACAATCATTGCTGTATCACCACAGTCACACAATCACAATTCGGGTGCTTGGTAGCCAGCATGTATTTTCAAAACATAAGCTTTGTTCATTCCCAAATAGCAAAATCTGGATATTGTGAATGCTCCGGTGTTGGAACCTGAATGTAGCATTGCTCTGCCATTGTATGAGTTGTCTCATACTCTACAATTACCTCATAATTATTACCTCATCTCTGGATAAAAAGAGGAAGCAGATTGATGAACAATTGGGCAGATGATTCTTGCCTGCTTACTCTAGTAGGTTAAAAAGAACCCAGAAAGTTGCTAAAGGATGAATAAAGAGGGGAACAGACAGATTACTTTTCTGCTCTGTAGCAGCATTTCTAACATTTAATACTGAGGTGGGTGCTATATTATGTAGAAAGCTACAAAAAGTAAACATAACACTACTATTCTTTAATAGAGTGATAGATTTTAATTCAGGAGACTTCAGTTAAAAAATGTTTGGTTCTGCTACTTTAATCTTCTCAGGCCAAACATTATGGTTTAGTGCAAATATGCAAGATAAAATTCAATAATAAGTTCTATGTATGAATGAACTTATTTTTATTTACAATTCTCTCCCTGCCCCCAAATGATACCCAATCTGATTCTTTTTTCCTGCTTTCTAGTGGACTATTGGGACTGATCCCTCTCTTCTTAAGAGGACTGAATCTGCTGAGCCTTTTCTAAACTATTCTAATACCCATGTAATATGTACTACTGCTACTCTGTGGTCATGTTGGCGTGCCTACAAACAGTTGCACAATGCTATCAGAGTTAGAGATCTCCCTCCTTACACTTCCATTCATATAGAGAGGAAAATTTACCTTCTGTACCTGCTCCAGTACTTTCTCAGTATCAGACACGCTGTAATGCCTGCTCAGGACTTGAGCCAGCGTGTGCCAGATGGTTGAACTCAGTGGGAGGCCAGCTCTGCTGCTCGGTTCCTCAGGTGATGCCTTCTCCAAAGGCTTGATCACAAGGTTGAGCTTTGACTCAGGCCCAATAGAGTAATCAGACAAACGGTGTTCATCTAGGAAAGAAGGAAGGGGCTGCTGAGTTGATAAAGGCATAAAGCAATTGATTCAAAACAGATCTAATAGTGAACATACTGCACCGAATAAATAAATCTTTATTTCCAGAAGCTTGGCTGCATTATTATGTTGGTGGTAAAAATACCCCAACAGCTTAAGAATGAACACATACCTAATAATTGTAGATTTTGAGGACCAGAGGCTATTATCATCCTATTTACTTTCTATAATTGTAGGTAAGATCTCAAGTCTGAACAAGTGAACTTTCGTTCTCCAAATCCAGATAATATTCTCTTTAATGATATGGAATCAGGAAACTGGCTAGTTTTTGCAAAGAGCAAAGCATTTAGTCAGCTGCTTGCCCAGTTTCTAAAAAAAACAGACATTTGCTATTATTCCATTTCAAAAAGCATGTAAACTTCTAAAGGTGAGGCTCCTTAGTTCTTAATGGACATTATGAAGTAAATATTTCATGAAGGAATATTTTTCATACTGTCACAAACATCCACTCAGCTAATGACACAGCAGAGTATCATTTGCAACTGGCTAATCAGAGGAGCCTCTAGTTTTCTCTGAAATATGCTGCAAGCCCATAAAACTCACTACTGTATCGTACAAATCAAAATTAATAAAGACAACTGGATATTAAAAAGAACTATTCAAAAACCTATGTAATCAGAGCAACTTAGTAGGATATTTTTAAGGGAAAGGAAGGCAAATACCGAGCTATGTAGCAAAATTTTAGCTGGATACTTTAATTACAAATAAAAGCTTTGTACCAAAAATAAAATTATAAATACCACCTATTTTCTTACACATACCTCAACACAAATGGTATTTAATGTTTTTATAAATACCGAAAACTATATAAATATCAAATGTTTGCATGGATTGCTACAAACTATAATATAAGCCAGGGATCAGCAAGATAGACCTGTATTCTTGTGAAGATATTACAGTGCTGTAGAATCCAGAGGTGTTTACAGGACATGGTTAAAATACTGCAAGTCAAAAGGGGAGATGAGATAGCAACATTCAAACTCTGCCTGTTTTTTTATGTGCATCATTGATGCAACACAAAAAAAAGGCAGAGCTTCAATTGCACTATCACAGCCATCATTTAACCTCCTTGGCCACACTGAATTTATAGGAAAATAAAAGAACTATCAGGACTCCCCCATAAACCTGGGGAATTGTGTGCTAGTTTCTCTCATATCTGTCAAGCTGGGTGTCACAGAAACTATTGGTCTCATTCCTCTTAATTAATTCACCCATCTTTCTTTTTTTTTGATGTCTTCTAGACTTTTTTATTTGCTACCTTGGATGAACCTAATGGCCCCTGTATGACCAACTGCCTTATGATTTATCATTTAGCACCCACCTGCCAGAGCTTTGCCTTTGAAAAGCAAGCGCTGTTGAGAGACTGGAACATTCAGCTTTTCTGAGACAAGACGCTTGAGAGAGGAGATGCGCTCATCAGGGGAGACCTGAGAAGGAAGAACGTTGTCAGGTAAGACTTGTGTCAAGCCCGAAATTGACACATGTGTAGCCATTTTAGTTTGGCTTAGTACATATTTTTTTTTCCTTACTTTTTCTGTGGCAGTCATGGGGAGAAGGGTTTTGGGCTTGCCACCTTCCTAAAGGGGGAGGAGTGGAGATAAAGTGTTTTGGCTAGGTGATCTTTCTTCCTGTGGGAAACGAGCTGTCCCATGCTTGGGGCCCTTGAGGTTTTATGACATCAAGCAACTTTGAATTACTTCTATTGGAGAATGTGACTTTTGGGGGCTGTTTCTAACTTGTAAAATTGTGGGGTAATTCCGGGTTTTGTTAGATCCAGAATTACCATGGACTTTGCCAATTTGATGCTTTCCTACCTCCCTGCTAGACCCCCAAGCAATATATACTTCTTAAGGATATTTATCATTCAGCAGCTAGTAAGTTTTCCCCATTAGCAAACAACTGGAAAAGGAATATTTTTATTTTGCATTTAATTTGTGGCTGCAAGTTTTCCCCCCACTCATAAGTTGAGGTTGGTGCACAGAAAATTAGCAAATGAAACTTTTTACAGTATAGATATTTTCTGCAGAGTATATCCAACATCTGTTAAATATTATTGGTGCTTTTCAGCTTAAGCCCTTGGTTACATCCTTTCTATGGGACAAAAAAAATGCAAACTATGATTTGGAAATTTATGAATAAAATTTCATTGCTCATTAAATATCCCAAACACGGCTGCATTTAACCTCTGGTTTTCCTTACCCCCTCCAAATCTGTTTTATTGATGGTAGCAAAGATATGGCCTTCCCTTAAACAACTGGAGCAAAAACCTCAGAGAGAACATACACATGAAATTCTCAGGTAAAATAGTACAACAAATAATATTTGAATATTTAAATATGAAATACTTTGTGCTCAAGGTTGGCAAAATTGTGAAGATGAAAGCTGTATCTGCTTTTGGTCAAAGTAAGCAATTTGAACCTGAACAAGTATTAGGTTGTATAAATTCCCTTAATGATTTTGGTAAGCATGACAGGAAAGAAAGCTTTTCCTCTTGTTCAAACAATGACAGAAGCTAAAGTCCTGTACTTGTTAAGAGTGGAGTTTACAAGAGATTCAGAACCTAGTTCACGGGAAAACTATGGCTACAGATCTCAAAAAACTTGAAATAATATGCAGGTAGTCCTTGACTTATGATAACAGTTGACCCCAAAATTTCTGTTGTTAAGTGAGACATTTGTTAAGTGAGTTTTGTCCCACTTTACGACCATTCTTGCCACAGTTAAGTGAATCACTTCAGTTGGTAAGCTAGTTAGTTAAGTGAATCTGGCTTCCCCATTGACTTTGCTTGTCAGAAGGTCACATGACTTTGGGGCACAGCAATAGTCTTAAAGAACCAGTTGCCAAACAACCGAACTTTGATCACATGATCATGGGGGGGAACCCTGCAAATGTGAAAAGTCACATTTTCCAATGCTGTTGTAACTTTGAATGGTCACTAACTGATCTCAAGGACTAACTGTATGTAAATGAGATTTCAAACTCGTGAGATGTGTGTGTGTATGTGTAATATTTTGTTATTCTATTTTTAATTGCTGTAAGCTCCCCAGTCACATATTTGAGATGATCAGCTATATAAACTGAAATTATAGATGGACGGATGGATGGATGGATGGATGGATGGATGGATGGATGGATGGATGGA
>BLBF01000021.1:25212050-25291064 GCA_015471245.1 Laticauda colubrina | reverse complement strand
GATAGATAGATAGATAGATAGATAGATAGATAGATAGATAGATAGATAGATAGATAGATAGATAGATAATCTCACTGGCTGCTAGTTGTAATGGCTGCCTACTACCTTTAGAGACATTTGCCTTTTGAATACCTGCTTCTGGGCCACACAAAGCAGAGGGTGGATTTACCAGCATTATCTAGTAGTTGACAGCGCTGGGAATAGGACCTTTGCCTGCCTCTTCTTAAGGCCGGTGATGCAGGGTGTAAATAATCTATTCATGTCACCCATCCTGCACATCCCAGGCCAGTCTCCCTCGCTTGGATGCCTCGCTTGGGTCCTGTGAGGTTTTTAACCCACCAAGTCCAGCTCGGGCCAAACTGCTCTGAGCCAAGCAGGGGCAGCCGGGCCAGGGAGGGTCTTCCGTGCTCTCCCTTCCAGGAAGCACCCAAGGAACCCACGGTGAAAGGATTGAGGCTCAGAAAGGCCTGCTGCCTCGGGAACAGCGGAAGCGCCGCCAGCCTCGATCGCCCTACCTTCCCAGCACAAGGCCCAAGGGGAGGCCGGGCCCTCCAGAAAGCCCCCTCCCTCTATCCTCGGGAGAACCGCAAGCGCCCAGCGCCGATCCGCTGCGATCCCGGCCCCGGAAAGAAAGAAGGGCTACCTGGAGGCTGCATTCCCGGCCCTGGAGCGCCTTCACCGTAAGTAACATCTCGGGACCCCGTAGTTCTGGAAGCCAAGCGGCCCCTTTAAGAGAATCATAGACAGCAAGAGGGACAACCCAAAACAGAGCGGTCCAGTAGGAGGGTCAACACATCGCATTCCCTAGCTTGGGCGGAAAAAAAAAACAACCGGCCTCCTATCTCTACGAGAGTCATACGTCAGGGGTATCATAGAGAGACAGGAAGGAGATGAGAAGCCGAGTCTTTATGGTCGGAAATAGAACTTCCGAGAACTTTAAAAGCCGACCGGAAAGCGGAAAAGCCAACTAAAGTATATCACATCCTCCGAAGTGATTAACTATAGAGAGGAAGTCATAGAGAGTTTATTCAAGTTTGAGGGTTGCTTGCATAGTGAGAATACTTGCAAGGTAGAGAGTAGAACATCAAGATAAGAGAATCTCCTTTATATTAAGCCTCAGGTAGCGTACCGAAGGTGGTAATGAAATTTGGTATTTTAGTTTGGATAATTTTAAAAAATCTGCCACATGTGGAGCAATGCGAGAAATAGTACACAGGAGTTAATGGAAAAATGTAAAGAAAAAGATTAGCAAAATTGTTAATCTCCTTTCATTTAAGTGTCTTTAAGATATTTAGATTTCCTTTATCAAAGAAACTAAAAAAGAAGCAAATATATAATTTGGTCGTCTTATTTTCCCAAACAATACTATCCACCTTCTATGCAGAGAAAAGAAAGAGCATAATGATGACTTACAGCAGTGTTATGTGGCTATCCCCAGGAATCCTCTTTATTTTTAGAGCTAGAGGTAAAAATGATTCAAAGCATAAGAATTTTTGAGATGTAGTTTACTATCTGAGACCCTATTTGTCTGGTAGTTAAGGCCCCAGGCTAGAAATCATAGTCCCATATCTGGACTATCTCCCCTGATTCCAATTGCAAAATCAGATTCAAGTGTCAGCAGTACATTGGTAGCATGCAATCCCAAACCTGATATCCTTATCTTGTGGCTTACGTAAATGCTGAGCAACATGGGTGTTAAATCAGAACTTTCTGGGAACCCGCTTGTCGTCAAAGGGCCTGGTAAAAGTACTCTAAGTCTAAAGACACCCTCTAGAGTTGACTGGATACAGGTGGACAATAATTGAAGAACAGTTATTTGCCTCCAGCTCTAAACTCCACAGGATTCCATAATTGATGCTATCAAAAGCCACAGGAAATTTAGTCTGATGGACAATTACATTCCCCATCTTTCCAAACACTTAAGGCAGTTTTCAATGCCAAAACCCAACTTGAAAATTGACTAAAATGAGTCAGTTTCTTTCAAGAACAAATTATCTGCCACTGTCCTTTCAAATACCTGAACCAAGAAGAGGATATTTGCAGCTGAGCAATAGCTCTCTACCTTCTGATCCACAATTACTTTTACCTATTATATTGTAGAATAGATCATATGCTTTGTCACAATGTTACTCATTTGGGTCTGTTACTTGTTTTTCCCTTATGTATATTATATGTTCTTCCTTGCTAGTAACGAGCTATTTTTGATTTTCCAGATTTCCCCATAGTAAGTGGCACATTCCATTTTAGCTTGATGGAACAAAGTATCCTATGTAGATCTATCCAGTTCACGGATCTACTGTGGATCTACCGTAGCTTTGGTTACATTAATAGAACAAACTTATCAAAATGAATTTATGCTGACTGACTTCAGTGTCACTTAAAAATAGCTAACATTTTCTGCATCAGAATTGTTTGCAATTTCTTTCCCCTGTCTGATGTAATTCAGTGAATCATAGGCTTTTATGTACAAATCATATCACGCAGAGAAACACAAATGTCTACATTGGTAAAACAATTAACTCCTATATTCATTAAGCCAAGGACAGAAGGGTGAAAACACATAATTTTGAATGGACAAAATAGAGAAGCATCATAGAGCATCATAAAGAAGCAATAAAATCGAACTGCAGAAACCATGCAACATCATCTTTGTTATAGAAAGCCAGATTATCCCCCTCAATGGAATAGCTTCTCGCTTCATTACATATGTAACAATACTCTCCCACTTATACAGCAGCAGCCATCAAAAATATTGCTGAATAAAGACTGGTGCTCTGAGTTAGCTTCCATAACAACATGCTGTACTGTTTTTCAAAAAAGAAAAATCACAAGTCTCCAACCAACCTTTTATTTTGGAAGCAAGGATTCGAAATCCGCATTTACTTCCCTGCCAAAGGAAAGATGAGAATTTACACTGATACATTGACAACAGCAATAACCCATGGAGAAGGAACTGAAGTTATAAAGATGGCTCCACTTAACATTTGATTCTTCAGCCCCAGTCTTTTTTTACAGTCTTTGAGAAAGTGTTTTTCACAGGTACATAATATTTTTTGCCACATTAAAAAAAACCTCTTATCCATTTAATCCTAGCAAAGAGAGGTAACAAGGATCTCCCAGCTATATGCATCAGAACATTAACATGATGAAACAGTTCATATTTTATATAAAGGAGATACTACAGTAGATATGCTTTATTTCAATTTGGGTTTTGTCTTTCCATTTTTTGCTACTCAAGGTAACTGAAGCTGAAGCTATTTTTTTTTTAAATCATACATTATTGTGGGACAAAAAAAGAGAAGGAGAAACCCCTACTTCCTTTCTTAAAGTGATTTATTTCTCAGGAAATATGGAGGATGGCTAATTCCTCTACACAAGGTCTTAGGAAATTATGATACAGGCCAACTGCCATGGGCAGTTCTTGGCCAACTCCCTGGTCACCTATGAGACACACTCATAACAATCTTTGTTTGCCCAACCAGTGCAGGGAGGTTTCATCAATCCCCTTCCTTTAATAGCCTCTTCTTCCAAGACATCAACTTTCCCACCTATTGTGTACCTTCTGGAGTTTCTCTTCAAAACCAAACTGAGTAGAAAGTATAGGAGCTCTTTGTCCCAAAAGAAATGAGCAACTTGTTTCAAGATGAATCTGGATCTTGCTAAATGAGAAACATTGAGTTTTAAGAATCATATTTTTTAATTGTAAAAATTAAAGATGGAGGTGATCTTGAAAGTAAGAGATCTGTGAGTAGCTTCTTCCAATCATCCCTAAGCCTCCTATGGGTAATCTCTTATCTAATAAGATTCTTACCCAGCTGATTTTTTTATTATTAAAATGTTTATCGTAATTAGAAATGCATGGTAAGGAAACATGCCTCAATGTGCCAATCTTCTTGCATCGTTTTGAGGGCTAGTGTCATTCCCACATAAATTTCATTCCCAAGTATGTTTGGGAGCAAAAGAGCAAAAGATAATTAGGGTAGCAGAGGGCATCCAAGAAGTTTGGGGAGGGCATTATGATCATTGATTTTTCTGGTAAATGAGAATATTATAACAGGATAGGCATGGGAACCATGGCAGCCATTTTGTGAGAGTACCTACAACATACTTTCAAGATTATAAATGTGCCATCTGTCCTCAAATGTTGCCAATGCTACCGTATGCAATTGCTTAATAGGCTTCTGAAAAAACATCCTTAGTGTGCCCCAGATGACTTTTTACTAGGGACATCTGCTATGTAATATTGTGCTGCAGAGCTTGTTAGCGTTGTCTGGAACATGTACAGCTGGAGGCTGATCACTGTGGCTAGTTGTGATTTTTTTATATGTTCTCAAGTTATTTTCACACTGAATATTCCAACTGCTGCCATTAATAGTGAAGAGGTGAATATTTAGGGAATGTTTAGCTGGCAGTACATTCTTTTCCATTTTGGGGGGAAATACAGCAATATATAAATAAGGAATTTTGTCAACAAAGGTATTGGCATAAATCCCATGTCAATTTCTAGTAAATATTCTACTAAGGGACTTAACAATCTCACACATCTATTTTCCCCCCAGCTGGTTGGTCTCTAAAGGGAACAGATTTAATAAGCAAACTCACATCTTATCACCCGGAGCTTCTTCTATCTATTACTCCGCCAAGATCATTATCATATGGATTAAATGAAGAGGAGGTTGGGACGGACTCATCTGAATTCTTATTAGTGCAATTAGCCATATCTCCAAGGATTTGTTCATGGATGTTTGTGAAAAGAAAGCAGAAGGTGAAGAACACTAGTATTTACTGCTGGAAAAAGGTTACTCTAGTCCAAACCTCTAACTTTTTTTTCTATTTAGCATATCAGGTTATAATATTTAACCGTCAATAAAGTTTCATCATGATTAACTGTTATGAACCTACCAATGTTTAGCCAGAGTGAATTCAGAAACAATAGCTCTATTGGATTCCATGGTAATATTTCAATTGGAATAGAGCTGGAAGGGACCTTAGAGGTCTTGTAGTCCAATCCCCTGCTTAAGCAGGAACCCCAATACCATTTCAGATAGGTGACTGTCCAATCAAATCTCCAATGATAAAACATCTGCAACTTTTGAAGGCAAACTGTTCCACTGGTTAATTGTCCTCACAGTTAGGAAGCTTCTCCTTAATTCCAGGTTGCTTCTGTCCTTGATCAGTTTCCATCCTTTGTTTCTTGTCTTGCCTTCTGGTGCTTTGGAAAATAAGTTGACCCCCTCTTCTTTGTAGCAGTCCCTCAAATATTGGAATACTGCTATCATGTCACCCATAGTCCTTTTCTCTAGACTAACCAAAACTAATTCCTGCAACTGTTCTTCATATGTTTTTGTTTCCAGCCTTTTAATCATCTTAGCTGCTCTTCTTTGCACATTTTTTTTCAAAGTCTCAACAATTTTGTGATGTGGTGACCAAAACTGGAATCCAAGTGTGGCCTTACTAAGGCTTTGTAACAAGGTATTGGTTTAGAATGGAATAACTAAACATCTTCTGGCATATCCCCTGCTTTACTGTTTGTTTTTTACATCATTTACTAAGAAGTATTTGTTGTATATGAGATACAACAAACATTTGTTACAAGTAAATCCGAGAGAAAGCCTTTTCCAGGCTCCACAGCATTCAGTCTTCAAATAGAATAGGTTTATATGGCATGTTTTAACTTCCCTGATGTTGTAGTATAGGGGTGTCAAACTTGCAGCCCGCAGGCTGGATGCATTGCATCATAGGCCACACCCACCCAGATCCGCAAATGGGAAAAATGTCATGAAACATCATCTGACGGCAATGTGACACAGTGGGGTTTGACACCCATGTTGTAGAATAATGTTCTAAAGTTAAAATTTATACTTCTCCCATTACACAGACAGAGGGTGTCATATCTTTTGTAAAGTGGAAGTAATTAGCTTGATCTTATCTCATGGAAATTTCCCTACCTACAGAGTCACCACCCAAGGCATATATGAAGCCACAGGTCTGCTGAGAGGATTATATTCCAGCTGCTTTGTCAGGATAGATTAACCTAGCCCTCATATTAGGTTACACCTTTCCTTTGTGTTCATCATCGACTTTTTGTCTCTGTGCCCTACTCAGAGAAAGAGAGCAGGAAGAAAATGAATGATATCTACAGTTAATGTGTTGGCTGGTTTTAATAATTTGTTAGATTGTGGTTTAGGATGTATTTATTTAGATCTCACTATTATTATTATTTATAAATAACTCAAGTTGGTGAACACTCACTATATTATTTCCTCCTTCTATTTTCCTCACAACAATGTGAGTTGAGTTGTGCTGACAGAGTAATTAGGCCAGAGTTACCCAGCCGGCTTTCACACCTAAGGTGGGACTATGAGTCACAGACTCCTGGCTTTTAGCTTGGTATTGTGACCACAAAACCAAACACATGAATATTGCCAATGTTGGCTTACTTGTGCAATGAGTGAAATCATTCCATCTCTAGATTTTGACATGGAACTGCCACATAATCACCTTGTGCTCTGGACGGAAGAACCTATCGGATATTCTATCTGTTAAATAGAATGAAGTTTGCCTGCTGAAATAGAGGAAAGGAGATAGAAAGAATCTTGTTTTTGTTTTGTGATCAGACAGACAGTGGAAGCAAAGTTAGATTTACACTGAAACTGACTACCACATACTGAATCTACTGCCACCAACGATTAGATTGACATCACCCCTTCAAAAGCCCAAGTTTTCCATCTGGGGGGCTGGATTCATGCTGACTGAACCAAACTAAACACAGCTAAACATGAGGAGGACCCAGTTTCCGCTCATCAGAATTGCCAGTGCCTCGTGTATACTGTCCCAGCAATTAAGAAAAAAAACATGTATATTTATCATGTATAAACATGTATAAGTCATTGGTTAATCCAGCTCAGGGTTGCTCAACAGTGGAGAATTGCATGACTGTGACTCCCCAGAGCTGCAAACTGTGCATTATCTAAGCATCACTGGAAATATTGGGAACTTAATGTTCTGGTCTGACTACTGAGCTGTGTTCTTTCCCAGGAGAGAGACCAAGGGTGACTGACCCATACATGATAGGGATTGTGTATATTTGCTCCATTCAATACAGGGCACATCTTGGGCATTCTGGGAAACAATGGTGATTCGTTTTCTGTGAGAGGTTTGAAGAGAAATAATTCCTGTTTTAAAGTTACAATAGATAAGTCTAAAAATGGCATGGACTCTATTCCAAAATACTATTATATTCCAGTTTATAGCAAAAAAAGGTATGTCAGAATCAGGTTATGTAGGCAGAGGTTAGTGTGGCTTACTGAACAAATCATGGCTAATGTGTAAAGCAAGCCAGAGCCTAATTCTCATTTACTTCAAAGGGACAAAATCAGGATGTTGCAATAGGAGGCACAGATAAGAAAAGAACAAAACATGTTCCTTCACTCTGCTCTCTGCTATGGCCAGGTGTAAGTTTTGTTCCTTGCTATCCTCTTAACCTTTTGTCCTAATATTGTAAAAAGCTGATTTTAAACACAAACACTTTGGGGAAATGATGGATAAGCCTGTCTATTATTTTTTAAATTCTAGAGCTGTGTAGGGAGAGTGCTGTGTCTATTAATGTCTTTCTTGTCCAACCTGATGCCACACCTGTTTACCACTGCTATTGTCTATAAGTTAGCACTGCAAATAGGCTAACACAACTGGCACATATTAGGAAGACAATTGTGTGCATAGCACACAAGAAGCATCTGTTTCCAGAATATTCGGATCTTTATTTCCCCAACATGCAGGTGTGTATTGTGCATGACAGTGAAACATAGTTTGCTACTGTTTACACTCAGAGGTCTCTAACCTTGGCAACTTTAACTTGGAGGACTTCAACTCCCAGAATTCCCCAGCCAATAAAACTGGCTGGGGAATTCTGGGAATTGAAGTCTTCCAGGCTTAAAGTTGTAGTATAAGAAACCAGAAAGGAAAGAATTTTGAATTATAAACTTGTGAAAACTTTAAACAGATGTTTATGTAACTGTAAATATAACTATGCAAGTCTGATTTATAAGAGACAATAGTCATTATTAGAGGCTAAACATCGGATGGACCAAAGATATAATTTAATCTGTGCTGAATAATGTGCAGCCTCCTACTTATCTCTACTATGAGCCTATTAAATTGTGTTTAAAAGTCAGTATAACAAGAAGGGACAAATTAGACTAATCACACTGGCTGTACTTGAAAAACTGGTCAGCTCAAGCAATTAATTACTAAGTTGACCTTAAATTTTAAGTTAGTGTTATGTTGTACTACATTATGGATGCAACCAATTTAGTTGGTCTCATGTTCCACTAAATATTTTTTCAGCAAACATTTTATCTTGCTTTCCTTACAATAAAAAAAAAAAAGAGCTGTTAACATAAAGCAAAACCCATCACATCTAGAATTTATAGCAAAACTCCATGAAACTGGCTCAGAGTTAAGTGACGTATACTACATGATTTTATTATGGTAGGGGATATTTAGTCTTATCCTATAAATTGAAAGGGTTACAATATGTTACAGTGGATCTTAACATACAGATAATTCAAATAGCATTTATCTATTTACTTATTTATTATATACTGTATGGCTGCCCAATCAATCTATGATTCTGGGTTGCTAACTAAATAATTGCACTGACAATTAAAACCAGTTAGAACACATTATATATGTGGAACAAAAAAAATGAACAAAATATCACACTTAATGAGTTCACCTGATAGCAAGGCCAATGTTGGAAGGAAGAGCCAGCAAGCTGGAGCACCTTATGGAAAGCCAGCAAGTTTAGGACCATCTGAATCTCTGGGAGTTTGTTGTTCCACAGAGTAGACTGTATGACAAAAAAACCAGGCTTCCTGGGTTCCATTAGATAGCATTATTTAATAGATAACACCAGAGCACATCCACTCTGCCATAGCAGTGTTTTTCATACTATTTTAAGTGATAGGAATAGAGAATTAAGGTTGGCTCCATAATTAAAAAAAACCCCTGCATACATAAAATTAACATTTTACAGAGAAGAGTAGGCTGAAACTTAATTATTGATATACTGGATTTCTCACTGCTAGATTTTTGTCGATACAAACATTCATGAATACTCTTCTCTGCTTGTTCTGTATATAAAATAGTAGACTCCTAAATGCAAGGTTCTGATTGGTCAAATATTTTGAATGGGGATTGGTTTGAAAAAGAACCAATCCACATGGCTGCTCAAAGGCGGCAAATATCAAATGCCTATCATTGGTTACAAGCCGGTAGAGAAAATACTATAAAAGGCTGCTGCAGCTTGAGCCAATGTTCCGTTTTGCAACTGTACTTGAAATAAAGACTTTGTTGTTGGAACCCGGTCTACCTTGCGTTTTTCTGGACGGAACACTGGCGACGAGGATGGGATTGTCCTAAACGCGAGACTGAACACGCGGTGACAGACAAGCCAGACAAAGAGCAATGGCCAGAAACAATGTGCCGCCCGCACCCTTCAACCCCAATGAAGAAGATTGGGAATCTTACGTAGACCGTTTCCAGATGTACCTGGAGAGCAATGAGATGGAGGAAATCTCAGATCAGCGAAAAAGAGCTGTTTTCTTGACACACTGTGGGCCCGCGATTTTTAAAATGGCCAAGGCTTTGGCAAAGCCCCGAGATGTCAAACAATTGACGTGGACCAAGCTCCAAAGAACATTAAAGGCCCATTATGCACCGGTGGTGTCAAACCTAATAAAGCGGCACGAGTTTTATCGGAGAGACCAGAAAGAAGGCAAAACCATCGCTGATTTTGTAGCCGCCCTACGGCAAATAGGGGGAGTGTGTGAGTTTCTTAACTTAGATGAAGCGATGCGGGATCGAGTGATATTGGGGTTAAGAGACTCAACTATACAGAGCAAGCTACTGAACAAGCCCAACATATCAGTAGCTGAAGCTATTGCAGAAGCCTCGGCTGCTGAAGCCACCAAAAAATCGGCAGATAAGATGAAACAAATGAATGCAAGCAACGATGATAAAAGCCCGGCCAGAGGAAAAAAAACAATCTCCCACAACCACTCATTACGAAGAACTTGAGGAGACGTCAGAATCCGGGGAGGAAGACGACGAAATCCACCGCCTATACGCTAACAAGAAAGGGCGCGAAAATAGAAATCGGCGGGAATGTGCTGGCTGCAGGGGAAACCATCCCCGAGCCGAGATTCCTCGATGCCATTTGCAGAGCATGCAAGAAAAGGGGGCATATCGAGAAAGTCTGCAGAAACAAAAAGAATTACAGCCCAAAGAGACGAAACGACTCCCCAGCAAAGCCTGAGCCAAGACTCTCCAAGAGAAAGTGGCAGCGAAACAGGCAAGCCACTAACTGGGAGAAAGCATCCAGACTTTCACTATCTGAAGCGCTCAGACGGAAAGCGGGAAGAAAGTAAAAATAGTTGAAAAAATCGAAGACAGCCCCTGCAAAATGGAAGTTGACTCTGGATCGTTCCTATCCATGGTGTCATGGGACACCCTCAAAAAACTAATTCCAGACATCAAAATTAAGGAACTCCAGAGACAAAAACTAACCCTCAAAGATTATCAGGGAAACCGAATTCCTGTAATCGGCCTGGGACATTTTTGATGTCGCTTACAGGCAACATCACAGTACTACCATTAACGATAGTCGACCGAGATCGACCAAGCCTCCTGGGTATCGAATGGTTCGCACCACTGGGCATCGGGATGACCGGAGTAGACTGGGTGGCCGCAACCGACTGGGAAGAAGACCTGATCCAAGAATTCCAGGACGTCTTCGATGGCTCCCTAGGCAGGTATTGGGAGACCCCCATTTCTTTTAGTCTAGACCCACAGATAACCCCTAAAAAACTAAAGGCCAGATGGGTTCCTTTTGCTTTAAAAGCAAAAATAGAGGAACAACTAAATAAATTAATAGATCAAGGGGTTTTAGAACCGGTCGACCACACTAGATGGGAAACACCAATTGTGACACCAATTAAGCCAGGGTCGGTTCGAATCTGTGGCGACTACAAGGCTACCGTGAACCACGCGCTGCAACAAAGCGCATACCCGGTGCCAGTTGTGCAACACCTACTGCACTCTCTTGGGGGAGGAAAAGTTTTCGCTAAACTAGACCTTGCACAAGCGTACCAACAGCTCCCAGTAGACCCCTTAACGGCGGAAGCACAAACAATAGTGACTCACAAAGGGGCATTCAAATGTAACAGACTCCAATTTGGAGTAAGCGCAGCCCCAGGCATTTTCCAGAGCCTCATGGAACGCCTGTTAAATGGCATAAAAGGGGTCATGCCATACTTTGACGACGTCCTAATTTCAGCCAAAGATGCAACACAGCTTAAAAAAAGACTCAAAGAGGTCCTAAATAAATTCAGAGAATCTGGCCTTAAAGTAAAGAAAGAAAAGTGCTGCCTAATGACTGATCGCGTCAAGTTTTTAGGATATTTAATTGATGGAGAGGGCATACACCCCACCGAAAAAAAAGTCAGAGCTATAAAAGACGCACCAGAACCAAGGAATAAAACTGAGCTGCAGGCATTTTTGGGACTGATAAACTTTTATAATGTGTTCCTACCCCAAAAAGCCACAATAGCGGAACCATTGCATCGATTACTGGACAAAAAAACAAGTTGGACATGGGGGCGTAGAGAAAAAAAAGCTTTCCAAGGAATAAAAGACTTATTAACATCAAACACCATTCTTATCCAGTTTAAGCCCATGTCACACTGCACCAACGGATGCAAAGAGGATGTAAAACGGACAAAAAAGCTTGCCATCCGTTGGTTAATGCGATGTACTCACTGCCTCCGTTTTGCTTCCTCTCTATCCGTCCAGCATCCGTTTATTGATGTTTCATCCGCTCAGAAAGTTTTGGGCTGCCTAAAACTTTTGCGCGGAAAATGTATCCAATGCATCCGTTCTGCATCCTCTAGGCATACGGGGGACATCCGTTCTGCATCCATTACGCATCTGCTATATCCGCTAGGCATCCGCTGTGCATCCGCACAACTCAAATCCGTTCCAGCGGTAAACGGATGCAGGGAGGAAGCAGAACGGACGCGCAGCGTTAGTAGCACGGATGGAGAAAGGATGAAAGCGGATGCAGCTCATCCGCTCTGCATCCGCTCTGCATCCGCTCTGCATCCTCTACGCATCCGCTCTGCATCCTCTACGCATCCTCTATGCATCCTCTATACATCCGCTCTGCATCCTCTATACATGCGCTCTGCGTCCTCCTCACGTCCGTTCCTTTCCGTGTTATCCGCTCTGCTTATGCAAATTTTTGCCCCTTTTGAGAATGGATAACAACGGATGGAACATTTTGCTCGTACGTTGTGTCCTTTTTGCATCCGTTGGGCAGTGTGACATGGGCTTTAGCAACACTCTGCCATTGACGGTAACCTGCGACGCCTCACCATTTGGAGTCGGTGCCATCCTGAACCACCAATTGCCAGACGGAAGAGAGGCACCCGTCGCATACTATTCAAAGACTATCTAAAGCCGAGCGAAATTATAGTCAATTGGACAGGGAAGCCCTAGCAATCGTCGCCGGAGTAAAACGCTTCCACAAATACTTATATGGAAGAACATTTGTAATAATAACGGACCATAAACCGTTACTTGGAATTTTGACGGGAAACAAACCAACACCAAACATTTTATCCCCGCGAATGACAAGATGGTCAGAATTCCTAGCAGCCTATTCGTATACTCTCACACATCGCCCAGGGAAACAGATCTCACATGCTGACGCTTTGAGCAGAACTCCGTTACCAATTACAGAGGAAGACCCGGCACCAACGATGACCACCTTGCAGATAGAGACATGCCCAAATCTGCCCATATCTGCAAATGATGTCGCTAGAGCCACCGCAAAGGACCCATTGACTGCCTGCATACTAAATTGGGTAGGTAAAGGCTGGCCGGAAAACGAAAAAACTGAGAACTTTAAACCTTTCCGGTCCAGACAAACTGAACTCTCAACTCAGAAAGGTTGTTTGTTGTGGGGGAATCGGGTGGTCATTCCCTCCAAATTACAAACGAGGGTACTCAATATGCTTCATGAAGGCCACCCTGGAATTGTCAAAATGAAAAGCCTTGCTAGAAGCTATGTCTGGTGGCCAGGTATAAATAGGGATATCGAATACTGGGTAAATTCGTGTAACAAATGCCAGAGAAATAGGCCTTCCCCACCACAGGCACCCATAAGGGACTGGGAAACACCACGGGGCCCCTGGTCGCGAATCCACATCGATTTTGCGGGTCCAACTAAGGGACATACTTTTCTCATTGTTGTGGACGCATACTCGAATTGGCTAGAAGTTAAAATTATGCCATCTACAACAACAGAAACCCTTATCAAAAAATTAGACAAACTTTTTGCAACACATGGCCTGCCGGACATCTTAGTGTCCAACAACGGGCCACAGCTAACAAGCATTCAATCTGAGCAATACCTAGCCTCCCTAGGTATAAGACATGCCCTAACCGCGCCAGCCCATCCGGCTGCGAACGGCAGGGCAGAGAGAATGGTTAGATTTACAAAAGAAGAGTTAGGAAGAATGGACAATGGGGATGTCCAAGAGAAAATAAATCAACTACTCACCCTCCAGCATATCACACCCAGTACCGTAACAAACAAAAGTCCGGCAGAACTACTAATGGGGAGGAAACTAAGGTCGCAACTAGACAGATTGCACCCAAACTACACACCAGAAAACCCCCCGATTCCTCCACCTGTGTTAGGACATTTGAAATAGGTGACCTAGTCTATGCAAAAAATTTTACCGGGGACCCCTTATGGTTACCGGGAACAATTACTCAAATTACAGGCCCCCGGTCCTACTGACTGACCGTAGACGACGGCAGGGAATGGAAGTGGCACATAGACCAGCTCCGGTCCCGTAACATTGAGAGAAACACAAACTCAAAACCACTAATATTAAAAAACGACGAAAATCAAACCAAAGAGGGGGGGGAAATACGAGAAAATAATAAAGAACCGTTTAAATTAAACACTGAATACAATAAATACCAAAAAGAGCAAACGAGAGACTTACAGTTAGAAGAAACGAGCGAGAGGAGTCCAGTCGAAGGGGCCAGCCAGGCCAGCTCGACCTGCCCGGAGAAACCAGGAGGGAGCGGCAAAACCACCGGCCTACGAAACTCAGGCGGCAGTAAAATGGCTGACTCACCCTTCCAGGCAGTTCCATGGAGAAAGAACGAAGAGACGACAACACCATCCGAACCGATCGAAGTCTTCAACAGGAATGAACCGCGCAAGTCCAGTCGGGTCAAAAGAAGCCCCACCTACCTGCACGACTATGTCACCACGTAGGACTAAACCAGGAGGGGAGGGGTGTTCTGTATATAAAATAGTAGACTCCTAAATGCAAGGTTCTGATTGGTCAAATATTTTGAATGGGGATTGGTTTAAAAAAGAACCAATCCACATAGCTGCTCAAAGGCGGCAAATATCAAATGCCTGTCATTGGTTACAAGCCGGCAGAGAAAATACTATAAAAGGCCGCTGCTTGAGCCAATGTTCCGTTTTGCAACAGTACTTCAAATAAAGACTTTGTTGTTGGAACCCGGTCTACCTCGCGTTTTTCCGGACGGAACACTGCTGATCATTAAAACAGCATTGCTTCAGAAGCTCTCATTGTGAAAATCACTTACATGATGACTGTCTTTCCCTTTACATTGCATTCAGGCAGACTTTTGAAATAGGACTTAACTTTTTTGTTTCCTTATGGAAGGAGACCAGTCTCCAGCCTATCTACATTTGGCAGACATCAGTTCTTTTTTATACATAACTTTGTTTTTTATACGTACTTTTCCATGCATATTTGGAGTTGGAGTTCTCCAATCCTAGAGAGATCAATACATCTAATCTGCTGGTTGTAATGCTTAAAACTCTACATGGCATAAGGCCTGGTTACTTGAGGGATTGTCTGCCAATTTGATCCTGCAGAGTTGGCATATTCCAGATTCTTTATTCAAACAATATCATCTATTTGGATTGCAGGAAATCTCCTTCTCTGCAACAGTGCCTGCCCTGCTACAGAGATGCCTCCTGAGATGTAGATGACAACTTAGCTGTTGTTTAGAAGGTTTATCAGAAGTTGGCTCTTCACCTAGACCGGGGTATCAAACAAGGGTGCATTTCAAATTTTTTTATAACATGGCTTGGTGGGTGTGCTTTGCACACGCGCACACACTTTGTGCAGGTGTAGAGGCTTTCTGATTCACCACCTGCAATCCTGCACTCTCCCTGTTGCTTCAGCCGCATTGAAATCTACTGTGCCACACAAAGCAGCTGCACTTCAAAATCAGGGAAAATAGGTCAGTATAGGAGCCCGGGCGGGCAGGTGAGCCAAACAGCAGAGTGTTGGAGAGAACTGGTTCAGTCTCCGCTGCTCATCGGTGCTACTGGCTTGGCAGAACTGAGCCAAACTGATAGAATACTACCACTGGTGTCAAACTCACATCGTCATGGTAGCATCACATGATGTATTGGGACTTTTTTCCCCTTGGTTAAACCGGGGGTGGGTTGGCCAGCATGTGATGCATCCGGCCCAAGGACTGGGTGTTTGACAGCCCTGACCTAGACCTTTGACAAAGAGGAGGGAGATCCCTCAATTCAACACACTTGCCATTTTTACCTTTTATGTTTCATTGATGTCACTGAAATGTCTTTGATTGTTGTGAGTTGCCCAGTCATTGAGGGTCAGGTGGCATACAAGTTTAATAAATTCTATTGCTGGCCACACAGTCAGACAAATACAGTATTTAAGCTTGATTTTTTATTTTTGTCCACCTAACAACTCTTTCCCAAGGATTTGGGATAGGCAGATGTTGTTTGATGGTGTTAAAGGTATCATCACAGGATATTAGCTGAACCATGTAAAGCTGCCTTTTGCAATTGATGGATGATTTTGTCAGTGCTGTTTAAATGGTGCTTTATTATATTATTTAATCAGATTTTTAAAATTTCAATAGTTTTTCTGTCATGCACCTCTTCATATCTTTTAATATATATTTTTATTTTTATTTTTGTTATTAGTTGTGAAGTCATGTCCGACCCATCACAACCCCATGGACAATGTTCCTCCAGGCCTTCCTGTCCTCTACCATTTTCTGGAGTCAATTTAAGCTCATGCCTATTACTTCAGTGATTCCATCCAGCCACCTCATTCTCTGTTGTCCCCTTCTTCTATTGCCCTCAATCTTTCCCAACATTGGGCTTTTCTCCAGTGAGTCCTTCCTTCTCATTAGGTGGCCAAAGTATTTGAGATTCATCTTCAGGATCTGGCCTTCCAAAGAACAGTCAGGGTTGATCTCCTCTAGGACTGATAGGTTTGATCCCCTTTCAGTCCAAGAGACTTGCAGGAATCTTCTCCAGCACCATAATTCAAAGGCCCCAATTCTTTGGCGCTCAGCCTTTCTTATGGTCCAACTTTCACAGCCATACATTGCAACTGGGATGTTCATACCTTGTTATAATTTTTTTAATGTAATATATATCTGTATTCACCTTTTTCCTGCTCAGATGCTGCAATGAGACTGGTTCCAGCTAATCAGTGCTGTGAATATAATAAGACACAGAGGCAGAACCTGTTTCTCCTGAACAAGCCATGCTTTTTTAGTGAGGCTCATTGCTTTCCTTATGTAAATTTTCATACAGCTTTGGGCTATGAATCAGCAGGAAACAAACCTCCACTAAGGGAGTAATGGTATTTGTTCCTGAAAATAATTGGAGAAATGAGTCCCAAATCAACTTGTTCAAAAAAGAATTACAAACTGGAAATTCTGGCCCATTAGTCTGCTTCACCCTACTTGTTCTGGAGCAAAAATTAGTTCCAGACCTTGTAGGAAAGGATAACCAAATAGGAAAATGGTTAGGATGTTATTAAAAAGACAACGAGAGTAATTTTTTTTATTCCTGTGGCAATACCATTGTAAAGGAATGCAGAAAGAAACATCACAAAACTATCAGTTTCCTGATTACCACATTTTTCTCTTCAGAAAAGGGGTTAGATTCTTGCAGATGTACTTACACAGTTAAGTTGCACAAGAATGTATTTCTACCCATTGCATTACTTTTTTGGAGACAGAGTGAGGAGAAATATGACTCAGGAAAATATATTTTCCTAATATGAGAGCAGGCTAAGGATGAAGAAAAAAGAAGAAAGGCTAGGCTAGTTGTAAAGGGTCTTTGGAAGATAATCAAGAAATCTAGAACTATTTGGATTACTAAGGTATTTTTTCCTAATCAAGAGACAAGATATGCAGGTAGACAGTTTCAATCCGAGAATTTAGGATTGAAAGCTATTATCTGCTCAGCGGGCTAAAAATGTTCCTCCTTTGCTTTAAATTTTTATTCCCAATGTGTGAACAGCACGAGGACTTCAGCAGAACCTTGCTTATTTCTAGCTACATGATTCTAAGCTTTAAGCTATACATCAATTTAATTGCTTCTGTAAAGACGTTCCAGCTTTCTGTGTAAATTAAATGCCACCCAACAAAGTAACAAGCAAATACAAAAAGGTAATTGTAGCTACCCAGAAAATTATAGATCAATTAGTCTGATTAATATTACAGCTAAAATTTATGCAAAATATCTAGCTAATAAATTAAGGGACTAGGTCATCATTTAAAAATATACTCACAGAGGAACAGGCAGTATTTAGAGCAGGATATTCAACAATTGATCATAGTTTTATATTGGATCATCTGATAAACAAGTATGTAAAACAAGTATGTAAAACAAGTAAGTTGCTTTTATGGATGTTCATGCAGTTTTTGATTCTATTGCTAGAAACAGATTATAGAATTTGGATGTTTAATTTTGATCATGGCTTTATATACAAATACTCAAATTCAGGTTAGGTTCACCTGACAGATATAAAGGTTAGTAGGGCACCTGACAGATATAAACATACCAAGACTTTTAAATGAATGAAATAAGATGCTTGCATCTTTACCATTTAATCTGTTTATTAATTGTTCAAGCTGTTAGTGGAGAAAAAAAAATCCAGTAAACTGGGGAAATAGGACCTTGTCTGTATATAAATAGAGCTATTTATCAAAATGTTCTAATGTTTTCTATTTTTTTGCTGTAATAATAGTGCTTTCATGTTTTTACTGGTTTTAATGTGTTTTATTAATGCAGGGCATGTTTGTGCAAGTTTTAGATTGTTACAACTGGTGACAAAAGAATAAATAAATTAATTGATTGACAATGCTGTCTTAGTAAATTAACAAAAACATATCCCACCTCAAATAGCAGAAAGCCAGTAGTAATTGTTGGAAGAAATGTCCATCTGGGTTCAGTTCCAAGTGAGGAAAAAGACACTGGAAACATGGAGGCTGTTTGGAAAGATGGTTTAATGGTGGACACAATCACATGCCTTGGAGCTCTTGAGCAAAGAAAAAAGGAGAGGGATGCCGAGAGACCCTGGATTTTATGCCCTCTTTGGGCTTTGAATTTGAGTTTGTGTTCTGATTGGTTGTCAGACTCCCATGGGGCCTTGGTAGGTTGTCTTTTGAGTCCCAGACTTGGTTGACTCTTGCTGGGTGATGATATAATGAAAGGACTTTGGGCAATTCCTATCATGGCTCTGCTTGAAGGAGGTAGATCTTTGTTTTGTAGAATAGACTGGTCCAGTCCTTAATTAAGAAAGGGGGGGGGGCAGTGTTTCTGCCTCTCTGAATTTCTATTTCTCTTTTAGGGGAAACATTCTGCCTTTTTAAATATATCCTAAAGTATTTCATTTTCCTAGGAGAGGGATGGGTTTTAATTTCCAACATAACCCAAATGAAGCTTCTTTTCATAATTAACCTCAAGCAGCACCAAGTGGATCCCAGAAATGCTAAGAGGTGTCCATTCAATACTAGGTAGGATATAAGCCTGGGATTGGTAGATTTTCCGAAGAAGCATTTTTGAGGCTATCTAGAATAATACTATAGATGTTCAATGGACTATTCAAGGGGACAATTTGGAGGGAACAAATATGTTGACAGACTATTCAAGGAGATAATTTGGAGGAAAGAATTGTCCTTCAAGTAGCCTTGCTTCAAACTTTTTGGAGAAAAGTCCAACCTAAAATAAATAGCAATGCAAAACTAGTAACAGAGCTCTAAAAAATGCGATACTCCAAAGCTCAGTGAGTAATCTTGCAACAAGATCTTCTGCCAATTACATTTCTTGCATAAAAGTCCTACTTCTGCACTACAATAACGGGAAGGATCTGTATTATTCCATTTGCAAGTGAAAGATTATTTTTATTTTTTTTCCCGTCATCTAGTTTTTATAAATAATAATAATAATAATAACAACAACAACAACAACAACAACAACAACAATAATAATAATAATAATAATAATAATAATAATAATAATAATAATAATAATAATAAAAAATACGAAGGAAACTGTGTTACATCTCTGGAAAAAGTAACTGTTGAGAGAATATCCTGCTACTTTCAGGATAAATTAGGATTTCCTTGTTTAAGATTCAAGAAGTGATGTGCATGAGGAGACTTTATGCTGGCATCCTTCCATCAGGAATAGTTTATTGTTGTAAACTGCCCTGGGTGTTGCATGTAGAATAGATGTATTAAATAAAAAGTGAAGATATTACTTAGCTGTATCTATAGCCAATCTTACATTCACAACCTAAAATGACAGTTAACTCTAATATGTGTCTGAAATGGGTAAAGAAATGAACAGGAGTGACCTTTATCTTATACAGTAAGTAAGGTAACTTTGACAAAACATTATTCTTATTATTTATAAATTCAGCAAAGACCCCTTTGCTGCAGTTAGTATAGGAGAAAGTAACTGACACACAGTGTCCTTGAGATTAGAGAATGGATTGGAAGTCATCTGTGAACCATTTTGGGCCAGACTGAACATTTAGGAGCCAGTTGTCTACTTCTCATTTCAAATCCTGTGGGTTTGTTTCCCCTCCATACAAAAATAATGACTATGTAGCCGCTCACATTAACCTAGCAAACCAAAACCATTATGAAACTGCCTGTGAATTTAGCACACACTTCCTCTGTCAAAAATTGTGAAATATTTAACTAATTCTACTCTAGCCAAAACATGAGGAAGGATACAATAAACACTTGCCAATTATAATTGCTCCCTATAGGTTGAAATGTTAGACCAAGGGAAGCAAATAGCAAGCTTTAAATGTTTTACCACATGCAGTACTTACGTGCTAGATAACTATGCATGCTGCATTTTGATAAAAATGATTAGACAGTCATTGGCAGCTATAAAACGCAAAAAGCAGTTACTTCTTGGATTGGCATTATTAAAGCTATTTCCACATAATCAGGTCCTTTGCCACGTTTAACATTCTTGCTGGGACTTGATCATAGCTATTAACTCTCTGAACTGCAGTATGAGGCCTACGATGACCGGCTACAGTCTCCTGAGTAAGAGGGAAAACTGGAAGGGGAATATCAGTCCATCTCTACTCCTTGATGCTCTGGTTCAAAACAGGGTGTTGGCCACATAAATGTACCAATCCCAGAAACTGTTAAATCTGGGCTCTTTTGGAATACCCAGTCACATTCAAATAGAAAATAACCTCTCAATACAAATGCAAAATTAAGTAATGGCGATTTGCAAGCCAATCCAGATGGGAATCCCTGACAAAGGATCAAAAGTGGTGGGAACTTGATGGTCATTGTTTGATAGGTTCCCCACATTTTTCTGATTTGTCCTCCTACATCTCATCTACTGCCCTCTTAGACTACCTGCCATTCAATTGCAAACTACTTTCCCATTGTGATGTCTCCCAATTCTTGACAATACTTACCAGGTATCACTGAATGTATAGACAGCATCTTTAGTCTTTTTATTTTTCACACAGACACGCGCACACACACTTTTTATGATTCACAATATCACACTCTCAGCGCTCTGAGGCAGTTCAGGTCAGAAATCGAACCCTGCAAGGATTATTGGACCTGCATCGTGGGCCCATAACAGAATCTTAAAAGCCTGCGAGTTTCCTTTCATTCACTCTTGTTGCACGCAGAATTGAGGCAGGATTATTCTGGTTACGCTTCCTTCTTTCCCAAAGCTGAGATTTCATGTACTGTCTCTTTTACTGTTTTAAGGTGCTTTTTTCCCCATTTGTTTGCTATCTCCACTTTTCTCTACCCAGCATATCCCTTCAGCAGTGCCTCAAGAGTCAACTGAGGCTTTTTTTCTGGTAAACTAGTCCAGAGTAGCAGACACTGATCTCCAGGTAGTGCAAAGTACAAGGATGCAGAATAGACTTCATTATCACTTATTTTTGTTTGCTTGTACAGTTCCTTCCTTCCTTTAAAGAATTCTGGGGTGCATCCATCAGTATCTTTATCTAACTATTGTATCTTTCTAATAGTCGATGTAGAGGATCCCAACAGCTAAAAACAAATGTCCTAATTTGTATTTGAACCCAGACTTCCAAAAATCAACTCCAATAAGCAATCCTTTCACATTCAGGTCTGTTCCTTTCACTGCTCACTCTGAATTTTATGCAATGCACTCCCATTTAAGAAAGAACTCTCACTGAGCCTCAAATGGATTGAATTACAAGCAAGATTGATGAGAGATTTAATACCATAAGATCTTCAGCTTGCTTCCCCAACGTGGGGTACAGAAAAATAAAAACAATGCACTATGAATAATTCTAGAACTTTGGAGGAAAGAAATTGTCCCTTCCAACTTAAAGATGTTTTCAGTTGACCAAACAAGATAACTTCCCAATGGTCACCTAATATATTAAGCCATGGTTTGATTGAACACTTGTAGTGAATAAGCCACAATTGGTTGTTTTTAACTTTCTTATGCAATAAAGCATGGTTTACAAAACAAAGTTTCAGTTTACATGACACACTAAACCAAATTCAAGCCAGCCATGTTTATGTTTTTGCTAAGATTACTAGCTTGGAGTTGCAAAAATCTGGCTGACCCCTAGATGGCAGCAAAGCATTTTCGGTATCTCTTTGCTTCTATCTAGGGGTGATCTGGGATTCTGCAGCCCAGTTGGGGTATCTTTGGGTCTAAAGGGATACACAAGCCCAATTTATAGCATACTTTGCCAAATATTAATAATATTCTAAGAGTGCCACATGGGCAAATGAAAGAAAAACGTGGTATCTTAAAAGAGTCTTGAGGAACTCTGGCTGTTGTTGAATGACTTGGCTTTAAGATGATGGACAAGAGAGGATAAAATAACAGTAAAGCTAATGTTTCTTGCTGGCTTCAGGCCAGATGCCAACCTCTCTCTCCCTTTCTCGTTGATTAAACATCCAACTGCAATTCATAAGCAACTCTGCCTCTGCCCTCAAAACATGCCGTGCAGCTTCTCTGCACCAGCAGATGGGTGAGTGCATTGAAATCACAAGTCCCAGTCCTCCCAGCACTAACACAGGATGATGACATACCAGCACTCCCCAGGAAGAAATAAAAAGTGGTTGGAGCAATCCAACTGCCAGCTTCTATCCATAGCTGCTATATTTTCAGCAGTACTAGTGTGAATGACAGAAGAAACACTGGATTGGCAAGAGCTGGAGCACATCTGAAAATCTGTACATTCCAGAAGGACCACAACTTCTGAGAGGAAAAAGCTTCTATACTGTGTGACTAGGCTATGACTTCCCTCATTCCTAGGAAGTATAATCAAGATGGCAGTTGTCACTCCATAACCTCGAGCAAGAACCCTTCAAAACTGCCAGAGAGAAAAAACTCAACTCCTTGCAGCATAATCAAGAGAGGCTTTGTGACTCTCCAAAGATTAGCACATCCATTATGGCCTGAGCTCTGCCAAGAAAAGCTTTTAGTCATTAAACCAGTGTTTCTCAACCTTGGCAACTTGAAGATAGGTGACTTCAGGTTAGGGAATTCTGGGAGTTGAAATCTACCCATCTTCCAAGTGCCAAGGCTGAGGAAAACTAATGTATTTACACATATTAATATAGAAGGGCCAAGTATTTCTTCCTATTTTCTATTTCCAAAGGAAGCTTAACATGCAACTCCAATCTTACTTGAGCAATTGTTTTTCTTACATTTTTATCTCCCCTCCAGGCATGCCCTCAAGCTGCTTAATCATTGGTGTGATTAAGTGTATAAGTGATTAGGTGTAAAAAAAAAATTATCTTCCTTTCCCCTGCTTCAAACATTATCCTGCTAAGCTCTGCATCTTCATCTCCACAAGCAGTTAAATTATTTGTTTTATTTTTGAAAAAGACAGACAGACTAGATTAGCTTCAGTTGTGTTTTATTCAAACCCTGTATCCCGCTGAGTAGGTGAGGTGAAATAGGATAGATTCACTCCCATTATACCCCTTCGGTCTGTGCAACTCGAGTGTTAAGCTCCAGAGATACCTCTTGCTATGTAGAAAAAACAAGTTAATTTAAAAAGAACAGAGAAGCCCAGGTCCCGTCCCCACCACAACAGCTTGTAGGGTATGCCACTGCAAAGGGCCCCTTAGTATCTGAGCACCCTATCATGGGTTTCAGGCTGAGGTCTTGGTTAGCCACACCCCTAGCAACGGGGTGCCTCGCATCCAGCTCCTAAGGCTTTTGGTATCCATCTCTGATCAGGACACACCCAGAATTCAAATCTTTGGTATCTGTCTCCACTTTCCCAGGGGTCTTAAGTACCAGTTGAGCAGAGCTTGTTGTAGGCCAAGTTTCCCAAAACAAGCAACAGCATCTCAGACGTGCTGCTCAGGGCCACAATAAAGGGAGCTTGGGAAGCAAAGTCAGCTTGGGCCCTTTGGAAGGAGAGTTGCAGCACGGCCAAGGCCAACAGGCTATTCTGCACCCCGACCTCAATACTGACCGTCCGACGCTGTGGCCCTGGCAGTCCTAAGCACCAAGCCAGCAGGTAGCCCAGCAGCAAGCCGAAGATGGGCACAGTAACACCAGCCAGGATGATGGGGGGCCGCACACTGGTTAGGATAAATGCTCCCATATGGTAAGCCATGAAGAGGCCTCCGACGATAAGGGTGAAGCTGAAAGGTTTGATGAGGAGCAGGAGGAGGCGGGAGACACGGGGCAACTTACACTTGACCAGCATGCCGGTAGAGATGGGCACCGCGATAAAGAGGAGAGTTATGAAGATCTTCAGAAAGGGCACATGCAGAGTCTCATGTGCCCCCAACAGCCATCCGTAGAAGCTGGAGGAGAGGGGCATCAGCCCAGTGGCCGCTACTGTAGACAGGAGGGTCATGGAGATGGCCACAGTGACATCTCCACCCAGTAGAAGGCTGTAGAGGTAGCCACCGCCACCACCGGGGGAAGAGCAAGAAATCACTAGCCCCAGAGCCAGTGCCTTAGGCAAAGAGAAGGCCAAGGACATGAGGTAGCCATAAAGGGGCATGACAACAAATTGGCCCAAGATGCCCAGCATGATAGGATGAGGCTGGTGAACCAGGCTTTGGAGAGCGTCCACCTCTACCTTGCAGCCAAATGCACATTTATTGAGGAAGATAAGAGGCAGGAGGGCAAAGAGGATTGGGTTCTCTGAGAAGTGACCCAGGCTCATCTGTATAGTTGGCTCCAGATCAGAAGTGTCAACCCGAATCCGGAAATCAGCTCGTTCCTCAATAAGGCGATTCTGTTCCAGCAATCTCAGTTGCAATGGGGCCAGACCAGACAAGCCAGACTGGAATCTGACTGTGAAGCTCCCTCCCCAGGAGGCACTCACATTCTCTATGACTACCACCGTAGGCTCCAGGGAAGATACACTCAGCCAGGCATCTGATCCCGGATAGTGGCAAGCGACCAACAAAACACCCTGGCTATGCTCAGGGAAATTGAATTCCAAAACTGTTCCATCCCCAACATTCAGATAAGGGGAACTGACTGTTGCTCCCTGGGTCCATCCAGTTACAAAAAGTTTGAGGAAGAAGAGGAAGAGAATGCGTGTCCCAGACATGGTGCCGAAGGCTGACGAAGGCATACTATGGGCTCATTCCATTACAGCTCTCCTTGCTCCAGCATCCTGGGCATTGTATTCACTCAGCAGGGGGGTCATGCTCTTAACCTCAGATCCATAGGCTCCATTGATGCATCTCTGTGAAGACTCTCCACCTAATCCGAGAAGGGGAATGAGAAGTGAGGATGACAAGACACAATAATTTATGCAGTACCAAGGTAAAGGCTAATCACTTCATCCAGGCAGAACATTTTGGGTCTGCAGAAATACAAACTGCATTTCTCACCTCTTAATGTTTTTATCAAAATATAAAATACAGAAGAAATATAAAGAAAAATGAAAATAAGGGAGGAAAAGGGGAAGAGAGAAAAGCATAGGGGTGAGCAAAAAGAAAAGCACTGATTTCTAACTCCTTTTGGTGCAGTAGAATAAAGTATTTACATAAAACCTCAACTGTTTACTTTTATATGATAATATATATTAGCCATTTCTATAACAAAACCTATCTAATCAGCAAAACCCCATTTCAAAGTTTCACAAATTGCATTTCTGTTAGAAAGTCACTGTCCCAATGCTCACAATTCCCAATTTTTTCCCCAAGTTATGTTTCCTTAAGACAACAGAAAAGTATTTCCAACCTTACAGGGACAAGAAGTAGGAATATCTCTGAGCTCGGGACAGAAATCCCTAACGGAAGGCCTTGGCGTGCCTTTAAAGCCCTGAATCAGAAAGAACAAATCCAATAACCAGAATCACCGTATCTGTAATTATAAAGATGAGAAAATTATGCCAACTGATCCAAATCTCTACCAGGCCCCCTCATTCTCATCTTGTGCATCAGCCCAAAATTCTGTGGTGGGGAATATAGTGGGAGTCGAAGCTATTAAATGTTCTACAGTTATTACAGTCTCAGGTCTGCAAATAATTGGATGACAAAATGTTGTTCTGACAAACTGTTATTTTGCCTGAGGCTAGAAAAATCCTTGGCACAGCCTTGCCTCTGTGTTCTCCTAAATACCTTGAGCAGATGTCAGGGTAATTTCAAAGCCACCCTTGCTTTTCCTGTAACTTGTCTTTTCTTCCTTCCTTGGGATTGTTTCAGGCAAATGAAGTTTGTTGGCAACCCCCTTTCTCAGGTCTAAATCTTGTCTTCCCCTCCAGGCGTTTCCCTTGACCTGAACTGGATACCAGTAAACATTTCCTTCTTTTTAAAGCTTTGCCCAGGCAAAACAGATTTCCCTCTGCTAAAAAATTCTTCCTAAGGGGAAAGGGGAGGAAAAATACCATGTTGGAGCTCTTATCCCCCAGCAAGTCTTGACAGCTCCAAAGCAGCAGCAGAATCGGCGGGTTCAGGGCATTTCCCCTGATTCTGCCCCCCTCCTCAATTCAGCCGACTCACTTCTGTCTGAAAGCTGCAAACACCTGTTGGGAAAGGAGCCGATGACCCCCCCCCCCCCCCCTTCTCCCCCCCCCCCCCCCCCGGATTTATTAGCAAGGTAAGAGGAACCTCAGACCGTCCTCTTTCTTCCCGCATCAGTCTCCCTTCAAGGCAAAGACTGCGCACCTCCTTTCACTGGGGGAGAAGGGGGATATTTCGGTTCTCAGTATCGCTACCCCCCCCCCAAACACACACACACACACACACACACACACACACACACACACACACACAGACCACCTACGCAATTCTCACTAAGCAAGCAGCTTCCGCAAAGCGGATCGGCACCATAAAAGCCCAGCTTTATTGTTTAGAGCCCGTCTCTGCTCTCAAGTGTGGATCTAACCTCCCCCGGGGAGCAGAATCGCTCCGCGATGTCCCTTCGCCGGGCGAAGTTCTTTCCCTGCACCGGCACCGACCGAAAGAAACTCAACCGCTCGATTTGTTTGCTTCCGTCCGCTCCTTCTTTCCCTGCCCGGCCCCGCCCACCGGGTGGTGCGCCACAGCCATAACCACGCCCACACAAGAATGCGAATTCATGGTGGGAGCCGCCGCCGCCGCCGCCGCCGCCCCCCCCTCCCCATATGACTTTAGGGCATCCTGGGAATTGTAGTTTTTTTTTTCCTTTCTTTCTTTCTTTTTTTTTAAAGAAAAATCAAGAAAAAAAGCAAAAAATACGTCTGCTTCTGTTTTAGCGGGAAGAATGTTAGTCGCCCGCCTTGTAGCGGATGGAGTTAGAAACAAAAAAAACAAACAAAAAAAAACCGCATTTTATATCTCTGAACAGGCAATATTTTTGTCGGAGTGTGAAAAGCCATGAGGGAATAATAGCGATCTGATTGGAGAGCCACTTCTTCCCGAAATAGAAATTAATGGTACATTTTGCTCCAGGAAGCATTAAATGACGTTGTTAATTGATTGGCTAGATCAGAAATGTACTGTCACTCGATTGGAAGAAACAGGAACACTCTTCTATATCCCAAAAGGATTAGGAGACGATGGGGAAAAAAATACAGCGATCATCCTGCAATTTTATTGGAGCAATTGAGGAGGGTCTTTCATCCTCAGATGACTGACCTGGGTATTATTGTATTTTGCTGTGCTAGGATTATGAATTCATTCCATACCCATTAAATAAATTGATTTAGGATTTTTTTTGAACTAGGATTAGAACTCTGGAAAGAACAGGCAAAAAACCAGAAAATTAGGGAAATAGGAGGAAGGTTTCAAATGATTGTACAACGGTCCAGTGCCCCTTAGAACCTAAGGATTAACCAACCAAGAAAAGAAAAGGAATCAAAAACATGAAAGACAAAATTCTCAAAAAGATGGTTAAAATACTTTCAGGGAATTGTTAGAAGACAGAAGCAATAACTCTGGAGGGGGGTTGGGAAACAGCACCAATGCACATATTATGATTCAAAGATCAAAGTAAATACTGTACAGCAGAGATATAGAGATGCCAAAAAAACCTATAGTACTAAAATTTGAAGTTATGTCAGCATTCCAGTCCTTATCAAGTTGGAAAGTTGCACAAAACCCACCCTTTCCACCAAAGAGAATGCAACAATTGGTTGAAGCGTGCTCTTCAGATGTTGTAATGAAGAGGCAGTCGAGATGTTTGATCATGATCAACTGAATCATCACGATGACTTTATTGGAGTATAATCTTATATTTATACACATTTTTAGTTATCCTCCATCATTGGTTAACTTTGGTTACTGCTTAACTTTAGTTACTGTTTAGTATAATAGTAATTAACACAATTAATTACCTTTAGCTAAGGTCTAACATATGTTTACTTCCTCTCTCTAATCCTCCTTTAGATTATTGACTTTGTTTCCCATCCAAGATAAGAACATTCTTGCAATTACAACTCCACATATCCCCGTTTTTTATTTTAAATGGAGGATTCAAAGATTTATGAATGTATCCCAATTGTAGAGGATTAAGAGAGGGGGAAGCAGGATGAAACAATGTGAATAAATTTGAAATACATTGAATAAAACAACAGATTGCAATTAGTACAATAATAATAATTATAACATAAAACAAAAACTGTCTGTGCCAAGACCAGCCAGGGACCCAATTGGTTAGCCACTCAAAAGGTGAGTAATGAGCATGGATATTATTTTGAATGTATGATTGTAAATTGGCAAGCTCATCCTCAATAGTTTTATTCAAAGAATGAAAATGCACAGCACATCCACGGTGTCCAACTAATGGACAGAACCCTCCCAACGGGCTAAAAGATAGTCTATGGCAAAACGCTGCTGTAAGACATCTGGATTTAAATCTTCTATTTCATGCTGCAAATCACGAATAATAGCAGCGGTAGCATTGATGGATTTTTCAAGTCTGCAGGTGAGACCAAGAATAAATCATCTGTTTTCTTGAGCAATTATGCCAGGATAAGAGCCTAGAGTAAGGTCTCCTGTAACGGCCCCTGCCAATGCACGGCCAAATGTAGAACCAGAAGACAACTGTGTGTCAATAATGACTTCATCATTACATTTAGGCCCCAGAGAGGAACACCGCTGTCAAGTTGATGGGAGCGTACCTATTTGAAGAGGTAGAGTAAAATATCCTATAGCTGCACATTGATAATTCTGAGGATGAACATTAGTGCCATATTTATGAAAAAAGAACCACATATTAGGATCCTTAAGCTACCAACCAGCGCATATCGATCCTGTATTAGATTGATCAGAGGCATTAAAAATAGGAAAATTGTCAGGATACATATCAGGAGCTATATTAATGCCATGCAAGGAAGAATTAAAGGTACCTGACAACCAATAGTAGTTAGAACAATAACTATAATTCCCCAGCTTTTTTAATATGTGCTGGGCAGCATCATAATCAGACCAATTATGAAGCCAAGTGTGTTTAGCGTGACAACAGAAACACAGACCCCTTGTAAATTGACTAACTTTCAAATAACGCCAAAGGACAGAATTCAATTGCATAGGGGGTTTAGAAAATAGCCAGGAGTGTGAAATAGATTGTAGTTGTGAGACAATAAATGTAGAAGACATGATCAAGTTAAGGGTAAAAGAAATTTGACCAAATGCCATTGGGAGCTCATAGTATAAAGGAATATTTGTGCCATGGGTCATAAACATGTATTGGGCATGACGAACCCACAAATTAGGGTTAAGACGAACCACAGAAGTGTCATTTTGAGCAGAAACACCATTAACCATAAACAAGAAAATACAAAGTAAAATTGTAACAGAATTAGCAGTAATAATAGCAAAAACAGCAGCAACAAGATTTTCAGGAGTCTGAGGGAATGAGGCCTGCTGCAGTTGTTGTTGAACTTGATGTGTAGATTTAACCTGACCCCAAGTGATGGGTTGCGGGTGCTTTGACCTTGGAAGACAGACTTCTGTGTTCAGATGAAGATTGAAATCCGGAATCAGGTTGTGAAGGCCCTGATGCCATGCCATGATACGGATGAACACAGCGCACTGGAACCCACAGTGCTTGTCTAGTAGAAGGATCTTCCACGGCAGCGTAACCACGACCCCAGGTGATCAGTGGTGTAGGGCCTTTCCAGGTTGAATCTGGAGCTTGGCAATACTTTACCAAAGACCTTGCCAAAGATTCAGTAGTTTGAAAATGCAAATTAATTAGTCTGCAAGAAAATCTAAAAAGGTTAAATAATTCCAAGTATATAATGCTACAGCAATGAGATTTTGAATCTTTCGCAGATGGTAAGGGCCAGACTCAGTTTGTAATTGTTTGTGAAGCAACGCCTTAAAAGTACGATGAGCTCGCTCAACTATAGCTTGACCCTGAAAGTTGTAAGGAATTCCGTGCTCTAAAGTAATATTCCATTTCTGAGAAAAGGTTTGAAATTCCTTACTGATATAAGCGGGGTCGTTGTCAGTTTTCAACTGAGAAGGCCGACCCATGACAGCAAAAGAGGATAGGCAATGAGAAATAACATCTGAAGTACGTTCATGTTTTGAAACAGTAACCCAAAGGAAATGTGAATGAGTATCAATAGACATGTGAAGATAACAGTATGGCTAAAAGGTTGAAAATTGAGTTATATCCATTTGCCAAATTTGATTAGCTTGGGTTCCTCATGAGTTGACACCCACTGGAAAGGGAACTGCCAGTTGCTGACAAGCTGGACAAGCATGGACAATATCTCGGGCTTGAGATAATGAAATTTTAAATTGCTTTGCAAGTGATTTGGCATTTTTATGAAAATAAGAATGACTATCAACAGGATCAACAAACAAAGAGGCAACATCCTTTAAGGATTCATCTGCCTTTGGATTTCCTTCAGTCAAGGCATTAGTAAAGGGAGTATGACTTTGAATGTGTTCTACATACAAAGAATACAAGCGAGTTTCCAAACTATTCTTTAAAGATAAAAACAAGGATAACAAATTCTTAATCCAAAGAGAGAGCACAATAAGAAAAAGGAAGAGATTGCATAGCTAAATACACATATTGAGTATCAACGATCAAATTAATAGGTTGGTCAATGAACAATTGTAAAGCCAAAATCACAGCAGCCAGCTCAGCAGGCTGAGCTGAAGTCTGAGTGGCAGTAAATTTAGAATACCATTGTTGTTGAATCTGCCAGCCAACCACACCCCTTGTAGGTGATCCATCAGTGAAGACACTAAGAGCTTTAGAAATAGGATTTCACACAAAAATAGAAGAAAAGGCCAGATTTAAAGTAGTAGTAACCACTATTCTAGGATTCTTGGGTAAAGAATACAAAAAGTTTCCCACATATTGAGAAAAGGCTATCTGATATGATTCTGAAATCATCATCAAATGTTCATGTTCAACTTTTGTACAAGTGAAAGCTATGCTAATGAGATCCTGTCCTGTAAGATGTAAGGCTCATTTACGACCTTTAATAATCAAATCCTCTAATGCTAATTGATAAGGATAAATGTTTCTAGGTGGAGTAGCTGACAAGTTAATCCATTCATGAATGTTGACCGCTTGCGGGGACGCATTAGAATAAAGACATCCCGTGTGTAAGGGTGTAGTCGGAAGAATAGCTAAACAAACTCCTATTATTAAGGATGTTATCCTGCCCACATATCGATGCTTAAACTTATTAAATATTTCTTAAAGGCATGCATGTTCTTTGAGGATTAGTTAATACAACTAGATTTCCTGGTGATTGTGCTCCCTTCAAAGACTGAAATAAGGGCAACATATTACCAGTTGTAATGTGGAAGAATGGGCGTGCCCAATTAATAATGCCAAGTAATTTTTGCCATTGTTCTAATGTATATGATTTCTGTACTTGTAATTCAAGAAGAATTGGAATGGAAAAATTGTGCAACATTCTATGTCCTAAGTTGGTGTAAGGTTCTACCTTTTGAATTTTGTCTGAGGCTATATACAATCCCTGTTGTGCCACAATATCCATTAACTCTTTTAACAACGTAGATTCTTCAAAATCCTGTGCTGCTATCAATATATCATCCATATAATGATAGACTAATAGGAAGAAAATTTATTCTGAAAGGGTTGAAGGGTATTACCCACAAAATATTGACAAAGTGTTGGGGAATTAAGCATTCCCTGAGGCAATACTCGTCCATGATATCGTTTTGTGGGCATGCTATTATTAAAAACTAGGACAGTAAATGCAAATTTTTCTTTGTCTTGAGGCTGCAAAGGTATAGTAAAAAAGCAATCTTTAAGATCAACTACCAATAATTTATAAAAATTAGGAATTAAGTTAGGATTTGCTAGACCACATTGTAAAGGCCATTTCCCATTTTTCTTTTTTATAACAAAAACAAGAATATTCCAAGGACTATTAGAAGGTTCTATATGACCAACAGCCAATCGTTCTTGAACCAATTGTTGTAAAGCAGCAAGTTTTTCCTTTGATGATGGCCATTGTTCCACCCAAACCAGCATAGAACAGAGGAAGAGAGCCATTTAAGAGGAAGAGAATCAAATGGGCGTTAAGAAGAGAAAGGATATCACGGCCCCAAATATTAGTATGAATATCTAGAATGTATAGTTGTAGAAAAAAGGACTTACCAGCAGATGTTGTAACATTAATTTCCTGAACACTCTGCCAAGCAGCTGTAGAACCTATTCCCCACAATGAAGAAGCTATCATTTTTGGCCACTGTACTGGCCACTATAAAGAGGAGATGACAGTAACATTGGCTCCAGTATCCAATAACCCTTGAAATGGTTGTTTATTTAGGAAGAGCGTTAACAAAGGATGAAAGGAGTTCAGCTGATGAAGTAAGCCTACAGATAAAGAAGTTGATCCAAATCCTGCATCCCCACGATTACCTATACCAGGAGATGGAATTTCATATGGAAGAAGAAGCAATTGAGCAACAGAAGAATTACAAGGAAGAACTTGAGGAAGATTCACACAAATCTGAATCATGAGGATACCAGTGTAATCTGAATCTATTACCCCAGGCACAACAAAACAGCCCTTTTTGTGTGCAGAAGAACTAGGCAAAATTAAGCCAACTAATCCGGAAGAAAGAGGAACTTTAAATTGAGATGGAACTATTTTAACCTCCAAGGGAAATTTAAACTCAATTTCCTCTTGAATGATTAAATCAATCCCAGTGCTACTGGCTGTGGCAAGAGAGGAGTGAGAGAGACTGCTGGAGGAGTCAGAGTGATGGGAAAGGCACACTTTGGATTCTGGTTGGGTGCCACACCCATTGTCTGTAACTGCCTTTTAAAACTCTCTTAAGATCTGATAAGGCAGACCCTCCAATTCTGCTACTTACAGTCTAAGCTGTGGCCCCTGACCAGGATGATATTGTACTGGACAAACAGACAGTAATTCTGCAAGCTCTGTTCCTGAGACAGAGGCATCCTTTTTACAAGTCTCTACCATTTTCTGAAAAGAAGACTGAACAATAGAGTCAGGAGGCTTTTGCCCTGTATCTGCAGGAGCTGAGGGAATTGAAGACATATATTCAGGTGAAGAAGGGGGATAAATGACAGCATTAGTATAACGTGAAGGTGGAGATGTTAAAAGAGAAAGGTTATTGTGACCAAATTTTTCAATTGCATGTCTACATAAATGCCACACCTGCAAAACTTCTATTTTTACTTGAGGTTCAGTGTGCAATGTTTTCCCAATACGTTCTCAGTCAGTTAATTTTAAAGACCCCTTTTCTGGGTACCATAGGCACTGAGCTGCAATCTCCTGGACCAGCCTTAAGAGATTTCTCTGTGGTACCTCAGTTTTATTTTTCTTCAACAAATAGCCTACATGCTTCCTTTGTTCCTCAGAAAGCAAAGACCCCATACTTACAGAAACCAAAAAGTTGAAGAAACCACAAAGGGTTGAAGGTGCACCAAATCCTTGCTGGACGAAGTAAGACGGTCCCTGTTCGGGTGCTACTTGTAATGAAGAGGCAGTCGAGTTGTTTGATCATGAACAACTAAACCATGATGATCTTTATTGGAGTATAGTCTTGCATTTATACACATTTTTAGTTATCCTCCATCATTGGTTAACTTTGGTTACTGCTTAACTTTAGTTACTGTTTAGTATAATAGTAATTAACACAATTATCTTTAGCTAAAGTCTAACATATGTTTATTTCCTCTCTCTAATCCTCCTTTAGATTATTGACTTTGTTTGCCTAAGTTGTAATTGCTTGTAAACATTCTTTATCTGAGGTTTGTCATCTGAGATAAGAACATTCCTGCAATTACAACTCTACAAGATGTTAGCATGGTTCCCAGCAGTGCTAGCTAACTTCCTCATGCCCTGAATAATTTATTTTGCACAAGGAAAGGATAGCAGATGATGATGGAATTGATTATTTTGACAAGCATTAAAATAAGATAGGTGCTAGTTCAAAGATGGAGAAGTTTCTGGGAGGAGCGTAGCATTTAGTCTTTGGATGGTATGTGAAAGGCAATGTTCTGAAAAAGAAGATAGGGCCAATTTTTTTTTTTAAACCTCAACTATGAAAAAACAATTCTGAATTATAATGAAAACAAGCAATTCCAAAAGTTTTAAGCAATGTAACATTATATTTTGGTATTAAATTTCAAGTGCAATCATGGAAAGAGCAGTTTCTACTAAAGAAGCCAAGCACACTTTACCCATTCCTGTGTTAAGTAACAAAAATAAAAGAAATACATTTTCTGGTAATTCAAGAAATCTTTTAATTTTCTTATCTTTTTAAAGTCCAGCTATATCACCACCATCATGGTCACCAAAAACCTTATAATAAACTGCATATATTTGGTGAAAGAGTAGATCAGTGAAAGACAGGCAAAAGGGCATTTTGAATTACTTGGATCTCTTCCTATTTCATTTAGATTAGCACTTTCTCCACTTCCATCCTTTCTTTAATAAGCAATTTGATTTAATCTCCAGATAGCTAGTAATAAAGCATATTAACAAGTGGCAAGCTCCATTTTTTAATAGTCTTATTCTGTATGCTATGCTATACATGTCAACAGTACATAATTCATAGTTTTGTTGCATGCCTAGACTGGCTACATATTTTGAAGGGGGAGGGGGAACAATATAAAATCAGTATCTAAGGCCCAGATAAATTTCCTGCCTGAAATCATATTTCATCACCTTTTAATTTGTCCTGGAAGACACCAACTGCCAGGGACAATATTGTTGGAAGATACTACAAAACAGCAGCTTCAAATCCTCTTCTCAGCTATGCTCATTGAAATTTCTAGAAACTGCAGTCCCTATACATCTGGATGACACTGAGTCAAGAAAGGCTGGATTACTTTTGCATGTTGTCTATAATTATGTGTATGTAGACGGCGATCCTTGCCATCGGCTCCTTGCCACTGATAAAGCCACTCATTATTAGCCCTGGACTTCTCTAAGCATTCCTTATTTCAAGGAGGGTGAATCTGTTTGATCAGCCTAGCTCGATTGATGGACCCTGTTGGGTTTAAGAGGAACTTGATGCATGGTTTGATTTAGGCTCTGGTGATCAAGTGGAATGAAGGTCATGGGCTTGAATTAAATCACACCTATGTAAGCTCTTGCTGCCCGTCGATTCCAAACATGGGTTTCTGGGGAACTTCAGGAGATGAAGCAGCAAAAGAGAACCCTCCTCCATAGCTGGAAGAACAAATATGATTGAGCATGGATAAGGAGAGTCTTTCTTCAGGATTACCTTGTGGCAATAAGAGCAGCAACACGTGACCATTTTTCTGTCGGCTACCTTGTTTAAAGTAATTCAGTCTCTTCTAGGGAAGGAGGAGGCTGGAGAAACAGCTACAGGAGTCCTGTGAAGACTAAGCATCTGACAGATAAAATTGTTTTTATTCACTCTGTTAGACTCTGTTTACACAGAAATTACCTCGGTACAGTCAAGTTCATTTCCTTCTGGAAAGAACTGGGAAACAGACAAACATTTTCACTTCTGTGAACACAGCTATGTGTTAGATCCTTATCACTCTTTGTTGATTAAGGCCTTCACAGGAGAAAAACGTGGTTGGATCCAGCTGGTAAATGCGCGCTTGATGGAGAGCATGATGCCTCTGGCTTTGAAAGATGAAGTGGTCTGTCTCTTCTTCAAGAAGTATCCCTAGATCCACTGGTACTCATCAATTTTTTGCTTGTTCTCCAATATTTCCTTTTAAGAAAAGCTATTTTGAGAAGATATTTAATTTACAGAGGACCTTGGAGAAATCAAGATTATGTCAAGGGTGTCAAACTCAAGGTTTGTGGGGCAGATCCGGCCTGCAGGGTACTTAAATCCAGCTGGTGGGGCTGGCCTGGAAATATCAAAGGCCCGGCCCATGGTGCCTCTGGAAGCTAAAATGGGATTCCTGTGTGTGTGTCCCCCCCCCCATGCCTCATTTTCACCCTCCAGGGCCTCCTGCAGCACTCTGCTGGCTGAAAACAGGGCCCCAAAATGGCCGGCACTGAGCTGCACGCCATGGGGGGGGGGAAATGAGGTGCGGGGAGGCTGCGTGTGGCCTTCCTGTGCCATGTTTTGGCCAGCTGGATGCTGCAGAAGGCATCCGTCCTGCTCCCCCCGCCAGCCCAGGGTGGAAAACTACAAAGCTGATCTGGGTCTTGAAGAAATCCAGTTTGACACCCCTAGATTATGTGGATCTCTTTCAATGTGGTTTCAGATTGGGACCTGGTGATGAAATAGCCTTGATCACACTTGTAGATTATCTTTGACGGGATTTGGGTGGGCTGTTGCATCCATCTTAAGCCTACCTGATTTCCCACCAACTTTTAATACCATTAATCAATCCTTCTCTATTGACTTCGAAATAGGAGTGAGATGTATGGCGTTTCAATGGTTCTCTTCCTTCTTTCAGAATCAGTTCGAGTCAGTGTTGATGGGAAGGGAATAGATCTAATTTGAGACCTCTGCTTTTACTTTCTTTGATCCTATTTAATATCTACACAAAGCTGCTAGATGGGCCATCCATCAATAGGTCAGCTATCAATATCCTGATGATACCTAGTTATAAATCTGTACCCTAGGCCAAAACAGATGCTTCTGTCACATTATATTGAGGCTGTAAGAAAAACAGACTTCAACTTAACAAAAGCAAGAGCGAAGAGAACGGAGTACCTTTAAGACAGTCTTGATTCTTGGCAACCAATACCTCGTTTTCTAGGCAATTTTTCCGAAGCAGTTTGTCCTTGCCTTATTCTTACGGTTGAGACAGACTTGGCCCAAAACCACCTAGCTGGTTGATTAATTACAGGGCTAGAATTGATGATTAATTACAGGGCTAGAATGATGATTAATTACAGGGCTAGAATTCAGTTTGAGTTTGTTGTCTGGTGCCTTAACTACCAGCCCAAATGGACTCAGCTGTGGGTTTGGGGAATTCCTCAATTTTGGAGGAATAGCTCCAAAAGCTCTCCACTATTGGTTCTGGATGGGATTGTACTCCCATTGACAACACTGGTGTACAATTTGAGGATCCTGTTGGATTCCCAACACTTCCTAGAAGAGCAAGTAGTAGGCAGAGTAGTTGTGGGTACACCATGGTGTGCCCAAATAGCACTATTACCTTGCAAGCTGTACTGGTTCCCTATTGGCTTTTGAGAGTAATTCAAGATGACAGTTGTATAGTACTTTAATTATACATTCCTCCTTAGCATAGGGCTTAGTTATTTGTAGCACTGCTTATCTTCAATTAGCTTTGCACATTCCATGACATCCAGCAGAGTAACATGCTTCTCTTTTCTTTTTTTTACCTGGGACATGGGCATTGTGGGATGTAGAAGACAGGTGTGCCTTCTCACTTGCAGTGCCTGCCTTATGGTACAAGATTCCCTCTGAAGGTCTGATGGCCCAAATTTACTGGCTTTCTGTAAGATACTGAAAGCCAGACTTCTCCCTTGTGCATTGAGCCACAGTATTGAATAATCCCATCCAGAACTGAAAGGACTTTAATGTAAGATCCTGTGGTTGGTTCATTTATTCTGTTTTCAATGTTGTGTTGCTATATTTTGTTTTGTTTTTTTAGTATTCCCCCCGCCCCCTTATTCTCTAGCCATTTGTAAACCATCTAAAGTCACTTCTGAGGAAGTCTGGCCACGCAAATCAAGTAAATCAGACACATCAGGATAGGAGAAAAGATCAGTGAAGGGTGATAATCATAAAAAGTAAAACAAAATGAAGACACTTTTTGTAACTTTTGGTTGATATACAATAGCAATTGTCTTCTCTCTTGCCTTCCAAGTATTGTAATCTGGCTGCCTCGATGCTCATATTATTCCCCCACCCCCATTGTAAGGAAAGGAGGTAAAACAGCTGCAGAAATGAAACATCTAAAAATGGAGTATCAAAGTTCACATGCAAGATACATCGTAGAGGAGAAAGCTCTGCCAGTGCATGACTTGGTGCATAGATATATCAGCTGGCAATGAACAAAAATCTGCCAGCCAAAATGATGGCAGTAGTAATAAATAAAGTTGCAATAGAAAATTCAACAAGTGCATAATCACATTATTTTCTATTATAGATCCCATGAGATGAACCAGGTGTTTTTTTTTGGGGGGGGGAGGGGCAGGCAGCAACCATTTCAAATAACAAGCCTCTGTTTTTTTACACAGTATTTATTGAAGAAGCTGTTCAGCAATAAGGATTGGGCAAATGGAAACTTTCAGCTTTGGATTCCTTCCACTACACTCTATAAAAAAAAGTGAACATGTGCAGAAGGATGAATGAAAGACTCAGTCCACAACCCATCCCCTCCCAAACTGAAGTACCAACATTACACTACAGGAAGCAATAACTGGGCATTTCTCAAGTTTTGCAAACTAAGGGGGTGCCTTTGGAACAGCAGTGGTGTTAAAATAGATAAACTCTGATTCAGAGTGGTTCCTTTGGCAGAACCTCATGAATATGGAACTCTTCCTTTGACCTCCATGCTTTTCAGCTGAGCACTGCAGGGATTCTACACATGCAAAGAAGGCATGTATGACTGAGATGTGCATGGATCAAGAAAGGTGCAAATATGTAAAGAAGGCATGATAGAAGCATGTTGTGGAGATAAAGAAATGAGGGGACCCTCCCACTTTTCATGGTATCTTCTACTTACTCCTCTGACCATGAGTTCTTCCTCCTGCTTTAAATTATCACAAATAAAACCCTCAGACTGGTTCTCAGTAGAGGAAAACAACTGGCAAGGAGGATTAGCCCCTTCACCGGGGAAAAATGTAAGGCACTAGAGAAGGGAAGTGAGAACTAATCTGGCAATAAGGAGTTGTTTACACGTTCTCTCTTCCCAAAGTCCAGGGCAAGAAAACTTTTCTGAAAAGGGCAACTGGTTTAGCCTTATTAAGGCACTGCCAAACAGGCCACTGTGGAGAAGAAAAAAAGGCAGCTGCCACAATAAGGGTAGACAACAATAAGTGGAAGACTGGAGACTTTTTTCTCTCACTCCCATGAGAAAATTCACGTGAAGTTTTGAAGAAACTGATCCTCACAGGACCTCAGTGGTTCGCTGTGGAATGCAGCCCTCCATCTCTAGGGCTTCGGGCCAGCCCTCATACTTGTTGGAGTTCCTGCTGTTTCTCATATGCTGCAAAAAAGAGCAAAGGTAAGGTCTGCATGGGGACTGACCTCTTTTTCAGAGATTATTTCAATTGATTCTGGGGACCTTCCAAGGTCCTGAACCAAATACCTGCTCAAAGGGACTCTTGTCTTGCACTCCTTTGGCTCCAACGAAGACCCAGCTGTCTCGAAAGGCCAGTTCCCGAGCAAATTTGCTGCCCAATTCTGTGAAGATTTTCCGGGCCTCCTCATTCATTCTGGAGTGAAGCAGAGAAGATTGAGGAAAAACCTCTCTATGGTTCCTTTCTCTTCCTCCATCTGATTTCCTCTTCCTCCTTGTATTTCTGAGTTGATTTAAGCAACTTCCTTTTTACCTTCTGTTCACTCCCACTAACCATATTTAAATCAAAGACAATGGCTTAAAAAAAGAATTGGAGTATGGAAATTCTCAGTCATCCAAGTCATGACTGTCTCAAAGGTGCTTTTTCATGAGGCAACTGGACTTTCTGGTTTTTCTTCTGAAGAACTGAAAAAGCTGCTTGGATGAGAAGCAAAACGTCTTCAAAGAAAAACCAGAAAGTCTAGTTGCCTTTTGAAAAAGCACCTTTGGGACAAGATTGGAATACTTTCCTCAGCATATATAGCTATATGATATCTATAATAACTGGAAATATTCTCAGTTTGGGCTATTGACACAAATATTCTCAATTTGGGCTATTGTTTCTCTTCCGAGGAGCAATAGATTTCCTCCATATTTTACCAAGTGAGGTATTTATATGCTTTGTGAGGATCTGATCATGCAGGGGACTCCAATCTCAAACTTGAAGATATTTACTTCTAAGGAAACAGATCTCCTTAGGAGATCTATTGAAACCTATGCAAATCTGTAGTTGAAGACCCAATTCAGCACTTCATGGTCTAACATTTGAAATGATCCGTGTATCTACATATATACCAAACAGAGTTCTTCCAATGAGGGGGAACTCCATCCAGAAACGCTAATGAGAAATAGCCCTTCTAGACTGTCAATTTCACAAAAGGCAGTAGCACAACTTTTGGAAGATGGAAAAATAGCTGCATCTATCTATCTATCTATCTATCTATCTATCTATCTATCTATCTATCTATCTATCTATCCATCCATCCATCCATCCATCCATCTCTATCTATCTATCTATCTATCTATCTATCTATCTATCTATCTATCTATCTATCCATCCATCCATCCATCCATCCCATCTCCTTCACAGTATCTATGTATATTTTTAATGCATGACCTGCTATGTGGACATCTATATTAAGGGCTGGCATATAAACTTGTAAAACTTTTAATTTCACATGACTTCCGAATGCTTGTCTACAAGAACCAGTCAATATGTTGGCCAAAGGGCTCATTTATGTAAATAAGCAAAAAGAAATCCTTTTTGTGTTGTTAAAACTATTCAAATTACATGTAAAGGATATGGCTAAAACCAACTTAGAAAGCTTTAATGGACGTTTAGGCTCTCGATAGCTATGAGCACACTGGAAACACTACATAATACTTTCACATTACATAACTTCCAAGAATTTGCTGCTCAAAATCCTGAGTAGGAGGATGTTATAATGTATATAAGAATGTTCCTTAATATTTTATGTCAATACAAATTTCATCACATGAATCAGTGTATTTTTGAGCTGAAAATCATTCAACACTCACTTTGTGGCAGGATCATCATAAGAAGCAACAAATACCAATGTCCCTTCATGCAATGACCGGATGGATTTTAGCAGCTCGTTCACATCTGGAGATGAGAAGAGATAGAATGAGAAAGGTCTAGTTCAGCCTTCCTTACATATCTATAGCATCTGTTAATTTTTTTTTTCTTCAGATAACTGCCTCAGCTTCTCTCCAGACCAGTGGCCCCCAACCTTTTGGGTTGCAGGGAGTGGTTACATGGAGAGAGGTTTTTCCGTGGTCCAGAGGAGGCGTGATTTTGTATGCTGCTTGCATCCTGTGGGTGGGGCTTTGCTTCTTTTGCAGCCCAGTTTCTGGCATGCCACGGCTTGGTGCCGCTCCATGGACAGGGTTGGGGGACCCTTGCTCCAAACCAGTCTATATCTATCAATACCAAATCCTTTCCATTACCACACTCACCTCCTGCCCACATGTCAAAAGACTTAGCATCAATCAAGTCTCCATTCACACCTGAAAGCAAAGCAGAGCAGGATTAGTGGCCACATTTACCATTACTCTCCAGCCACGATGGGCAATTGGTACATCGTCCCTATCATCCTTTTATCATATGGTTGAAATCTACTAGCACACTTCATTTCCATCTTAAGGTATTTTTTTAAGTGTGCTATTTTGTTTATTCTGATTTTTAGAATTTAAGTTTTGTATCTCTCCCCTTCCTCATTATTCCAACATCCCACTCACTGTGACATTGTGCATCTAAATGAAGGCCTTAGCCAAACAAACAAATTGTTAGGAACCAAATCACAGTACCTAATAGTATGGATTATGAATATCCAACACTAGATACATTGGAGAATAGAGGTGAGCATCTTTTGAAGCAGTGTTTCAGAGCCCCCATGACTTGAGCTCCTTTAGTGGCCATCTGGCATAATCAAATCATACAACTTTAGCATACGTATTTCTTTAAGTCTATCTCACCATTCACCAGGGCAATGTTCAGTCCTCTACCTACATTATCCTTCATGCTGCTCATTAGCCTGAAAGAAATAAAAGGTCAGATTAGATCCTTCAAAAGGAGACTATCCAGGGGTCTAGTACAGTCAGTCCCATGGACTTGCTCAAATGTATCCAACCGTCAAGATTTTGCCTGGCTCACATTTTATCTTCAAGGCAGATCTTGGGCCCAATGACATTGGCTGCACCGCTTGTCATCCGGAAGGCAAACGAATGTTCTGGGCAGGGCTGAGGGAGGCCACACTTGTATTTCTTTGGCCTTGGTTCTGAAAAGATAGCAAAGGTGAGATCTTCAAGTCCTTGGTCAGATGTATACTGAAATGGAACTATATTGCATATATTTCCAGATTAGTATGGACTAAGAATTTTTCTTATTGCCCGTACTCCAAGAATCATAACAATGCTTCCCCTTCTAACTGTGGTGACTTAGCACAATTGCCAGAGCACTACACTCAACCTTCTGTGTCCCAAGGACTTGAAAGACTGTTTTCAAACCAGCTTAAGAAGACCTGGTGTCAGTGCTGTTGGAGAATTTTGAGGACCTACTCAGGAGAGGGAAGTCTACTCCACCACCCAGCCTTACAGATCAGGAAAAAAAAACACACCAAGCCTCCTATGTTCAAGAACTAAAAGAAACGGGAAGGACATCTTTCCTACCTGAGCCAGGGACCTTCTGGGAAATAAGGGCAAAAGGGAAGACAGGGAAGACCAACATTTTAAAAGTATTATATGGAAGTCCATTATGCTATCCTATATCCCCAATTCCTTTTCAACTCCTCTGAACTCACTGCGATGACTATTGCGGCTGCCTGCAAAATTCTTTGCCGAGACCACTCTGATCTTGTCCAAATCTGACAATGATGGATAAAGAGTCAGGATTCCAGGGATAGCAAGAGAGACACAAAGTCAGGACAGACAAGACAGACAAGTGGCATGAGATCTTGGCTTCCTACAGGTCCTTGCAATGTCTTACACCAGCCTTCCTCTACCTGCCTTCCCCCTCAGAATTCCTTAGATATTTATTTTGTCACGTTAACTGAGAATTCTGGGAACCGGACCATCATATCTATGTGCAGCAAATAGAAACATGCTTTATATGTAATCTCTTTATCTTGCATTCTGGCTATAGAAAATGTACTTCTCACTGAGTTAGGTGGAAATGTGTCATTTTCCCGTATCCTATATCTAGTACCTGTAATCAGATTACAGATTCTGCAGTTACATTGCAGCAAAGAAACTGAAATTTGTTACCAGATAGCTGATAGTCACAACTGCATTTTGGGTACTTGGAAACCTATTCACACTTACAACTGGTTGCCAAGCACCCCACAATCATGTAATCCCATTTGTAATCTTTTCTGCCAGCTTTTCCAAAAAGACAATGGAGAAGCCAGACAAAGAATACTGGAATTGCTGCCACCTTCATGTACTGGGGGAGGGGGAGTTCCTGCGGCAGACTGGAGGGTTTTTTTTTCCTTCTTTTTTTCCCAACCAAGCCACTGGATTTCTCTTTTGCATACAGAGGGAAGCTCTTTTGCTCTGTCCACTTAAGGATCCATCTGGTCGCTTAATAGGAGAGCCAGGATTGTGGCTCTCCTATTCAATGAACAAAGTGATCGCATGTTCACTTTGTGAGGCATCTCACTTAACATCTGCAATTCCAGGATCTATTTGGTCATAAGTCAACGATACTTGTAATGTATCTAATCTTGGCATTTTTTTTTCACCTATGCTAAAAAGTATTTTTTTGGTTAGTCAGATGAAATTCAGGATCTATTTGAAAGCTGTAATTTAATTGTCCAGGTATCCGACATATCAGAAGGGCCATCTGGTTAGAGAAGGCTGTTCCACACATGTATTGCTTGCAAACTGTTACTCCGACTAACTGGGAACAAAAGGAAAGGGCATCAGGTTGGGGAAGGATGATAGGAACTGTGCAGAAATGTAACCAATCATCTTACCTGTAGCGGGAGTGTTCTCTGGACCTGCAAATAAGCAAAGAAACAGTAGCATCAACAAGATATTCAGTGTAGAGTTATCACACTGTGCTAAAAGGTTGGTTTAGATAGGTGCAATTCATGAACTGTTTGAAAACTGTAATTAATGTCCTGTTTCATCTCCTCAAAGGTATAGAGGCACTCAGGAGTCAGTATCAGATATTCCTTCATTCTTCAATATACTTCAGCACAGAATGTGCCAAAGAATTACTTTTAAAATATTTGTTTCTGATTAATCTTAAAAAGGATATTCAAAACAGCAAGCTAAGTAACACTTGCCTCTTCTGACTGACCTGAAATGATGGCTTTAAAGCATCAGGTGCCATTAGGTTTGTTAAACCACTCCAAGGTTCCACATTCCGAATCATTATTCAGTCTCGCTCAATGATTTTACAGTGTCTCTTTTTTTCTATTGAGCTTGGTTTATGAAATTGTTGCAAGAATAAATGCAATAAGCTCTTGAGCAAAATAAATGCACTTCAGGTGAAGTGGAAGTAATTAAAATGCACTGGAACAAAAAATGGAAGTGAGTATTCAGAAATAATTTTGGGGGTTAGTCACCAAAGGAAAGTTAAAAGTTTAGGATAATTAAGTCTGACCACATAATAAATTGTGCTCAGTAAATTATGAAAGATCTCTGCTGGGGTCTCTGAATTCTCTATGCTTTAATCCAAATTTTTATTCTAATTTCAGGTAAAACTGGCACATAGACTATCGCTGCACTTTAACACAGCTTTAGTTTCACTTGCTTGCTTGCAGGTACAAGGCCAGTCCAGGACACTGCATAATATAAAAAGAGGCACACACTGCCAATAAACTTTGTCTACAATTACCATACAATCCTCATGATTGCATATGGATTTCTTCAGTGACTTGGCAATCCAGTGAAGGTGACCAACCTTCTTTGCTATCTGTCCCTAGTACTTGAAGATATATTTTCATATACAAAGATTTCATTTAGCTTTTGTATCTAATGGTCATGCTGAGATGCTTCCCAAATTAGGCAACTTCTATATATTTGGATGTCAAGTCTCAATTTTTTCAGCAATTACTATGCTGGCTCGGAAATTCTGGAAGCTGAAGTCCAGACAATCCGGAGGGCACTTTGACCAGAAAAGGCATATCTAAAAGTTCTCTTATCTTTCTCAGTATTTTTATGCCCTATTGAAATATTCTGAACATAATGAAGGCCAAGAGTAAGGAAATGCAGCACTACAGATCCAAAGCAAAGAGTGGGAGGAAGGAGGTATGAAGAACATGCCTGTCTCTACTATAAGGCATCTTACTTCATCCTGTCAACAATGCCTTACTTAAAATGTGCATTTTCTTGAGACTGTATCACTACAATCTGTGAATGACACCCCCAGCTCCAGGAGGAGAAGCAGCTCTTTGAAGTTTTTCAACTGCTGAAATAGGCAAGCCCATCTTTTCTGCTTTGGATTTGAAGCACTGCATATCCCTAGCTAACAGCAATGAGCATGCACAGGAAAGATGGTTGAAGTTGTCAGGGAACACTTGTTCTGCGTCTTAGCACCCCTCCATCCTTCCCCACTCTTAGTGTCCTTGTTCTTACTGTTGAGGAGGAACTGCTGCAGGCGAGAGAAACTGCTTTGGGTTCCCAACAAGACGCTGATAAGGATCCAGGTCAGCCCTGCTGTCAAGACAATCACAACAACACGAAGAGGACCTAAAACAATTAAGAAAAATAAACTCAAGTCAAAGCAAAGCCAAAAAAGAAACCCTGGAGGAAGACTGAATCCAACTGCTACACTACAATCATCCAGTAGTCGCTACAATTTTCCCCAAGATATCCCAGAAGCTTAAACACTCTAAAGGGCTACTGGATGTCAGTGGCTAAAAATTATTATTTTCCTGTCTGAAGGGCTGCTTTTTGCTGTCACTTTTCTCTCCCATCCAGAGCTCACCTGCTAGTCTCATGGCCCCTTGAGAGTGTCCAGAACCAGTGGAAATCCAATGCTATTAGGCTCCTGAGGTAGCAGAATGGGTGAGGGAGTCTGAGGTGGGTTAGTCACATGTACCCTTCAAACTACAGAGATCAGAAATGGCAGTCAGAAACAACCCAAGGAAGATAAAACTCCTGCATCAAGACCCCCAATACTCAGGACAAATGTCCATGAGTTCTACACGAATAAGCAGACATAAAAATATAACCTTCATAACATACAGACAACAGAAATCAAACAGTCTTGTATGATTTTCATCGTTAGGTTGCCAGCCACTTCATGTAGCACCAAACTATTAAAAAATTGAACTACAACTAAATTCATCTTGAATACTTTCTTTTTGATAGTGTCTCATCAAACCTGCAAGTTAAATTGCTTTGTCATCTTATGGACAATTGAGGCAGCCCCCTCAAAGCAATATTAGCAGAGGGCCTTTGAATTTTCTTACCCCAGGACATCTGTAGCTATACTTTTCATTAAATATAGTGTATATTGTCACTGCTGGATACTTTTCAGAGATTTATGCAAAAATCTAGTGACATGTGGAAGCAGAAGTCTATGTAAAAAAAAAAAAAAAAAATCCTCAGCAGGGCAAGGCAGAATTTCCTCTTTTTCTTTTTACCTGCCTGCATTAAACATTTTTAATTGCCTCAAGTCAGGGTCAATTTCCAGAGGGGGTTGCTAAAATCTACACAGAACTGCAAGGCTCAGATTTTAACCAAAAGCTCCACAAAATGGTGTCAATTTAGCTCGCAGGGGAGGGATGCTACTAAACTTTACCCTCTGCATCACGTTGTAACTTGAACCACAGTGAACTCTGCAGTATTCCTTGTTTCACCCTTGAGACTTTCCAGGACCAAAGCAAGGAAACTCTTTCTCCCCCACCTCCTTCCTAAACTGTGTTCACTCTCCTGACCAAATGCAGTTGTCCCTTGAGAACCACTTAAGAGCTACCCATTTAACCCACTTCCAAAACATGAGCCTGGGTCGATTCCCAGGGAGGTTGAACCTTGTTTCTTTCTGTCTTGTTAACACCCGGACATGTTCAGAAGAGGACAATCCCGGAATTAAGTTGTGTTCAACCAGCCAGGAGCAAATGGGCCTCAGGCTTCTTGATGTGGCTTCTTGAAACCACACTGAAGGAAACGAACAACCGAAGCCCGGTCGTCCCGGTGGTTTCTCCTCGGGTCGAAAAACCAGCGGGAAAACCACCAGAGACGGGGGGGGGGGAGGGGGGAAGCACTTGGACCGGGAACAGGTCGGACAAACATCGCGGGGAACCGAACGGCAAAAGCACTTCCATGTTGTTGCCAAGCGAAGCGCACGAACGTGTCGTCATAGTTGAGCACCCTCGAGAGAGAGGGAGAGGCTTCTGGCCTTTCTCTCAGCCGGTGGCAGAGAAGCGCCGAGACCCTGCAACCGGATCCCGCCCGCAGCCCGGATCCCTGGCGCGGGGCCTCCCTTCTTCTCCTCGGTTGCTCCCCGCCCACGTACTCATCTCCCAAACACCCCGGTCGCCTCATGATTCTTCCCTCCGGCTTCCTCCAGCATCCGGATTGCAAGTCCGCGGCGGACCTCCCAGCGGCCGGCGACGACGCTTCGCCCGCTTCCAGGCAAGGACAAGATTTCCCGGCGGCGGGCGAAGGAACAAGCAGCGCCACCTCCTCCTCTTCTGCCGGCGGCTCCGCCCAGCCTTCCCGGGTGAGGCCAGCAGAGCGGAGACCTCCGTCACTCGCCTCCTCTTCGGGAGACCCAGCCCTTCGCCCCCCCGCAGGCCGGGGTACGGGGCCCTTCCACCCACTCCGCTGTCCCCACCCACTCGGGCTGATCCCGGTCGAAAACCGGAACCTTCCCACGGCCTCCTGGCCTCGTTGCGCTTTACCCCGCTCTTCGCCAGGAATCCACTCTTCGTGGGTGAACGGGCGTCAAGAGCAGCGCTCGGGTTTCGTGACCAAACAACAAAACCAAAAACAACTCCAGCGTTTCGGAGAAATCCTGGGAAAGCCGGCGGCCCTCTTGAAGGAATTTTGCGGGTCGAGGTTTCTTCTTACGACGTTTACTCTTCGGCCCGTCTCTTGTAAGCGACTGACAAATCAAATAAATGCGAAATAAGTTGGGCATCCGGGCACTCCCGCCGCGCATCCTTTGGAATCTCCTGGAAACCAAATTACGAAAAGGGGAAGGGAAAGACGACCAAATAAAACAACACTGAGAGAGCAACAGAACAGAACAAACTAGAGCTGGAAGGGGCCTTGGAGGTCTTCTAGTCCAGCCCCGCCTGCTCAAGCAGGAGAACCTGGATCCAGTATCTCACAATCTGTGCGCCTTCGGTGTGGCTTTATGTATTTTAAAGTTGTTAGATTTATAGCCTGCTTTTCCTCCAGGAGCATCCTTCTTCGATTTTCCACAGTAAATTTCGAGATACCGGGGAAAACGGCTGGCCACAAAACACCCAGTCATCTTTCCTTGTGAGGCAGGGCTTCAATCGTCTAGGCCAGGGGCAGGGAAACTTGGCTCTTCTATCACTTATGGACTTCAACTCCCAGAATTCCTGAGTGAGCCATAAAAGGTTCCCCATCCCTGGCCTACTGGTGTTTCAGTTGTAGGACATATGTATATAAAACAATCCCATTCAAGTCAAAAATTGATTTCCCTCACAACTGAAAAACCAGTGATAAAAGAGCCAAGTTTCCCTATTCCTGGTCTAGGGGTCTGTGGGGATTCTCAGTCATCTACCTTGGGTCATGGTTGACAAGCTCATCTAGACAACCTAGTTGCCAATCTAGTCTAGATAGCTCACTCTCAGTCCTTTCTGGGGTTAATCCAACTCTTTAACTTAATGGCAACAAATTAACAAATAGTTTGCCTTTGCCTCTGTGCCTCTGCCCAGTATTTTAATTTACACCTACAACTCCATGGTTCTAAAACTTCGGAATTATTCTGACAGATTTTAAGTTATGTTATAGTTGGCATAATAAAATGTCAGCAGTAAACAAGTCACAGGTTATTTCATGCAGCATATAGTGTTAGAAACTGTTCGTTCCTCAACCTAGCATATTATGCACTGCTACCTATAGTGTACTGATTGAGAATTACGGAACTTGTAGTTGAGCACAGCCATACAGAATCAAAGGAGGAAAATTGCAAGATTTCATTCTTAGCCTTTAATTTACAATAGGATCAAAATAGGTTTCCTATGATAAACACTAGAAGCCACACTAAACAAGAAGCAACTGCAGAACAACTATTATATAGCAGAAATGCACAATGTTTAATGCCATCAGTTCTGTGCTACGATTGGCACATTCAGGGTTTCATTGCAAACCAAATACATCCGAAGCCCATTTTTGGAGGGCTTGGAGATTTTAAGGAAGAAATGCATGCTGTACATTTCTGCAGGATATGACATCCATCCAAAAGTTTGATTCTCACCCAAAATCTGCATATGGGTACAAAGAGGTAATGCAGTTCTATAGCATGCAAAATGCAACTTTCTTTTTTTCTTCATTCTGCTTCTGAAACATTCTTTTATAATGTAGAAGAAGCATTTTAGCTTGATAATATGCATGCCCAATGCATTCCAACTCCCTTGGCTTTCCTTCCTTTTTTCATCTACAATCCTGAAATTCTGTGTCTCAGTTGCTAACTAAGGCCCGGTCCCACTAGCCGATGGACGCAAAACATATGCATAAAGGACACAGCGGACGAGCAAAATTTCGGGGGTGGCTCCATCCGTTTTCATCCGCTCCAAAAATTGGTGAAAATTTGCATAAACAGAACGGAAAAGAACGGAAAAGAACGGAAAAGAACGGATGTGGGTAGTATGTAGCGGGGATGTTAAACGGATGTTCATCGGAAGCCTAGCGGATGAAAGCGGATGGAAGTGGATGATACCTCCGAAGGGGTTCCGGGGGAGAATTTCAAAGCGGACGCATAGCGGAAGGGGCGGATGCATAGCGAATGAAGCGGATGCATCACAGACGCCTATAGGAAACAAAGGGGATGCCGCGCGAATGTATATCGGATGCAAAGCGTTCACTGCGCATGTGGGGGGTATGAATTGCGTCCGCTCCACGGATATAAAAGGATGCAGCACGCACGCAGAATAGTCTATTCTTACTCAGAATAGTCTCAGAGACTGAGTTGTTTACTTGTTTAATAAAGTTTATCTTTGCTTAAGACACTTAATAAAGTTTACTTGGTTCATTTTGTTTACTTAATAAAGTGTTGGTAAAAACTTTGAAAAAATGGTTAAGCCTTTGCATGCTTGTGGGATAGATAAGGATAGTTGTGGGATAGATAAACCTCTAGTGCAACCATAGTGGGACTGCATGGTCCACCATCCCAGCTGCCACACATATAGACCTTTATTATCAATAACAATTTATTCATTGATCAACACATTTTAAAATAAACAAAGCTCTTTATTAATGCCCTATTCATTGTAGGACCACTCAACATACATGGCACAATCTCATCAGTGTTATGAGACAGGCTCAAGGAAGCATCCATTAATCATCTATCATCCTGTCTTGCCACTCCACTGCTTCAGCTGGGGAGTTGCACCAGTGTCTCAGTAGGTTGCGCTGCTTCTTCCCTTCACGTGAAGCTCTGTTGGGGCCTTGTACATCCACACTGTCTATCAGGTTACGTCCTTGCCTCCATTCCCCAGGCTCCATGTCCCCATCCCCTTGTTGATGGTCGACAAGTCTGTTCTGCAACACTGGGTAGCGGGTGCGCATGAGATTGTGCAGGATGCAGCAAGCTTCCACGATGCTCCTCACAGTCTCTGGGTCATGCTGCATGGTGGTGAGAAGTATCTGGAACCTGTTGGCCAGGATGCCGAAGGCGTTCTCCACCACATGTCTTGCCCTGGACAGCCTATAGTTGAAGGTTCATGGGTGAGGTATCTTGAACTGTACGGCTTCATGAGGTAGGTTCTGAGGGAGAATGTGTCATCACCAACGATGAAGTAGGGCACATCTTGTGTGTCACTGGGTAGGGGGTCTGGACCTGGAAAACCTATGATGAGGTTGTGTTCCAGCCCATCCTTGAGTTCACTTGCATTGTATACCTGACCATCTGAAGCTGACCCATTGCCTGAAGCATCGATGTAGATGAACTTGTAGTCAGCATCAACCATGGCAAAGAGGATGATACTGAAGAAGCCTTTGTAGTTGTAATAAGTGGACCCTGAGTTGGCTGGAGCTTTGCAGGCCACGTGCTTCCCATCTATGGCTCCAACGGTGTGGGGGAAGTTCCACCTCTGATACCACTCTTCTGCAAGTTTCCTCCAGCTTTGTTCAGTGGTGGGGCACCTGAGGAGTTCCTCCACGTATTCTTCAATGATGGCCTGCACCACTTCTCTGACCACAATGCTAATGGTGTTGTGTGGCACCCTCCAGGCATACTGCATGTTTCTGTATGTGGTTCCAGAGGCCAGGTGCCGCAGAGTCAGTGCCACTTTCAGTCCAGGGTCCAGGTTGGGACGGAAGTTGGTTCTAGGCTTGGTCAACCTGGGTCTCAGACGCTCTACAAGTTCATCAAACATGGCTGGTGGCATCCTCATGAGGTGATGGAATGCACGAAGGTCTTCATTCCTCAGCTCCACCATCAACTGGTCATACAGCCCAAACTCCATTCTTCTCACCATCCATCCTCAGACCCACACAGCTCTTGGACGTCTCCTTCCTCTCCTTCTGTGTAAAACTTGATACAATCTGAACAGGTTTTGGTTCTGGTGATGAATAAGCGCAGCTATCATATGGACTGTTCCATCATCCATGGTGGAGAACAATTGAAGATGTTGAAGACTAAGACCAAGGGTGATGAGGTCTGTACACCACAGCTGCTGGACTCATACTGAGATCCAGATGATTTTTTCCCCCTTTTTATAGAAAATATCGGTTGTCCACTAGGTGTCCTTCTACATACTCTAGACATACTCCAGACATCCTAAATATATGAGATACATCCCAGATACAAATGTTTTGTCCGTTTTTAATCCTTTATATACGAGATGCATACGCTTACATCCTTTCCATTTCTGTTCTACTAACGCTGTGTAGACGTTCCGTGTACCTTTTGTTTCCTCCCTCTTTCCATTTTCAGCTGCAGCGGATGTGAGTTGAGGGGATGGCCAGAGGATGCAGAGAGGATACAGTGGACATTTAACGGATGATAACGGACATAGAATGTTTGTTACCCGTATATGTCGCAGATGTACATCGTACGCGGCAGAAAGTTCATCCGTTCAAAAAGTTTTGTGCAGCTCAAAACTTTTTGTGCGGATGAAATCACAGTGGATGGATGCTTGACGGATAGAGCGTATGAAACACGTATGCAGTGAGTACACAACGGATGCATAGCATTTTCCAATAGATGGCAAGATTTTTTTTACGTTTTACATCCTCTTTGCATCCGTAAGTACAGTGGAACCAGGCCTAAGGTAATGAATTGCTGGAGCTCTTTAATTCATGTGCTCAATGGGATGAGCCTGCCCATTCGCTCTGGCAGCAGAGGCCTTATACAAATCCTATCAGCCAAGGAATTTTAGATACTGATAATGAGAAGAGCTTTCTCTGCCTGGCCTCCGTCCTCTGAAACATCTTGCCATTGGATGTTTCATCCAAAAGTGGAGGTGAGATCTGCCTCCACTTTTCTCGCCTTCTGGAAGGGGCTTAAAACCTGGCTTGGTTGGTTGGATTGTGGCCCCAAGGTGAAGGCATGTTATGTTGGAGGTGGTTGGCTGAGTGAGAGACCAAAGCCAACAATAGCAATAGCACTTAAGGTTATATACTGTTTTACAGTGCTTTACAGCCTTCTCTAAGTGGGTTTACAGAGTCCGCATATTGCCCCTAACAATCTGGGTCCTCATTTTATGCACCTTGGAAGGATGGAAGGCTGAGTCAACCTTTTTGACCTGTATTTTTAATTTTAATACTTTTATGTCATTTTAAACCTCCCAGAGTCATTCTAGATTGTGAGACAGGTGGTATATAAATTTAGTAAATAAAATTAACCTAAAAGGAATTGGAGCTATCCCACTGGCTCGTTCTACCATACTGGGCCTCCAACTCACATTCAACTGAAGGGCAGTAAAACTTTATAGAATTTGGACTATCAAACACACAGAAGTCCATTTGGGTGAAGTACTACCATATATCTATACTACAATGAATTCAGCTAAACACATATAAGCATCTCCTTTGTCCACATGAAGGCAAGGGAACAGGATCTGTGACATTCTTTAACACAGAGGTATTGCTTTGTAGCATAGTTTGCTTAACTTCTGGTTCCTTTGCAGTGTTTCCCCACTTATCAACTTCCTGATCAATGCCCTTCAGTACCCAGTATTTTCCAGCCAGTATGGCCATTGTTTAGTATTCTGGGAGTTGAGGTCCATACACTCAAAAGTTTCCATGGTTGGGAAGCAATGCATTAGACGGGGGCAGGCAACAGACCTTTATCTATTCCTTCATGACTTGCCTCATTTATTTTTTAAAATAATTAGTTTAATAATATTAGAAAGAAATCTGTACCAGCATATAAGAGCATAATTATTCTGTAGCAATATTTTTTGGTCCCACAATGATTCACTGAAATAGCATATTATAGCATCCTTGGTAGGCAATATTCTCTTTGTAAAAGAGTACAACTAAGGATGCCCATCAGAGCAACCATTCTGTGAACTGACATAGCTGCCCTGACAGCCATTTTATCTGCATCACCTTTTCACATTCTTGAAATGTCCTCCTCAGCTTGCTATTAGAAGCAAAAAGAAACAATTCTATGTTTCTAACAAGCAAGTATTCACCAACAAACCTTTGGTTAGCTGAAATATGTATTAGCATGAAAAACAGGAATCCGTACAGTAACAGCTTTTTCTTCATATGCAATAAAAAAAAAACTCTGTACATTTCAGACAGGAGCAATATGTGTGTAAATCGGATTTGACATCAGATTTGACATGGAAGAAGCTAATTAACCTTTGCAATGATAAGAGAAATAGGAAATATGTTTAGCTAAAAATTGGAACCAATGTACAAAATCAATATCAGAATTTGCTACAACCAGTTTCAACTTCATCCAAACCCGCAGTAAAGGGCCAGACAAGATTCTATTGTCTCTCAGTGCAGCCTCTTTTAGCCTTCTGTATGGAGAAAATGAACAGCATTTGCTCTGGGATTAGCATTAGCAGATTTATTTTTTAAATATTCAGTTATTATTGAACCGGCCTTTGCTCCTGCCTATTGAGAGATTGGAGAGGATCTATTGCACTGTCCTCAAACCTGGTTACACAGCATCCAACATACAACTGCACAATAAATAAATCTTCTATAAATCAAATGACAAACTGCCACATTTATTCACCAGTCAAAACAAAGCATTATTTTTCAACTGCTGCTCACAAAGTTATCCATCACAAAACACTGTTCAATGATTGCCAAAACAATCAGAAACCATTTGAGGATAATATAAAGCCAGCACAAACAACTTATTGTAGCAACATCTGGAATATATCTTGATTGCTATTCCTGCTCCCTCACTTCTAATTGCTAATTTATTCTCTTGCTGCTGATTCAAGATGTTCTTCTACTGGTTGTAATCTTTTGCTTCACTAGTTCCAGTTTTTGTAAGCAGGTACTTTGTTTTCATTGATAATGCTGGTGTTTATATTGCTTTCTGGATGGATGGATGGATGGATGGGGAGAGAGAGAGAGAGAGAGAGAGAGAGAGAGAGAGAGAGAGAGAGAGAGAGAGAGAGAGATGGAATTTTCTAATTGTCTTGGTATGTACAACTTGTACTATTCCCCCCAAAAGTTAAAAAAGTGAGGACGACTCAGAATCATTTATTTATCACATTAAAACTAATATTAGTTGTGCATACCTCCTTGGCACTTAACAGTCTCAGCACAATAATTTCCTTCACTCACAAAAGATTTCACAACAGATAAGATTAAATGCTAAAAAGATGGATTCCAGTATATCTTTTACATTGCCATAATCTTTTTTTAATAATATATTCCCATATTAAACTAGTATACTCTACCTAGAACATACAATTATGCGTTCATCCTTCCTACATTTAATGGGACTGCCTGTGTATAAATTTATAGTTTTGGCGAAACAAAAATGAAACCCTCAGCATTAATTTATCTACTTTGTGTTTCCTGTAGAAATTTCCTGACCACTGAAGCCATTCATGAAAGATGTCATATGCATATATTACAACTTAATCTATGTGCTAGATTCATATATCTTTTATCCAGGAGCAAAAAATAGTTATACACTATAAAGAGCTCATCTGATTAACATTAAGTGGTATATCTTCTAGTGGAAATTAGTGATAGGAATTATCTTGTGAGCCAAATGACAGATTTTCAGGATGATGCAGAGACACAAGGGCATTATTTTATTATTTACTTATTAAATCTGCATCTCATCTTTAAGGACTCACAGCATCTTCAATGGAGATCTCAGTATTATCTCTCAGGAGCTTTATGATAGTTTGGGATAGAAGAGTGATTAGACTAAAAGCATCTAATTTCCACAGCTAGAATGGATGAATTTCCACAGCTGGAATGGATTTGAATATGATTCTACCAGTCCTAATCTAACACCTTAACCATTAAACCATACTGGCATTTGTCACATGATGGGCAATATCTTCAACTCAGTTTCAACATATGGCTGAACAATAGTTTACATAAATCATAGCTTAAGTAGAGATTGCTAACTCAATACCTTTTAGATGAGTTGGAAGAATACATTATCCGTACAGATATTGTAGTTTGAGGAGTCCAAACCAGAATTTTCAGAATAAAGGCAAACTAACTTATGGGTTGTTTGATTTACTTTATTTTCCATCTATCAGCATATCTTTTTCTATGACTTCCAGTGGCAGAAGAGTGGTCTTATGGCTTATCAGTTAAGACAGCGAACATAATTATGTTATAGTTACACAAGAAATTGCACGCCTCTCCAATGATTAAGATTCTGATTTGTAAGATGACAGTGGTCTGATCAAGTTACTACATCAATCTGGTTCAGCCCTAAACCCCAGGCCCAATGGAGTCCAAAAATGAATGCTTATGTTTCATGTATAAGCAGTTCCAGGTTCAAATCTGCATCCTGAAAAAAGTGTGGGGCCAAGCAAATCATGAGATCTGCATGAAGCAACAGTTAACGTTCTGCTCATATCATGTCACTCTTCTGCTTGCCCACATGAAAAATCCCTCTCCCGGCTTAACCCTAATATTTTGCCCAATAGGCCTCCATCTGATGATCAGCATCATTATCCTCCCTCATAGTTCAGCTTCTTCCATAAATATGATTTCTGCCTTCGCACTAAGAATATTTTCTTCCCGAATTGACTTACTTATGACAGCAATGGAATCTATATGGTGCCTTCTCTTTCTGATGGGTCTCATCTTTGTTGAGAGAAGAGTGTTTGCCTGAGGAAAATACAAATGACACACTAAATATGGGTTGGAGAAATCCATATTGTTTGTATACTATGGAGGATCAGCCTTTATCCTCAGGAAACCAATGCTGCCACCCCATATCTTTAAATCCACCTAAGACATAGTTTAAACAAGTTAACTGTGTTACCTTAACTACTGTAGCTTATTCAATACAACATGGTTAAAAATAAACTATAGCTTAGCATAACATATAGATGCAATCAGTGATTCACATTAAACCCTAAACCTTTTGGGGCCACGTTTAGTGTGATATCTAAGCTTGATTTTGATTTGTTTACCTTCAGCATAAACCAGCGTGCCATCTCAATCCGGTGTAATGGGGCAAATTATTATTATTTATTACATTTGTGCGCTGCCCATCTCACTCTGAAAAGCAACTCTTTTGGTTAAGCCACCATTAGTCCTCCAGGAAAATGAGGCTACATTCAGGAGTGGCCTCGTAGCAGAGCTTCTCCTGCATTAACAGGGACACAAAGAGGGGAAGATTTTAGGCATGGCTGGAAGATTCAAGGTTTTTCTTCTCTTGGTAGGCAACAACTAATTCAGGATGCCAGGCCTGGCTTGTATTAATGTGCATGACCATAAAAATGATGTTTCTTGTGCCACTCTTCTGGTGTTTGGAGGTTTCCAGCACAGATCTGGTATTCCAGGCCGAGACTAATCTGCCAGTCAGCAGAAAAGTTGCAGCAAATCCAGCAGAAAAGAGTACAATAAAAAGTAGTTGTGGGCCAAATTACACAGTTAATCATATTTACTAGATAAATACCTTGAGAAACCCCAAAAGAGATGAGAAGCTGTATACTGGCAAGATACAAACTGGTACAGATGTATTGGAAGATAGTATGGCTTACAAAGATAGGGAATTAAAGTGAAAAGTAATTTTTGCTAGCTTTCCTTTTCTCACATGTCCTTCTAGCTAGCCCCCCCCCCCCCCCCCCCCCCCCAAAAAAAAAAAAAAAAAAAAAAAGTACTTATGACTTGGTTCTGAAGTTATGATGCCTACCCCCCCTTCAGTAGTGAGACCACATTTAGGATATTTGTCAACAAATCTGCATTTATTGACTGTTTGAAGTAACCCCCGTGACTGCTATTTATGTTTTTTTTTCTGGAAAGGGACATTTATTTCCAGGTTCTGGGGGGGAAAAGGTCCCATAATGAAAATGGGTTCATTTAATGACCATAGGGTTCACTCAATGACTGTTACAAAAAAGGTTTTTAAATTGGGTCCGTTCACATGATGACCTGCTTTACGAACCTCATGATTTATGACTAATTGCCAGGCTTTATTATGGTCATAAATTGAGGACTGCCTGTACTTACTTTTACTCGCTGCTTTCTATACTTTTTTTACATCTTATAAGTTACTTACTCTCCAAAGGAGTAATATACTATACAGTTGTTGACCTACAACCACAATTGAGATCAGAATTTCTGTTGCTAATCAAGATGGTTGTTATGTGAGTTTTATGACCTTTTTTGCCACTGTCCTAAAGCAAATCACTGCAGTGCTAAATGAATCATGCAGTTGTCAAATGAATATGACTTCCCCCAAATACTTTTCTTGCCAGAAGTCAGCTGGGAAGGCTGCAAATGGTGATCACATCACTCAGGAAAGCTCTTACCTATATGCCAGTTACCAAATACCCATTTTTTGATCATATGTGATGATACTATTGCTGTGACAATAGTAAGAATGAGGATTGTTTGTAAGTCACTTTTTTCAGTGCTGCTGTAACTTTGAACAGTCACTAAACAAAAGGTTGTAAGTTGTGGACTATGGTAGAATATATACTTGCATATTACGATTCACTTTTACCGTAGTAAACATTAAATTACACGTAATATATCACGTATAACTGATTTTCATTTGAGGAAATATTCAGTTCAGATTGTTTCTTCCTTGCACAAAAGTTTGTGGAATTTTTTGTACAGTTTAATACTGCCTCTGTAACCTATGTCCCATTTTACATATCCAAAGGCTCTTTAAAACATAATCTGAGTGCAACCTGCTATAGACATTTATCAACTCTCAGCAACAATGTTTTTCATTCTACCCCATTATAATTTTAATTGATATTAATAAAACATTGTTGCATAAAGATTTTGGATAATCACCTGTGAGCAATAGTATATTCAATATAGAGCAGTCTTCATCAATTAGACTTTATTTCCCATAATCCATCATTCAGCAGTATTTGGAAAGCTGAAATCCAAAACTAAATTAAATAAACCTGCTACTAGAACAAAATGAATTTAACAATAGACTTAAAGGAGCGAGGCTTCAAACGTTAGCCTTGCCACGGATAGATCACAAACTACATAGATAAGATAAAATGGCACCACGATGTCGTGTATAAACCCGGCGAGAAGTCTGAATTGAGCCAAACCAATTGACAGCTATGAGGGCCCCGTTGGAGTTCTGACAACCGAATAGGCGGTGTTATGACTAACCCCGCCCATTCAATTCTTCTTATCTCCCTCCCACCCCCTCCTCCTCTTCCTGTTTTCTGTCGTCTGGCGCAGGCGCGGTGCGGCCCTTTAAACGTGCGCAAGAAGTTCCAGCGATTACATTCTCTTGTTAGTTGTATCCTTCCGCCTCGGCGCTGAGGGACTTTTTTTATTTGGCTTGATTTTGTTTTTAAAGCTTCCAGCCTAAATCAGCGGTCTTTGACGGGACTTAGAAGTTACAGTCTTCGTATCGGAAAGAGTACTGTAGCCCGGTGTGGTGACGTTTCCAAGAGGTTCCTTTGAATCTTTGGAGGCTGGCGGAGGAAGACGTTTTGTTGTTGATGGGCAGCGGCTGTGGAGGATATTGAGAAAGTCCAAAATGGCGGCGGCTGCCAGGTCTAGAGGACCCGGCAGGCCTTGAATTTAGGGAGGGGAGAGAACAAGCGGGACTTCGGGCCCGGAAAAGTGCCTGGAGGTTCCAGAGAGGAGGAGGGGCAAAGCTGAGCAGCCGGGTACCGGGGAGAAAAGCTCCGGCTGAGCGGCCTAGTTCCCCCGCCCGTTAGGCCTGGTGCTCGAGCGAGGAGGAGGAGGAGGGGCCGGGCATGGCCCCCTGAGGGGCCTCCCAGAGAGCAAAGGAGCCGGTGGAGGGTATGGAGTCCAGAGAGGAGCAGGTGGAGCAGAGCGAAGGGTCAGATCAAGGAGCCTGGGGGGAGAAGGGCCCCCTCGGGGATCAGGGCGACTGGGTGTCCCGTGGGGAGAGGGGGAGCCGGGGCTCGAAGGGGGAACGTGGCCTTTCAGGGGAGAGGGGAGAACATGGGGACTGGGGAGATCGCGGCTCCAGGATGGAGAAGAGTGAACGGACTGTGAAGGGTGAGCGGGCTCCCCGGAGTGACAAGGCCGAACAGGGCGAGGGGGCTCCCCGGGCTGATCGAACCCTCCGACCGCCTCGAGCGTCAGAGCAGGCGGAGCGCGGCTTGTGGGGCGCAGAGCCCGGCGAGTGGATGGACCGCGGCCCGTCCTGGGCTGGAGATCCCGACCCCCTCTTGCCCCCCGAGGACTTTTTGCCGCCACCCGAGTGTCCTGTCTTTGAGCCCAGCTGGGCCGAATTCAGCGATCCGCTGGGCTACATTGCCAAGATCCGACCCATCGCAGAAAAAAGTGGTATCTGCAAAATCCGCCCTCCCGCCGTAAGTACCAGGGAAAGAAAGGGCTGTTGGGATTTAGGAGAAACACTCAGTGGGCAAGCAGAAGCAGTATTTGGGTGTAAGTGTGAGTGATTCAAAGGTAGTTAGAGATGGTGATGTTTGTTGGAAAAGGTGTCTCTTCTCGTGAATAGAATGAACTGGATGGAAGGAAATGTATTGGAGAGCTTGTGTGCCAGGATGAGGGTTACCAGACTTGAACAAGTGTGTCTTTAGATGGGAAAGAGTTCTTGCCATCATTTGTTACTGGAGACAGTCATAGTATTGAGTGAGTTTTGATACAAATGCAGTGTTTCTGAGGAAGAATAAGACTATTGTGATGCCTTAAAAGAAATCGCTGAACACAGGCCTGGTTCAACGACAAAATAAAGTGGGTGGTAGAAGTTACATAGCAGGCCCTGCTGACTAGAAATTGTGGTAGTTCAGTACATTTGAAGGACACCAAGGTTGGGAAAGACTGTTTTATGGAATTGATGGAGGTTGAATCATTTAGGTGGCTCCCAAGATGTAGTAGGACAAGTTGAATGTAGGTATTGAAAGCGGTTGATGTGATGTAAAAATATAATGTGTAGGATCGTCAACACTCAACTATAGATTTGAATGCACTGTGGGAAATAGGGCAAAGTATATACTACAGGGACTGGGTTTCTTTGGAATGGTTGGCACATAAGAGTTTTGAGATTTGAACAGTCAAGTTGTATAGTTTTGTGCATGGACATTGCTTTTATCTATGATACTGGTGGTGCCTGTGTTGGCATGTAGCCATTACCATTTTGAACAGCTTGCTCTTTCACCAAGCTGGAAAACTTGTATGGGTTGTGTCCTATTTCTTTTATTTTCTTCTACACCCCACAGCTAGGCCTTTGCTGCAGGCAAAAAGAAGAAGAAAAGAAAACCCCCTATTCTAATTAAGTATAGCAGGAAAGAGGTTTTCCAAGACTTTTCCTGCTGTATTTCTTAAGTCCATTTAATAATATTTTTTATTATTTCATAATAACAGATCATCTAATATGACTGCCAGATGCCGAGCCTTTGTCTAAAAAAGAACAAGAAGACTAGGAAATATTTGAGGAACTTGGTTTTCTTTTGTATGGTTACAGTACAGAAGATGCTGAAGCAGATCTCTTGCTCTCTGGCCCCAATTAAAAAAAAAAAAACACTTCTGCCAATCTTTTTAATCCTCATTGAGAAGTCATTGTGATATTTTTAATTAGAGCAGCAAAATATTAGCATCTGCTTACCCAGTGCATATGGAGTGTTTAAATGAATCTTGCTTTTTTCTGTAGGCTGTAAATTATAGTTCAGGTTAGTCTGCAGCCTCCAAATCAAAAGCTTCTGTCACAATTCAGTTGAACCTGTCTTGCTGGTGTGAGTTTTAAGCATTATAATGCTAAAGTATTATCCTGTTAGCAATATTTCAATTTTTTCCCTTCTCTTAAAAGTTCTAAGATGCACTGTTCATCATTTCCTAATTTATTTTGATTTGGACAGTGAATTTACTTCAGTGTGTCTAACAAAAGGAAATATAATTCTGACATATTTTTGCTTTTGACATACAATTTACCACCAAGTGAAAATGCTCTTAAATTGAGAAGCTAAGGTTTTTCCAACTTAATCACTCACTTTAGTACAAATTAATATTACACTAAAAATACGAGAAATAATATACATTCATGAAGTTCACCAGGTCTAACTGTGATGCTAGAAATCTATAATCTAGACTTTTATAACTCAAAATTTTACACAGTCAATTTGACTCCCTTCTGGTAAAGTTTATTTTGAGACCATGTAGTCTTTCTCACACATGGACAAATAACTTTTCCTTCAGTGGCCTTTCTCTGTCTTGCTGTCTCCAACTGTTCTTGATGATAGTTACTCCATCTTTGAAGTGACTCCTTTGTACCAGAACAGTAAATTTTGAATGTGTATTGCCTTGGGATATAATATTTTAGATTGTTTAATCTAAATAGTTATCGTTTCCTTTTTCTCAGGCTTCCTGTATATGAACAGTAAAGATGAACGCTTTGCAGTGCTTAGTGTGCTCTTATTAGGTGTTCGCTATGTTTCCTTCAAATGTCAGTTTTACCTTCTTAAGTCTTTATCTCTTTTCAGTACCGAATATCACATTCATTGCTAAATTAAAAGCTTTCATTGGTTTGTCCTGTAGTAGTTTGTGTAATCCATTCTTGGATTTATATTCTGTTAACTGTGAAATTGAATTCTGATTCTCTAGGACTGTTTTCAGACTGAGGGTAGATTTTTGGTTTAAGGCCCTGTCACACTGCCCAACGGATGCAAAACGTTTGTAAAAAGGACACAGCGGACGAGAAAAATGTTCCGTTGTTATCCGCTCTCAAAAGGGGCAAAAATTTGCATAAGCAGAGCGGATAACACGGAAAGGAACAGACAGGGGGAGGACGCAGGGCGGATGGAAAGCGGATGCGGAACGGAAGCCTAGCGGATGCAGAGCGAATGCAGAGCGGATGCAGAGCGAATGCAGAGCGGATGCGTAGAGGATGCAGAGCGGATGCGTAGCGGATGACGCAGATGTGTAGCTGCATCCACTTTCATCCTTTCTCTGTCCGTGCTACTAACGCTGCGCGTCTGTTCTGCTTCCTCCCTGCGTCCGTTTAACGCTGGAATGGATTTGAGTTGCGCGGATGCGCAGCGGATGCCTAGCGGATATAGCATATGCGTAACGGATGCAGAACGGATGTCCCCCGTATGCCTAGCGGATGCAGAACGGATATATTGGATACATTTTCCGCTCAAAAGTTTTGAGCATCTCAAAACCTTCTGAGCGGATGAAATGTCAATAGACGGATGCTGGACGGATAGAGAGGAAGCAAAACGGAGGCAGTGAGTACAGAACGGAAGCATTGCGTTAACCAACGGATGGCAAGTGTTTTTCTCCGTTTTACATCCTCTTTCCACCTGTTGGTGCAGTGTGACAGGGGCTTTAATTCTTACTAGCTGGTAAAATGTATGATGCTGGAATTATACTTATGTTACCTTTCTATTTCTCAGGACTGGCAACCTCCCTTTGCTGTGGAAGTGGACAACTTCCGGTTTACTCCACGGATACAGAGGCTCAATGAATTGGAGGTGAGTCCTTTATAGGAGACTTAATAGAATTGTAATGTAGTTCTATTCACATTTCTTTACATTTAACAGGATAATTAAATAATAATTTTACAAGAGAAGATATCAGGATTACCAATAAATAATAAATATAAAAATATAGTGGTATATAATGAAAAAAATAGCATGTATTAGTTTTAATTAACTATTGTCCAGCAGTTGTATTGGGCTGCCATTGATTGACTTCAAAAATTGTGTCAAGTTGCTTGTTTATACAAGCATAAATAAATGGTTTTATGATTTATTTCAAAGTAGTTCTCAGGGTTGAAATGAGGGGTCCTTGGCACTCTCTGAGCTTGGTTGCTTTCTTGCAGACATTTTACCATATAAACTAGATAATATCAGTTCTAGATACTCATCTAACAGTGATGGTGTTACCTAGTTTAGTTACTGAAATGTCTGCAAGAAAACAGCCAAACTCAGAGAACACAAAGGACTCCCCTCATGTGTTTAATTATCCAGGTTTTTATATTTTTGACTGGATTTTTTGCAAAATGTATTCATGAACCTTTTGACTCATGAATCCATTTTTATCCTCCAAATATTATCCTTTTGAGGTACAGTGGAACCTCAGATCACAAATGCTTCTGTTTGCAACCAACTCGGGTAGCGAACAAAAATCCACCCAATTTTTGAATTGGGTGATGATTCCAAAATCGAGTGGCACACAAAATTGGAAAGATACCCTTTCCACGCCGATTTCCCCTTCGGCACCTTTTTTGTGAGTGTTTTTTTGGTCTGCGGATGCACAGATGGTCGTGCTTTCAGTCACGAACAAATTGGGTTGCAGCCGAAATCCTGGAGCGGATTATGGTCACAATCCGAGACTCCACTGTGTGTTAGACCAGGGGTTTAGACCAGGGGTCCCCAACTCCTAGGCTGTGACCCACTACTAGGCTGTGACCGATGCAGCTGGGCTGCAGACCAGTACACATGTGAGCATGCAGCTTGATTCAAGTGAGCAGCAGGCCAATGCAAGGGTAGATATACACAGCTCAACTCGCAATCGAGCTGCATATGTATGTACATGCCAGTTCAGCACTACCAGTACAGCCCTGATCACTTCTTCCCACCCCTACCCCTCCAGCCAAAGAAAACACTTTCGTGGGATAAACAATGTGTAACTGTATAAGTTCCTGTTACAGGAAATGTCCCAGATTCCAAACCAGTTCAGTGTGTGAATATATATTGTTTACAACTTCATTGAAATTTGGTGTTGCTGGTATGAAGATATATTTGAAAGATGCATGGTTAAATGGGAAGCTGTTACATGTTATTGACTTGAGAGAGGCTAACTTCAATTTATTCCATGACCAGGCACAGACCAGAGTAAAACTGAACTATTTAGACCAGATTGCAAAGTTCTGGGAGATTCAAGGTTCTGCACTGAAAATTCCCAATGTAGAGAGGCGTATCCTTGATTTGTACAGCTTGAGTAAAGTAAGTTATAATTACATTCTTCCCAAAAAGAATTTTAGAGAAAGTTATTCAAGCTAATGGGGTTAATAACTGACACCGGCAGATTCAGTTAAGATTCATCGATGCCACTGATGGGTCTTGATAAGTTGTTGGTCTTAGTTTGGAACTGGGGATAAGGAAAATCAAGTGCTTTATTTAAATAGGCATATGTTCATGTGATTGCAAGCTGCTAATTTGTAGTTTTTCAATATTCCTGTATTTTTAGATTGTGATGGAGGAGGGTGGATATGAAGCCATTTGCAAGGATCGCCGGTGGGCACGGGTGGCCCAGCGACTTTCCTATCCATCCGGAAAGAATATTGGTTCCCTCCTTCGTTCCCACTATGAACGTATTATCTACCCATATGAAATGTACCAGTCTGGTGCTAACCTGGTGGTGAGTATTGGGTCTCAGAGTATAAAGTTCTTCTGTAACTTAACTTCATGTTACATTTCCTCCACAGATGTAGTACATGAGTAGAAGAAAACCCTTCTTTCTAAATAGACTCCTCCTGGACATTATTTCGTGCTCTGGGAAGAAGATAGCTTGTTAGGGAAGATGGCAGGGGCTCATGCCTAGCCAGGAAAATCATATTTAAACTCATCATGCTTTTTATTCTGCCACGGGATAGTTGGGTTAGGCCTTTGCTTTTTCATCCCTAGTGCTGAGCAACAGGAGCAGTCTTAATGCTATTCCTTTCTCCCAGCAGTGCAATACTCACCCATTTGATAATGAAGAGAAAGACAAAGAGTATAAGCCTCATAGCATCCCGTTGCGCCAGTCAGTACAGCCTTCCAAGTTCAATAGCTATGGGCGGCGGGCCAAGCGACTGCAGCAGGAGGTGAGTGTCTCATACACCTTCAACCCTAATTACAATTTTGTTTTTGGTTGAACCAGTTCATAATTCTGAGGGCAATTATACACACCCTGTGTTCTGACTCAACAGAAAGCATTATTTTTCCTCAGGTTTGGGGTAGAAACATTTAAATGTCAAAGAAGTTTCATCCTGCTAGAATATTAATTATTAGGCCACATGTATGCAACCCCTGTCTCCCAAGAGCACATCTTATACCTCCTTCCTCAATTTTAGAAACTGGCCACTGGGAATCTTCTTGGCTTCCCCCAAATTATGATTTTAAATGCAACAGGATAGTTTTCAAATATATAAGGTATAATCATTTTAAATATATTTCATGTAGTTTGTCCCATGGTTTAGTATGATCCGCCTGCTCCCTGAAATTATCTGAAGACATTTGCATAGTATTCATCTTTTCTGTCATGGTGACTTGAGGGTTAAGCTCAAATGGTGTAGCTCTCCAAACCATTTTTCAAAAATAAGTTTTACTGTGTATTACAATTAAAAAGATAAAAACTAATATGAATGAAAAAATAAACAAATAAAAAGAAAAAATAGAAAGTGCAGGGACAAAAAAAAGAAAAATAGAAAAATGTATTAAAGAGATGAATAATGAAATGACTAGCCCTTTTGTGGCAAAAGGAAAAACAATTTTGGTAACTTATTACTTCTTAACATATAACAGTAGTCTCTTCCATATCTTTAATCTGTAAACAAATATTTAAAACCATATCTATTTTAACCTTAATCAGATAACCAACTTTATATTCTTTCCTGTTACTGTTAATATTCTTGATCCTCAGTTCCCTTAAACAATGTCCTAGATCTCTTAGAAGAGATCAAGTTCAAAGTTTTTCTTTGTCCCTTCTCATATAAATTTTCAGAACTTGAACAAAACTTTCTTTTGTAAGTTCAACATAAGAAAAAGTAATCCAGATTGCATTTTTGGTTTGTTAAGACATTAATAAATTTCATTTGTATATCCAGTGTACCATCTTCCACATTATTACTTTCAAATTAGTCTCAGTCCCATCAGTAAAATAACATATTTTAAACAAAGTCTGTCTATAGAGACAGACATTCTTAAAATTAACTTCTGGATCCCTTGTTCACAAGTATCTTCTAATACATCCAGTGTTAAAGTTCCATATTTTGCTCCATTCCCACTTAAGTCAAATTTAAGTGTCTTTTCCTTTGATTATAATATTTAATTCTCTTGGGTTTCCTCTAGCATTCAACCTTCAAAATTGTATCTTATCATATTTTTTAAAATATTCAAAACAACAGCAAGTATGTGAACATAGTGTCCTTTCAAAGACACCAACCCTGAGTTGAGGAAGATAGCTATTCCCATATCTTCTAAAGCCATCACAGCCTGTTGTCATACAGTCTCCTTGGAAGGAGTAAAACTATCTGAAGTACTTGTGGGCAATCCAAAGTCCTTTCCTTCAGCTTGCCATTTCTTCCCTGGAAGTCCACCACTCCAAATCTATAACGTGCTCACTATTGAATGGAAGGACTATAATCTCTTCATTGTTTTGTTAAAAAGGCATTTAAAACCAGTATTTTTCAATAGGTTTTTAAATTTTGAAGAATTAATACACATTCAATGTTTTTGGTTTTAACTTATGTTTTGTTTGTTTGATTTTCTTAATTACAAAAAGACTTCATCGGTCAGTGATATAAACTTTGAATAAATATAAATAATTCCATATTAAATATAAATCAAAACAATTTTGTCACATGTGGCACCTGGCATTTCACTTTAGGATCAAATTGATCTTCACAAACTTAAGTAACATCATGGTGGATTAAAGCCTGGAATTATGTGTAAAGTTATTTTTTTTGTGTGTGTGTAATGGATGCTGTTTCCCCTTTCTTACTCGTATTTATGGTTTAACAATTTAGTTGTAAGCCTTTTTGATGAGTTGCTATTCATCAAATGTTTGGAGAATGTTAGAGCTTATGGATGTGTCTGTATTTGTTTTTAAAGGAAAAAAACCACCGTTTGCATCCGTTTAAGGAAACATTGAATCTTGTAATTATATATTCAGTGGGTAAAAGTCTTTTGATAAAATTAAAGGATGCAGACATAGGCCTTCAAAGATCAGATAAAGATATAGTCTTGCATTTTGTTTAATAATTCCAAACAATTAGTAAGTGGTTTTTCAAGGTTTAGTAGAACGTCAAGTCTCATGCTAGGAATGTGCAGCTGGAGCTTAGTCTCCACGTGTGTTTCCAGTAAAAGACTGAGGATGGTGGTGCATCCTCATCATAAAATCTGAAACTTAACTTGTAGCCCCTGATTCCATCATTCCATACCCCAAATCATGAAAGTGAATTAGACTCCCAATCTTTTCTACAAAAGCTTTTACTGAAAAGCTTGACCAAACTCTTTAATTTATGTTAAAGGAAGGAAAGTCAATATGCAAAGTTATTTTTCAAGTTTTTCTTTGTTCTCGAATTCCCTCATGCTTCTGTTCTTCCTCTCTAAAATAGGAAACAAAACATCATTGTGCCTTTTCTTGTCTTTAAAATGTTGAATATTTTGAAAGTCCTAAATCCCATGTCTTCTGTATTTATTGTAACGTTTCCATTTGTTAGCTCTCATTGTCAAACACCATAGTCCTTATACTTTTAATAATAATACTAATAATTTAATTCATAACATTTATATGCCACTCGATTCTTAGCAACTCCAGCTTCTTCATTATGATCCAGTAATGATTTCCCCTTTTATTTCTCTTGATGCCCTTTCGACCGTTCCTAGAGTCTTGTTGATCCCCACACCTCACACATTTTGTCGCCCTTCTTGCAGGAATCCGACTCATACCCTGAATCTGCGAGTTCCCCAGCTCTGTTACCTGAGCAAGCACATCAAGCATGGGTACTGTTCCTGTTCCGTCCACCTCTGCTGTCTCTCTTTCACTCCATTTATTTATCCTGCTTCGTTGCTAGAAGACCTCAGACTCTGTCCAGCAGGAGACGTGGCTTAAATGCCTCCATGTGCATTGTTTTATTACGGTGTGCAATGCATTCTAGGAAAGTCTCACGTTGTTGGTGTATCTAGCCAGAGGCTTGCTCCAAAACAAAACAATATTTCTGTCACAGGTATTCAGTCACAGCCATAGCAATGTCTGTCATTAACCAGTTGTCTTTCTGAAATTAGTTCTCCTTTCTCCGGATTCAATTTATATTGTTCGTTCTTTTTCCTCCCTCTGCTGTTGCTGCTGCTGCTGCTTTCTAAGAATCTTTGGAACACGATTTTAAAATTCATGGCTTCATATTGTCACTCTGTCCTAACTGTATCTTTCTTGCAGCCAGAGCCAACAGAGGAAGACATTGAGAAGAACCCAGAATTGAAGAAGCTACAGATTTATGGTGCTGGACCTAAAATGCTGGGCCTGGGGCTTGTAGCCAAGGACAAGAACATGCGCAAGAAAGGTGGGAATGGAGGGCTAGCCCTACAATTAGGGAGCCGAAGGAGAAGTGTGTTCTCTTAGTTCTAAGTTCATGTCTTCCTAATACCATATAGACAAGGAGATGCCTGAGTGCCCCCCAACGGTGATAGTAAAAGAGGAAGCTCCTATTTCCGAGGTGAAGCTGGAACCCACTTTACCCCGAGGCTATGCAAATATGAAGGAAGAGTTGAGACACAGTCCAGAACCTTGCACCAAGATGACCATGCGTCTCCGTCGCAATCACAACACTCAGTTTGTAAGTTTGTGTTCTCCTTCGGTTAGGTTCTACTCTGTCTCTCTGTTTTTGGTAAACATTGCCCCCACCCCCAATCATTATCAGTTATATAGACTGGCCAATGAAAATGATTAGCTGGCAATTGTGAACTCTGTCATAACACCACAGCCTTCTGCCTCCTTTAAAAAATGTATGATAGTTCTGCCAATTTTTTGCTTCTTGTCCTTCTTTGAAATAGTCATTGCCTGAAAAAAGAAATCATTGGGTATATCTAAAACCCTTATAGATGGTCATTTGGCATCAATACTTGAAGGCAACTCTCAAAAAATGCTGAACAAAACAATCTCTGCTTTTGTGTGTAAAACAGCATTTCTCACACTTGCTTCTCTTTTAGATTGAATCTTATGTTTGTCGGATATGTACACGGGGAGATGAGGATGACAAGCTGTTGTTATGTGACGGCTGTGATGACAACTATCACATCTTCTGCCTCTTGCCTCCTTTACCTGAGATTCCTAAAGGTGTCTGGAGATGTCCCAAATGTGTCATGGCGGTAAGAAAGCTTGTTTTGCCCTTGACGAACTCAGGGGAACATCCTTGCCTCACCAGATCATCTGGGTTTGAACTTGATCTGCTCTGGAGAGATCCAAGAAAGAGATTTGAGCTATTGATCACACAATTATTCAAAAGCATGATATGGGCTCCATTTGTGATAGTATGGGTGGGCAAAAATAATTCCTTACTTGTGAATCCTTTCTCACATTTTCCCTGTTTTTTCCTTTCCCAGGAGTGTAAGCGTCCCCCAGAGGCTTTTGGCTTTGAGCAGGCCACTCGGGAATACACATTACAGAGCTTTGGGGAGATGGCTGATTCTTTCAAGGCCGACTACTTCAACATGCCAGTCCATGTGAGTTCTGCTTCTTTTGCTGTGAACACAGACAAATAGTGCCAACCGTGGTTTGATTTACTGTGTTAATGTCCCATCTTTCCTCCAGAGATGCTCAAGGTATTTCCACACAACAGTCTCTTCATTTTATCAGCAGTAGCCATGTGAGATGGGTGGAGTGACCGGAAGTGATAAATCGCTTATGGTTAAGTGTGGACTGGAATTGGGATCTTTTTTGTTCTTAACCTCCACCTTACATCCCCTTGTTGGCAATTTCATCAGACTGTGTTTCTAATATCCTGTAACTGAGGATATAGAGTCAATCCCTAATCCTGACAAGCCTCTCCTACTTCCTTCCCCCAGATGGTGCCAACAGAGCTTGTAGAAAAGGAGTTCTGGCGCTTGGTGAATAGCATTGAGGAAGATGTGACGGTGGAATACGGGGCTGACATTCATTCCAAAGAATTTGGAAGTGGTTTCCCCATCAATGATGGCAAAAGGCAGCTGTCTCCAGAGGAAGAAGTATGTCCCCTTTACCCATGTTTGGAGGTTCTTGTTCTGCCCCTCAAGGCTGACTGGTTGTGATTGGGCCCACCTTCTTCCTTATCCCTTGCCTTGCCTTGTCAGGAGTATGCAGCCAGCGGCTGGAACCTCAACGTGATGCCAGTGCTGAAGCAGTCGGTGCTATGCCACATCAATGCTGATATTTCGGGCATGAAGGTACCATGGCTCTACGTGGGCATGGTCTTCTCTGCTTTCTGCTGGCACATTGAGGATCACTGGAGTTACTCTATTAACTACCTCCACTGGTGAGACTTCAGGAGGGAGGGAAATGAATCTGCCATCTAGAGCAGCTTTTTGATAATGAAGTACCGGTAGTCCTCCACTTACAACGGTTTGCTTAGTAGCCAAGGTTAGGACAGCACTGGAAAAAGAGACCTAGTGATAGTTTTTCATACTTAATGACTATTGCAGCATCCCCGTGATCACGTGATCAAAATTCAAATTCTTGGCAACTGGCTCATTTATGACCGTTGCAGTGTCCCAGGGTCATATCATCCCCTTAACAACTGTTAACAGAAGAAAAAGCATAAAATGGGGCAAAGCTTATTTAACAACTGTATAATTTAACAACAGAAATTTTGGGCTCAATTGTGGTGTTAAGTCGAGGACTACCTGTTGTGATAACTGGTTCCACAAATGAAAATAGCATTACAGTTGTTATTGTTACACTTCAAAAGGGCAGTTATTTTTTTATTTGCACAAGAGAAGAATTGAAATAGAAGACTAATAAAGGAAAGTTTGTATTTAATGGCATTTTGTATAGCATTACATGATTGGATCTTTTAAAGTATGTGGTTCTTCAGCATCACATCCATATTTCTTAATGACCCTTATTGCATTCCTGTCATTTGGTGGCAAGCCCTTGAGACCTTTAAGTATGGCTCTGAATTGCAAATATTTGCTCCCTTTTGATTTAAGGGGAGTGGAATTGAACTCTCAATTAAAAAAAAATTTAAAAAAAGAATCATCCCATTATCTTCCTATCACAGTGTTTCGATTTTCTCTCCCTTTTTTGGACACTATTCTCTGACAAGCTTATTTTTCTAGGGGTGAACCTAAGACTTGGTATGGGGTCCCATCCTTTGCAGCTGAACATCTGGAAGATGTTATGAAGAAATTGACCCCGGAGCTTTTTGAGAGCCAGCCAGACCTGTTGCACCAGTTGGTGACACTCATGAACCCTAATACACTCATGGCCCATGGCGTCCCGGTGAGTCACCTTTACACGCTTGGGTGTACCTTTTTCTTCTCTAGGTATAGTCCCTACTCTCGTGGTTTCTCTTTTCTTGCATTGATAGGTCGTCCGGACCAATCAGTGTGCTGGGGAGTTTGTAATTACCTTTCCTAGAGCTTATCACAGTGGCTTCAATCAGGGCTACAACTTTGCTGAAGCAGTTAACTTTTGCACTGCTGATTGGGTAAGTTTATAACCAGCAGGAATTTCTTGTGTTTGCTTTCATAATTCTTTAAAAGGCCACAGTGGTGACACAGAAGAGGAGTCAAGAATGGAGAATCAGGTTTGCAGTTCATAATTCTCAGCTGTAAAAGTTGTGCATGGGACCAAAATTCTTCATATACTTCTAGATTTCTTTTTCCCCCTCTGCCTCATATTCAGTTGCCAGCTGGTCGCCAGTGCATTGAGCACTATCGACGCCTTCGCCGTTACTGTGTCTTCTCTCATGAAGAGCTTATCTGCAAAATGGCTGCTTGCCCTGAAAAGTTGGACTTGAACTTGGCTGCTGCTGTACACAAGGAGATGTTTATCTTGGTCCAGGAGGAGCGTAAATTGAGAAAGGCTCTTCTTGACAAGGTGGGTTGAGATGGCAAGTGAATACTGTCAGAAGCCAGGATTAGTTGGGAAAGATCAAGCTGCTCATTGATTTTCTCTGCTACTCCAGGGAATCACTGAAGCAGAGCGAGAGGCGTTTGAGTTGCTTCCAGATGATGAGCGCCAATGTGACAAATGCAAGACAACCTGTTTTCTATCAGCGCTGGCTTGCAACGATTGTCCAAATTGTCTTGTCTGCCTTTACCACATCAATGACCTCTGCAAGTGCCCGAGTAGCAGGCAGTACCTCAGGTGAGTAGAAACATGGGCTATTCCACAAATGAGTTATCTTAAGTTAAAATATAGTCACTTATTTGGTTAGATTTATATGGCTGCCTTTCACCAAACAGTACTTAGGATGACTTACAATTTGTAGGACCATAAAAAAGGAACTAGAAAATACAGTACAATACAATAAGCATAGAATGGAAAGGAGTACAATTTGAATAACAAAACAGTGGCATTAACTGAGATTAACCAGCACATATCTCATGTAGGATCTCTCTAAAGAGACTCATCCTGGGCTCTGGGTGGAGTTCATCTGAACCACGGAGGAAACATTTATCACAGGATAGGCACTGCAACAGAGAACACCTGCCTTCTGGGTTCTATCAGGAGATATTGCTTCATAGAAGGGATCTGAACCTGCTGGATCTCTTGGGCCAAACAAAGATAACTGGATCCCACAAATAACCCAGTCCTATGCAATGGCTTCATCGGAGATAACCCGTACCCTGAATTATGCTCTGCTTATGATAGCAAGACAATGCAGCTTGCAAACCTAATGCCATGTACTAAGGCAGGGGCCCCAAGTTTTTGGGCACCAGGGACGGTTCTATGAAGAGGGTTTTTTTCCACAGACCGGAGGAGCTATGATTTCATGTGCTGCCTGCATCCCATGGATGGGCCTTTGCTTGTCTGCATGACCCAGTTTCTGGCATGCCGCAGCCCGCTGCCAATCCATGGATTGGGGGTTCGGGGACCCCTGTACTAACGTGTGCCATACCTATTTACACTGCTGCACTTAAGACCATTTGCAGATTCCAGGTGATTTTCAAGGACAGTGCAGTGCAGTAACCTAAATATGAATAACCCAGGGCATGAATTGACCATGAGCAAGCCTCCCATTCCAGAAATGGGTGCAATTGATGTGTAAGAGGAGTTATGCAAAAATCATCTCCCCATGGCTGCCACCTTGGCACGAGTTGAGGATCAAAGAGGCCAGTACATTGTGCAGCGGTAGTTCTTTTTTTGAGGGAGTGTAACTCTACCCAGGACAAAAGATAAAGAATCCCGAAGGTCGGGAGATTCTTAAAACTCACAGCAGCAATATTTTGCTTGGTTAAATTGAAAACTATATTCCCATTCCAGACCTCCACAACCCTCATTCACTGAGAAAGAACCTCAGTGGCATCAGCCTAGAAGGAAGTTGTAACTGATCATCATTAGCATAATTTTTAACCTACAAGCATGATCTTCCTTGTATATTGTGTCTCCCATCCCCAATAAAATTCCGAGCCGGTTGCAGTCTTCAGCCAACAAGACCATGGGTAGTCTCAAGAGATCCTGAGCCTATAGGAGTCTCCTTTATTCATCGTGGGCTAGTTAAAGAGAACCATCCTCCTTAATCAAGTTGATCCAGAGTAATTTGGGAAGAGCTGTCCTAGTGGTTCTTTCATGTAACAACCCCAATAGAGCCCGAAATTTCTATCGCTATAGTGAGACAGTTGTTGTGAGTTTTGCCCTATTTTACAATGTTTCTTGCCATAGTTGTTAAAAGTTCGGAATGTGGTGAAGTGAACCTGGCTTTCCCATTAACTTTGGTGGTCAGAAGGTTGCAAAAGGGGATCACATGACCTCAGGACACTGCAACCGTCATAAATATGAACCAGTTGCCAAGCATCTGAATTTTGATCCCACGATTATTGGGGTGCTACAGTGGTCGTAAGTGTAAAAAAATGGTCCGAAGTCTCTCTGTTGAATGCCGTTGTAATGTTAAATGGTCACTAAATGAACTGTTGAAAGTCGAGGGCCACCTGTATAGCTTAATACATATGAATCCAAGCTAACGTTGTGAAAAATGTACTGAAGTACGTTTACATTTTTCTGCTCTGAATGTTCTTCCTCATTCAGGTATCGGTATACTCTGGATGAGCTTCCAGCCATGTTACATAAATTGAAGGTCCGGGCTGAATGCTTTGACACATGGGCCAACAAAGTTCGCATTGCTTTGGAAGTGGAAGATGGACGCAAAAGAAGTAGGTGGTCCCACCCTTGTGCTCCTTGATTCCAGGGTCTTTTAAGAAGTAAATCCCTGAGGCTTTAGTGGAGGAAGTGTACATATACCTTGAGGCCCCATGTAATCGCTATCAGATTTGTTCAGGCATGTTGTGAGGAGAACCTGAATCCTTATTGGATTAAAAGTTTGAGAGAATGGGAGTGGAGACAGCAACATTCAACAGCAATCCTAGAAGGGGCTTTTGGGTGTAAGGGAACTACTGAGTCTGGAGTAGGAGGAAATAATGAAGCAGCTGAAGGCCAGATGGCTGTCACTGATAAAAAGAGCCTTGCTTCTTCTGGGGAGTTGCGAGTAGCTAGAACAGCTGGACCAATCTGATGGGTCTGGATGCCACAGTGTTCTGTGCTTTTTACAGCCTTGGAGGAGTTGCGTGCCCTGGAATCAGAGGCACGTGAGAGGAACTTCCCTGAGAATGAACTTCTTCATCGGCTCAAAACCTGTTTGAGTGAAGCGGAGAAGTGTGTCTCAGAGGCCCTGGGTCTGATAAGTATCCAAGAAACAGAGTGAGTGCAAAGAGTCGGTTTTAAGTAGAATTGAATTGATAAGACAAGATGCTACATTGAATCCTTTCCTTTTAACTCATCGTGTGAAGCCTTTTACCCCCCTTTTAGACTATCTTTCTTGGTTTTGCTTTCTGGTAGGTAATTATACTTTCAGGAAGTCTTTTCTCATATTTAATGGGGTTCTCTTTATCTGTTTGGTATTTTCTTGTCAAGCTGTTTTTGAGATTTATTTTCTGGAATTATAATGAAACATGTTCCACTTTTTTCCTCCTGACTTACAGAGAGTCATCGGTCCATATGACGGTAGAGGAATTACGTGCCTTCCTAGAGCAAATGACAAACCTGCCCTGTGTCATGCACCAGATAAAGGAGGTCCAGGTGAGCAACGGAGGATTATGCTACAATTATTGATAATCACAATAAAGGGAAGAATTAGTACGATGTCTGGGTGGCACACTGGTTGCACAAATGGGTTGGCTGTGATTGCCATGTGTCATTTTCTAGGACGTGTTGGAGAAGGTGGAAGCTTTCCAGGTGGAAGTTCAAGAGGCCCTACAAGATCTTTCAGGCAATTCCCCAGAGTTGCACAAACTACTGGCACAAGGAACACAGTTAGGGGTGGAGGTGCCAGAGATGGAGCTGCTCGAGAGGCAGGTGCAGCAGGCAGTCTGGCTAGAGGAGGTGAAGCAGACTCTGCGTTCACCCCAGGATAAGGTTACGCTATCTGTCATGAGAGCCCTCATCACCTCTGGCTGTGGAGTTGCCCCTAGTCCTGCTGTGGATAAGGCGATGGCTGAGTTGCAGGAGTTGCTCACTATTGCTCAACGTTGGGAGGAAAAAGCGCAAATGTGCCTGGAGGCTAGGTAAGCTTAAATCGTGGGGAGTCTGCTGCTCCTAGAGGAGGGTTCATGCCAATTTAGACAGGCATTGCTTTGTAGAGATGTTCCGTGACAATTTGTTTTCCTGCCCGTGCCTGATGTCTTGCAGGCAGAAGCATTTGCCAGCTACGCTGGAGGCCATCATCAAGGAGGCAGAGAACATCCCAGTGCACTTACCCAATATCCTGTCGCTCAAGGAGGCACTGTGTAAAGCACAGGCTTGGATTGCTGATGTGGAAGAGATCCAGGTGGGCTGTAGCCCTGGGCTGGGAGTAGTGGAACGTGAGCTTGCTGCTTCAACTCTAGAGTACTCTAGTCTATGCTGTGTCCTCTTCACAGAATGGAGACCATTATCCCTGCCTGGATGATCTGGAGGGCCTTGTGGCCGTGGGGAGAGATTTGCCAGTGCACTTGGAGGAATTGCATCACCTGGAAGTACAAGTAGCAACTGCACATTCCTGGCGGGAAAAGGCCTCCAAGACCTTTCTCAAAAAGAACTCCTGTTACACGTTGCTTGAGGTTAGCAGGTGCTTTTTGAGCTGCTAAAGATGGGGACTTAAAGCCTCCCCTCAGAGGCAAAAAGCTTCATTCTTCAATGTCTTTCTGTCAGGTGCTGTGCCCGTGTGCTGATGCTGACTCCGATAGCGTCAAGCGCATGAAATGGCAGCGGGAGAAGGAGCCAGGCCTCTACAATTCAGACACAGAGAGACTGGGCCTCTCCGCACAGGACCTCAGGGACCCTGGCTCTGTTGTGAGTAGCTGGTTTAGGAAACGCAGGGGTATTGCTGTGACTAATGCAGCACAGGGCTTTTTATTCTTGGTTGCGTTATTCTAGCTTAGCTGGATTGGCCATCTCGAGACAAAATGCTCTTAACCTGGTAAAAGGGTCAAGCTGTAAGTTCTGGCGAGGGGAGAATTCAGCTAAACATTTTGCAAGAACTATTTGTAAGCCTTTGAAAGGTTGAGGCAAAGCTACACACTGAGGAGAGATTGTTGTTAGGAGAATCACGCAGATGGAAGAATTGGGAGATGAGGTTACAGATCTTGCCGATCGTTAATTGCTTGATTGGAGTTTTTTACTCGATGCTGAGCTCGCAATACACCAAACAATATAATACAAAATATAATACAAAACATAATACAAAACAAAGGGAAAAGTAGTGTAAGGTCAAAAGCACCCAGCGAATCACAACCATTCATCTTATGCCGGCAGATCTTGGTCTTCAAAGAAGGCGAACAGAAGGAGAAAGCAGGGATCCTACGCCTACGCCAGTCAAATACCCAGAAGCCTGTGCCATCCATGCAGAGTCCTTCTGGGATCCAGTACTGTGTGTGTTCCCAGCCTCCCAGCCCTGCGATGTTGCAGTGTGAACTGTGTCAGGACTGGTTCCACACTACCTGTGCAGCTTGGCCCCACTTGGGCAACCCCCGGCCTTCTCCGGCATGGTGGGAGTGGGAAGCAAAATTCCTGTGTCCTCTATGCCAGCGGTCCCGCCGGCCCCGCCTGGAGACAATCCTGGCTTTGCTGGTGGCTTTGCAGAAACTTCCTGTCCGGCTGCCCGAGGGAGAAGCCCTCCAATGCTTGACCGAGCGTGCCATTATGTGGCAGGACCGTGCTCGCCAGCTCCTCGGCTCCTCCGATGTAATTGCTGCCTTGGGATGTTTAGCTGAGCTACGGCAGCGACTGCTTGGGGACTCGGCCAAGGACGCAGGTGCACTCAAAGAGAGCAGCTGCAACGAACAAACAAAGGTGAGTGAGTGGAAGAGGTGAGCTTTCTCCTGGCCTGGCTGGTCCCCTCTCCAAGGGGAAGGGAAGGCAGGTGCCAGGTTTGCCCCACTTGTTTCCTGAGGACAGAATTTGAGGCAGGGCCTTGCAATGTGAACCCTTCGCAGAAGTTTGTCTGCTGTGTTTGGATTTTTTGAAAAAATAATGAAAGAACCAGAGAGAGTGGAAGCAACTATTGATTTCCTTTTACAAAAGCGTTTATTGTAGGGGAAAGCGGGCAAGGAGGAGACTTCTCTCACCACTCCTGCATTGTGCTTGCAATGTAAAACATTGTATCTGTACTTAAAGTCAAATAATTGGTTGAGTTATTTATTTGATTTCTGTACAGATAGTCCTCAACTTACAGCAGTTCATTTAGTGACCAAAGTTACAACAGCACTGAAAAAAAGTGCCTTATGACTGTTTTTCACACTTGCAGCATCCCCCATGATCATGTGATCAAAATTAAGGTGCTTGGCAACTGACTCAAATTTATGCCGGTTGCAGTGTCCCGGGATCATTTGATCACCTTCTGATCAAACTTCTGACAAGCAAAGTCAGTGGGGAAGCCGGATTCACTTAACAACCGTGTTGCTAATTTAACAGCTGCAATGATTCACTTAACAAATGTGGCAAGAAAGGTCATAAAATGAGGCAAAATACAGTTGTCTCATTTAACAACAAATTTTGGGCTCCATTGTAGTAAGTTGAGCACTACTTCTAACTGCCCATCTCAACAAGTTAGATGAGCTCATAAAGCCAAATAAACATACACAGGCTCCCATAGACACACAGTCTTGCAATTATTCTGCCCTCACTGTGCTGGGCTCATTATTCCATTCATAACAGAAATTGCCAATTGGCAAAATTTCTCAAAATCCAGCATTCTCTCTCTCTCTCTCTCTCTCTCTCTCTCTCTCTCTCTCTCTCTC
>BLBF01000021.1:25187989-25211950 GCA_015471245.1 Laticauda colubrina | reverse complement strand
CCCTCCCTCCCTCTCTCTCCCCCCCCCCTCTCTCCCCTTGTAGGCATCTTGATCTGTGCCCCCCCCTTTTTTTATAAGCTCTTAGTTTCTCAGAGCATTGTCTTCCTGGTTCTGCTATCTTTTAAACGCTCTTTCTCGACTCTTCCCCCTTAGTCTACAGTTGATATTCCTAAACACCAGGACATTTTTCTTGCCTTCTCTCTGATCAATTTCTTTGTTTGATTTATATCTCCTCTTTTCCGTTTATGCACAAGACCTGTATAATACTCTTTTTATTTGCTCTCCATTATAGCAATCTTTTGAGCTAGATAACACTAACGGGCCTGGCATAGTCATCCAGGAATTTCTGTGGCTAAGGGTGAACTAGAACCTGAATTTCTCTAGTCTAGCCTGACACCTGAATCCTGTGTTAGCCTGGCTCTCTTTTCCCGCAAACCTTTCTGTAGATTTACAGACTTTTATATCTTAATTTATTTCCCAAGATTATACAAAGTCTTGTGACTTCTTCAGAGCTTAATGTTTTTTTCCCCCTCAAAGAAGCCTGGCTGCTCACTGTTTCATTTCTGAAGGAGCTGGGTATTTCTTGTCGTCATAGCAGTTCAGCCAGTGTGTCTTGGAGATGTCACTGCCATTAAGTGTAGTGCAGGAAATGTTTTTGTTGTTCTGCATTAACGAAACCACATGCAGCCATTGCCCCTGCTCATGCGCCTGCCACTAACTGAAGAGCCAGCGTAGGTCCCGATGGGCATGATGTGGAAATTGCATTTGTGGCACAAAAATCTCTTTCCTCATACTTCTTCCCTCCCTTCCCTCAGATTTCCTTAGAGAACGGAGATGCCACAACTCCAGAGAAGAACAGCTCCTGTGCCTCAGGTACTGGTCTAGTAGAATCCTATGTTGTTAAGTCTTGCTAAGTAAGTAACTGGCCAGTTTTCTTTGCTCTCTTGAAAATACTGAGATTTGAAATGTGGACTTGGGTACTGTTCTCTTCCACCTCATCACTTTGGGTTAAGGCTTGTCTAACAGTTGTTTGTGGGAAGATAATTCCCTTTTCTGTGATTAAAAATTAAAAAAAATAAGGACGTCGGGCTGTTCCTTTAACACTGGGGTACCTTTATGCTTCTCTTGCAGACCTGGATATGCTTTGTTCTTACCTGCCCCAGCTGCAAGGCCCTGTCCTAGAGCTGGCAGATGCCATCCGTCTACCTTTGGGAGAACTGCTAATGGAAGGCGATCTTCTGGAAGTGACGCTAGACGAGAGCCAGAGCATTTGGCGCTTGCTACAGGCTGCTTGCGCTCCCCAGCTTCACAAATTCCAACAGCTACTGGATGTGAGTGTCATTCTGACAATCAGCAGCTACTCCAAGCTGTTCTTGTTTGTGTGGGCTTCCATGTCTTCTTTGTGAAGGTGTGAAGGCTGCCTCTAATGAAAAGGCCAGTAGAGCATTTTTAGCCACAAAATTTGCCATTTTTGTTAGTATTTCAGGAGCTGAGTCAGATTTTAAGATTCTTTGGAAGCTGGTGTCACTTAGGAAGGATAAATAGGTGTGCTGCTTTACCACAAAACTGGGAATCAAGTACAGAAATGAAAATTGGTTTTTCCCCCCTTCCTGTGATGGCTTTATAGTAAGAGACAGAGGTACAAGCCAGGAAATCTGAATGCAGATTTTTTAATATCACTTACCGATGCTGAATTCATTTGATTGAAAAGTTATATTATCTGTATGAAGGGCTTGGTGAAAGCTGGTTGAGAGAGACAAGATGAAAAAGGATAATTCCTGTGCTAACAGCTGATGTGAAACAATTCCATTTCTTAAAGATCTGATGATTATTTTTCAACACTTGGAATTTTTAAGGTCTCCCCCCCCCCCCAATTTTTCGGTAATTGCAGCAGTTGTTATTTTTGGAGCATCAAAAGAAAAACAAAATTGCAGCATTCTAGCCTTTTACCTTTTCTAACTGTACAGTTAGCCCTCAACTTACAACTATTTGTTTACTGACCGTTCAAAGTTACAGTAGCATTGAAAAAAGTGACTTATGGCTGGGTTTTTTTTTCACTTACGACCATTGTAGCATCCCCATGATTGTGTGATCAGAATTCAGACGCTGGGCAACTGGCATGTATTTAGGACTGTTGGAATGTCCCAGGATCATGGGATCTCCTTTTGCAACCTTTTGACAAGCAAAGTCAACAGGGAAACCAGATTCGCTTAACAACCACGTTACTAATTTAAGAACTGCAGTGATTCATTGAACAACTGTGGCAAGAAAGATCATAAAATGGGACAAACTCACTTCACTGCCTTGCTTTTAGCTGCAGAAATTTTGGGTTCAACTGTGGTTGTAAGTCAACCACATCAAGCATTTCTTCAGTAGCTATAATCTGTGTCTCTATAAGTTCACAGATTTTGTTGTGTTCTTATATAGAGGAGAATACTAAAGCCTTCAGTAAACAAGGATGGAAAATTGAAAGATGGGAAATGAGCAAAGGTTTTTCTGGTTATACAAACTTTCTTTTTTCAGCATTTTGTGATGTGGGAGTTGCATCGGCCATATGCTCTTCTTATTCAAGAACTGCAACTATGATGGCCAGAAATATGTAATTACTTCAAAAAAAAAAAACCCTGAGTATATAATTATACCTTTTAGCCACATTATTGTGTTTATAAAATACATCCACATGACGCCACATATATATTACAAGACTGGGCCTAGTCTTCAGTCCCTGCGTTCTTGTCTTTTTCCAGCTGGAGCAAGCAGAGCGGCGCATCACTCGTGGGCGAGGCCGAGACTCAGAGCGGCGGCGGAAACGCAAGACAGAGCGTGGTGATTGCCCAGCCCTGCCTAAGGAGGAATTAGAGCCAAAGAAGATCCGGGGGGCAGACCCAGTGCTGTCCCAAGGTGGCACTCCCCCTGCAGCAGGCACAGACTGCAGCCACAATGGAGTTGGAGTAAGTGAAGGAGGAGGATACCACCAAGTTGCCTAGGGTGTTTACAGGGCAAGTAGGGCTTTTTGCAATGGGCTGGCTAGTTCCTAACATGTAACAATTGTCTTCCCTGGCAGTTGTGACGACTAGAAGGTGCCTGGATTTCTCCTTCCTGGACTACACTGCACTGTAAGGGACTCTGGCAGCCCCAGGTCACTCAGTTGGCTTGACTAGCACTCTGCAAGGGGAGGCACCCAGCTCTAGAAGTTGAGGCTGCACCTATCCCCCACCCCCAGGACTTGGCACTGGCCCTGCATCAGACTATTTTTCAGATGATGTAATATTTTATTTTCTTTTCCCTCCTTTTGTATTGTCAATACTACGGAAAGGGGAGGCATTGCAGGGGTCACCAACAAGCAGGGCCCATGTTCTCTTTGGCAGAAGCAACTGAGGGCACCACCGTGTTGTTGTAAGGCCCGAAGCCTTGCAGAGCTCTGGCACAGGTGGTAGAATGTGCTGGGACAATGCCCAGCTCCTCGCTTCAGGCAGTGAAAGGAGTTGGGGCCTCCTCCTGAGAGGATTGTCCTCCTTTTTGTACCAGCATTCTCTGAATACTGCAGGGACAGCACCTCCTGTTGCACAGAGGGGCAGCTCTCCCTAGACACCCCTGTCCTCCTCCTGGTACCTGTTGGGTTTTATAGGAATTGTGGTAACCACTTTATTCTCTAGGTGGTGGAAAAGGCAAGGAATATTTTAGTTCCACTCCAGCCACTACTCCACCCTCATCGTCCCACCCACCCGAAATCATGGGCCCCATACTGCCTCAGGCTCCGACACTAAAAAATTTTTGTCTTTCTCTTTTTAGTGTTTTCCTTTATTTTCTCCAGCAGAGAAGGGTGGGATGTTGGGGGTAGGGAGGGGTGTGTTATTTTATTGTATTATGATTTTTTTATTATTATTAAACTTTGGAGGTTAACAAATTTACTTGGATCTTGGGATGAAGGCGACCTGGTCAGTTAGAGTTGCTGGTGGCAATTGTGAGCATGCCCAGTTTCACACAACATACTGTCAGTACTGTAGCTTGTTTTCTAATTTCCTACTATGTAGGAGCATGACCATAGAGTAATGAGAAGCCCCAAGTATCTGTTTCCTTGTTTCAAACCTGAATTTTTGTATCATGATTCTCAGTGAGGTGTAGTGTGAAATGGCCCTTTCACATTACTAATAGTTGTTGTAGATAATTCTATTTTGTTTCTCTAATTGTTAGATACACATAATTAGAGAATTTCAATTTTTTGCAAAAATAATATGTTGCCAATGACAAAAAGCTATTAGGAACAAACCTTTCAGACCAATGAAAAGTAATAAAATTTCCTGAAATATTTCAGGGGAAAAAAAGCATCTATAGAGAAGTTGTAGGACCAGTGGGTGAAGACAAAAAAGTAGAAATACAATTAAGGCAAGTGAGTAGAACATGAATTATGTCAGTTTTCATTCCAGATGAATTTAAGAATCGTTTTGGAGAATGCACCTTTAAAGACATGCTAAGCAGAGGTGATCAGTGGGCTCATGATAATTGAAGGAGAAACTGTTCATATCAACTGGGCTACATATAATTTAACCACGATTTCTTAATTTTAATATAAAAGTTTGAGCTAAAATGTATGACTTATAAAAAGTGGCATTTTCTGTATATTTGTAGAAAGCATTATTATACTAAAGGTAGTTGAATACACCTTGGGCAAACCGAGGAAGAACTAGCATGGATTCTGTGAGAGAAAAATCTTAGAATTCTGTGTCTCAAATGTGAAATTAGTGATCATCAAAAGATCATTGTGTACTTGAAATTTTCAGATGCTTTTCACAAAAATTTCATACCAAAGCTTATGTTGAATGAGAGGGTATATCTTCCCATGACTCAATATTTATCTAGGAAAAAATGCAAGTAATGACACCAAAATACTAAGAAATGAGGCATAGCAGAAATAAATAGGGAATAGCCAAATTGACACCTAGGTTTAGATTATGCAATCCCAACCAGCCTGGAAAAGAGCTTCAAAAGAGCTTCCCATCATCACATATTCTAGAATTCATTCCATGAGTTGTAGTGATAGCCCCAGGTCTCCCCTCACAGCCTGACTCCAATGGCTTTTTAAAAATATTACATTCTTCAGGAATAAAGCTGGTAAGACCTATCAACAAAATAAATGAAAGTAAATGAAATTTAAATGTGTATTGCAAGTGGGAATTGATGGCCCAGAGTATGGCTCAACTGTAGATGAAACTTGGTTTGATCTCATACAGAATCCGTTGCTTCTTATTCTGGAAGAGCTCATAACCCGCAAGGTTTTTAACCATTTCTGTTAAAATTATCAGAAAGGGGGAAGTAATTGAGATAAAGGCCGATGTGTTTCTGCCATAAAAATATACTTCCTGAACTAGCATCTGTAATGGATTAAAGCCTCCTGCTTTCTTTTGACTGAAAAGCAGTTGATGCATACATAGACTGGCATTTGGGCCCACTGTATCACCAAGCCCATATATTCTGTATTTCCTTATTCAGTTAAGGTTGGACAAAAGGAGGAATGGTGTGAGTACTTCCATTGAAGCAAGGGTTCTGTCAAATACCTGTGGTGTAGGCAGTACTCGGGATAAACCACTAAACTCGTTTTAACATTGCCCTCTCTCGGTTCATGGCAAGGCTTGATTCTGACGAGGCTGGATCTTAAAACTATTTGTAACATTGGGCTCATGGTGCATGGAAATGTTCTTCCTTTCACAAATCCACAATGGCCCTTTTCCATTTTGTTTAGAAAATAAACTGGTATTTTATTTTCTGCTACATGCTTCTGCAGCATAGGGTTAATAAAATGATGGTGTTAATGTTGAAGGAAGCCCCACAGTTTTCCTTCTATGATGTGAGAGGATGGCATAAGATTGGGAATGAATACTGTAAAAAAAAAAAAGAATGCCAAAGCCTTTGCAATCAGCACTGGCCAGTTTTCCATTTCAGGAAAGAGCCAGTAAGCCCTGGTCCTAAAAACCCTGGAATTAGCCTGGACACACCGCACCCCACACTTTGTTAGCAATAGTGTTGTCCCCTCAATCTGGAGGAAGCAAAGAGGTTTTTCCCCATCTCTAGATCCACTCAGCTCTTCCAAAAAGAGTCCCCTGGAATGTCATTCTCTCGCGCCAAAGATTAGGTCAAAGCCTCTCCCTGCCCACTGTCTTCCATCCAGCTCAGCTTCGAGGTGGAGTTCGATGCTCTGCCCATGGCTTGGAGCGGTGGTGGTGATGGCGGTGGTGGTGTGGGCGACGGCGGCTGCCGGTGCTGCCGCTTTGCCAGTGATTGGGACTACTGGTGGTCCAGTTCAGTGAGTGCTGCTGAGCAGCTCTGTACCAGTTGGACTGCTGTTCAGAACTCCACAAGCTGGGCCCAGTGTGGGACTGGTGGCCGCTCTGGCTATGCTGGATGTCTTGGGCTCTGTTGAACTGTTGCCAGTAGCTCTCACAAATGCCCAGGGTAGGTGCCTCTTCAGAGGTGATGGCCCCCTCCAGCAAAGCCCGGGGAAGGACATGCAGACGAAGCCGCCGCAGCGTGTGGCGAAAGCGATTCTCGGTGCCTACGCATTGGTAGAGCCCACTGTCGGATGGCATCACTGGGCCTAAAAGCACACCCTGAGGTGTTTGGAGCAATATGCGATCCCGGGGCAACTGGGGAAGGAAAGAGCATGTGACATAATTGAAATTACTTTGCTTTTTCAATTTGCATCTTACAAGCCATTTTACTAGTCAGTGGCCTAGTCTGCATAAGCTGTAATGTGGTTGGTTTTGATACAACAAAGCGTATGCGAGTCTGATTACAGGTTTTGTGAATTCAGCAAAGTTTCATTTGCCAACTTCAACATCCACCATGAGACAGTGACTTTAGATTTTGTTTTCTTAAAAAGTGCCCGCCATATGATCAGACTTTTCCAATCCTCAGTTTCGAATTCCCACAAGTATCTGCGCCCGCAGCATAAGGCCACGTGCAGTAATGCTTAGCAGGACTTACCACTTTGCGTTTGGTAGAATCATCTGTTTGCATAAGCCACTTGATGGTTGCGTGGGGAGATCGGGGTTCACACTCCAGAAACACACTTCCTCCTTCTAGTCCATATTGAATCTGTTCACTTAATTGCTGTTCTGCTGTGATGGGGGCAGGGGGACCGGGAGGGGAACAGCATTCCTTGAGTTCTGAGACCCCACTGCATTTCAGTAAAGGCTGGAAGTAGACAGTCTGCTAAGCACAAGTCTGGCTTCCAACAAGTTGTTGCTCTACAAATATTTAATCTAAGAAACCCAGCAGCTCTCTCCAAATTTCTGCTAAAATGGACACAGTAGGACTGCTCATTTTTTACTCGTTTCTAAAGTACTGTGCTATGACAATGTACCGCCTATGTTCTTTCAACCTTTACCAGGGAAGAGAGAACAAAATTAAAGGATTTCTCCCACCTTGAACGCAGTAAAAAAATTCAGCATGAGTAGGAAATGGTCCTTGGATGCAGTAGACATTATAAATACCTGTCACCCCCACCCCCCGTGTTGTCCTGGTCAGAGCAAGGACAATCTGGTAGTTGTCCTCTGTAAAAATGTGTGCAAAGCCAAAGCAGACTCCTGGTTAAACTTTCAAGTACTACAAAGGCAACAAAATAAAAGTTTTTTGCAATACAGCTCTTGCCAGTGTCTTTGCTATCTTGGGCTGATGGGAGTTGAAGTCCAAAACATCTGGAAGATATTAACAATGTAATCTACCCAGGACTGTTTAGAAGTAGGCCCCTTTTCCTTCCCTAGCAGTTTGAAGAGAGCATGTCCACAATTACAGCCTTATAGGAGCATACAGTCTGTTGCTAGACATCTTCCTTTCTGCCTCTTTTTTTAAAAAAATGGTGACTAACGTGATACAGGTTCTGCCACACAAAGCAGGATTGCCCAAGTATGATGGCTTGCACGCGTAATGGGGAAGTTGTACAAAAAAAAGACATCATGTTCTCTTTGTGGATCAACAAGGCACTTTTTCCATGGATCAGCAGTGCGAGGGAACAATTAGAAGGTGGGAGCAAGGAGTATGTGAGTATGTGGGCAGCAAGTGTGTGTGTGTGAGGGAAGTTGAACAAGTGTGTGTGTGTGAGGGAAGTTGAATATGCAGAGTGGGTGCAATGGGGCTGGATGAGAGAGAGAGAGAGAGAGAGAGAGAAGTGAGATATATGAATTATGGGACTGTGACTTTGGATTCAGCCACTGCTGGCTTCAAGAAAGTAGCTCATAAATGCAATCTTGGTTAAGGGAAGAGTTTCTTAAGCCAAGTCACAAAACTATGAGCTCTGTTCAAAACATGATACAATTATAAACTGTATCTGGAAGTGTAGTTTAATAAGATGCAGCCCTTTTATTTGCAGAAGTGCTCATAAGTTATCCAAGGAGCCTAAAGAAAGTCATGTGCCTTTTGATTTAGAATTTTTATCAATTTCCATGGAGATGAAGTTATCAAAAAATAGGATGGTGGAAACAATGCACTGGTGTTGAGGTCCACTTCATCTTATTTTCTTGGGCTACAGAAACACCACCTGGAATGTTTCTCAACTTCCTTGGTCTAGATAAGCATCTGAAAGAGTCAGTCTGACTCTGAAGTCAGCAGAAACTACACTCAATGCTCCATGGAGAGAGTATCACTAGAGCTGCTACTAGGTTTTGCACCACAATGCACGATTCACTTTTCCTTTATAGATTTAGCTAGTCGTCTGACACTTAACTAGCAGAGATGGCTTATATGAAGTCCTCAATTCACTATTCCAAAAACCAAAATGATTTATTTTAGAAAGCAAACAAGCAGTTCCCCAAAAAATGATTTCCTCGTATCTGCCTATCAGTAGATACATCCACTACCACCTTCCATGTTGTTGCACAATTTTACTTTTTACAATTAGGGAGAGAAGCAATGCCAACTGAAATACTGAGGTGCTGTATTCAGAAAATCTAAATAGATAAAACCCAAAATGTGACACAGTTAAAAAGACAAGAAAGCCCCAAAAGCAGTTCAGAAGGTAGATGCAACGGAAAGAAAAATCTATGAAACAGACAATAAAAACGTTCAAATCACTTTCCTCAACCTGGTCCCTTCAGACATTAGTGTCTGATATTCTCTAATCTTTGGGGAGACAGTGAACAATCATTACCAAAAGTAACCAAGCTTCACCAAGCAGGAGGAGCCCACTACTTAACATACAAGTGCAGGAAAGTCTTTAAGATTATTAATTCCAGTTGTAAATGTCAAGGAGCTGCTATCTATAGCTGTACAAAATCTATGTATCCGGCTCTCAATAAATGTATGAAAATAGCATTGGGGGGGGGAGGGAACACAGGAAGAGCAAAATTAAAATGCGGTGCTTTTACTCAGATAAACTTTTATTTCCCACTGTACAATTTCACATCCTTTTCCAATATACGCTTGGCCAATCAGACAAGCTAGTTATCCTTGTTTCCATTCCAGTAGCCAGCCAACTGCTGTTTCCTCTAGCGTGCCTAGCCATCAGGAGAAGAACAGCAACACCAAAGAATTCTTTATTTCCCAATACTTCCATGCTCCAGAGAGAAAGATAAACAATTTGGAAAGAATCAGGAAACTTGTATAATTTCGCTAGCAATAACTAAATTAATTTTCCGATCTAGTAACTTCCAGATGTGTTGATATTCCAGCCTCCTTTCCTTAAGTTGCGATCACTAAAGCAAGCTAATAATGTGCATTTACATAATATTGCACTAATATCAGCCTGCACTGCTGGTGGCACAAGTTAACACAAGCCTTCTCCACCCAACTGTTATTTGTTTTGCGACTCCCTACAAATTATTATCCTGTTCAAAGAAGCCTCAACCCTGCTTTTTCTTTCTAGAAGAATGAGTCTTACAGCTAGCCAACTTCCTAAATGGTCAATTAAATTCTGTTCCTGCCTCAGTATGAGGCTGTCCTCTTTATCATGAATGCTGGAGAATAAGTACAATTTCACTTTATAAATCTCCATTATACTATTTTTAACATTCCAGGTACAATCTTTCTTCAACTTTTCAGTTTCAGAATTACACGAGTATTGAAATCTTCCTAATTCATAACAGGCAATTGGTGCACTTAGCCAAATATTGCCTACTAAGTGGCAACAACTTTCCACCTTGCATTACCATGGTAGATCTGATATTTCTTAAAATGAGATATTCCAAGATTCCTTTTGGTGTGCAAAACAGGGATATATATATATTCCAAGAACTAATGGTTGTACAGGTAGTCCTCGGTTAACAACTATTTGTTTTGCAAGGGTTCAAAGTTATGATAGCACTAAACAAGGAAACCCATGGCTGGTTCTTCGAAGTCACCATTGCAGCACTCGGGTGGATATGTGATTGCTATTTGCAACCTTCAGTATCAGCTGTAGATGAATGAAGTCAGTGGGGATTCACCTAACAGCTGCATCTGGAATTGCTGGAACTACCGCTGTAAGTCAGCGCACTCATAAGATGTTCCACTTTATGACCATGTCACCCAGCGACAAGAGTTCCCAGTCCCAATTACAGTGGTTAAGCAAGGAGTACCTGTACTTCTATTCTTCGTTAAAACAACTTTTGCAGATGTGCCCTGCACAAATCCAGAAGACGTGCAAAGAATGAACATTTTAAAATCTTTTTTGCTGTTATCTAGTGAACATTTTTGTAACCTGGGTTTGCTGACCCTCCCATTACTCCTCATTTAAGAAGAAAATTTGACTGGAGTTGCACAGCTCAACCTTACAGCTAAGTTTTCTTTAGACTTTTACTTCACTGCCTTCTTTGCAGTGTTTCCTCCAAAAATGCTGACCACTAGAGATCCTAATCTGTGGAAGGGATGTGAGAAAAACATGCCTTTTCATTCCATATGCCAGTCTGTTCCCCAGGCTGCTAAATTACTTCTGTGTCCATTATTTTTTAAAACAAACAAACAAACAATATTGGCTGGCAAGTAGAGACTGACGTCCATTCATAGGGAGATCTGGAGAGACTTACCCTTGGCGTTAAACCCACGGCACTGCCTCAGGGGATCGCCATGTTTGATATCCTGGCGACGGCTCCTCCTGGTCAGAGATAAAAGATACACCCTTCATTGCTCACTCTCTTATGCAGCAGCTGAGGAAATAGGTAGTTCCCAACGAATGTGATGTGATTACTCCCCATATGTTTCCTCTTTATAACTTGATGGTAAGTTTCAGAAAAGCAACGCCACCATGCTCTTGTCTTCAAAGCAACTTTTACGCACAATGGTCTTGTTCACAGCACTTGTTAACCAAGGAAGATTAAGAGTTGAAGCAAACAGGAAAACTCAGTGAGGCAATTAATCCATAGAGGATTGATTTTGGCTCCAAACAGACCTCAGTTTGTTTAGAGCTAAACTAAGTTCCATCAGTAGACCAAATTACCTGAAAATTAACTGCCTCTTTCAATGCCTGTTTCTTCTCCGGTCACTTGATCTCAATTAGCATTTCCTTTCCATAGGGGTACACAAGCAATGTTTGCATGGAAAAACAGAACGAGGTAGGGAATGGGGTAAGTGATGCTGCCTTGCTGGTATTAATTGCACCAAATACACACATATACATGCAACTATAATTTGTGACTGCTGGGAGAATCTAGAAAATCCAAGATTTCCTCTGCTGCCAGCTCATGAAGGAACACACCTAAGTACAGTAGAATTTTATCTGGGAAAAAATAATAAAATATATCCTGATTGGCCTGAGGGAGCCTGATTTTTGGGTTACCCTGTGTATGTATATATGAGTGTGTTTACATAGAGATACAGATTTATAAATATGTAGTGATACAGTATATTAATTCACACACTCTTTTTCTATTTCAGTCAAAAGAAAAAAGAAAAAGAACTCAAGCAGTTCTTCAATTTTCTGGGCTCAACTTTCTCTTTTAGTGGACTGATTCCAAATTCTGTTGTCTTGAGCCGACTCAGTTTTTCTTGCCATGTGTACAAATCTGCCTTGACTCATGTCTCTGTTTATCTGTGCATGACTTAAAGTCTGTCTCATGATTATTCCGTATGGTTAACCCTCTGCTTGTCTGCTAAATGACTCTGATTTCTGTTCTCGTCAGGCAGTGCAATAGGGCATGCATCTTGGTGAAAATATGAAGCTAGATCAGGCGGAACAGCTAAAATCCAGACCAAGAAGTCAGGATTGGTCCTGCCACATGCTGCTTCTCAGAGGCAATAGACTAGATAGAAGTGCTCGTTTTGCTTCCTCCTCCATTCAACACAATTCTGGCTCTCTCATTGAGATGAGACACACACAGAATTCTGGCCCTGGTTGGCTTTGCTTCCAAACTCTGCAACGTGCATTAGCAATTTTGGAAACTGACCTTTTGGCTGTGTGACTGTAGCGGGCACAGCGTTGCCCATCCCATGCGCAGTAGGGGTCCCGGGCCAGACAGCAATCAGCACAGGCTTCACCATACTCCCGGCATCGGTGGAGGGTCAACTGGGAAACGCCCATGTCGGAGGAGACATAGAGCTGTTGCTACAAAAAGAGGATAGTGGGATAAACCTGTGGCTTTTGGTACTCAACAACTGTTCCCAGATCCCTTTGCCTCTGATGAACTGAAGGCATTCTTCATTCCCCCAATGATAGGCAACTCTTATATAGTAACTCTTTGTGCCTTGTTTAATTCCTTGGCGATAAATATCCTGAACAACCACCTACTCGTTTTGAGGATATCCACAGTGTCTTCACTGGAGCTGGTACCTATAAGGCGACAATAGAGAGGGAGGAAACCTTGAGGAGCAAAAATGGCGAACATAACAAGGGGAAGTCAGCACTGGGCTTGTCTATTTGCTCACCCTGAACACCTCAACTTCCTCCAGAGTCAGTTCTTCCAGTATCCCTTGTTCCTTGGGCAATACAATCACCTTTTGCACTGTACCTTGATCTGGAGGGAGAAAATAGGAGCATTAATCAGACAATGATTAGTGAAGGGCATATGACAGATCTATTTCTGAGGAGAATTAAGACAGCGCAGTTTACCTTCAAAATCCACTCCTGTGTGGGAATGGAAAGAAAGCTGTCAATTTGCCAGTGAAGCCCCCCCCCCCCTAAATAGCAATGATCTGAAATGGGGAGGGGGCAAAGGAACATGGAGACTATTTTACAGTGGGCTCCCCTTCTATGAAATTCTGTTCCCTTGAAAGCTGTAAATAAGAGTTTGCTCTGAAACTCTTTCTTGTCCCATTTTATTTGAAGATTTTAAGCAAAAATTAATTTATCTCAGACGTGAATTCAGTGTTTATTCTATACTTGAAGCACTTAATAGTCTATTTAGTCATAGTGCCTGGAATATTATCCCTAACACTTGTTCAGAAGTTCCTTTGCTCCTGCCAAAAACTTCATTAAACGCCCCATCCATCTTGCAGAGAAGGCCTTCTTCTCCTGGGCAAAATCCAATGCTTTGCTCTCTATGATTTTAGAAAAGACATTATAACAATTCTCCTTCACAGGATACCCTTTGCTCGTGTCCTTGGTTCTCATGTTCTGTTGTATCATATCAAGTTGGATACCTGAATTTAATTCTCTACCTCCTACCCAAATTATGATAATTTGGATAAGGAAAACATATTTTTTTCTACAATTTGTCAACTATTATTCTTTTTTACAAAACTTACCTAGTTCCACTTAGTTACCATAATAAGCTTGGTGGTTTGACTACAACCTGCTAATGTAGAAGCCAACCCTATCATAGCTGTTGGAATAACTTTCAATGTCTGGTCAATTAGTAATTTTTAATTGGGCATTTTCTTTTATTCTGATCTTGGTTGAACTGAAACTGGGTATATATTTGTTGGTCTGGTTGTAATTACTTTCTATTATTGTTCTCATTATTATTATTTAGAATCAAAATGTAATTTAGATTGCAAGTCTTTTTGCCTTTTAGAATGAGAAACTAAAAAGTAGCAAAACTAAAAAGTAGAAACTAAAAAGTGAGCTGGTTCCCAGGTGGAATTGCAAAGTGCTGGACATACCTGTGCCAAGGAAGAGCACCTCGTAGCGCCCATCCACGGCATCCACCAGGTCCACAGCCAAGGTGGTGAAGCTGTAGGGGACATTGGTCCTCACCAGGAGGGGACGACGCTGGAGGGGATAGACTGCATGGAACATCAAGGGATGGGCCCGCACAAAGGTTACCAGCTCATCAGAAAACTCACGTGTGGAGCGAAGGCCTGGGGTGAAGGTTCCTCCCGGGCACTAAAAAAAAGGAAAAAACGATCCCATAAACTCATAACTGGAGAAAAATGAAAGAATTGGGATTCAGTTTTCTTTTCCTGCTTGCTTTGCTCGGAATCAGGAGCGAGCCAAGAGGTTACTGGAAGGAGTTTACAGAAGGAGAGGAAACAGGAAATGAAATCTTGAACACTTGGAGAGTAAGATGTTTGCGACTCACGGCTCCAGGACGAGGGTAGGGCACACGTCCTGTGTATGGCCCCCACTGATAGTTGTGTCCTTCCTTATGGGCAAAGGGCCCGTTGAAGACAGTGCGGATGTCAGCCATGGAATAAACACAGACAGCCGAGCCACGGAACACTGACCTTGGAGGAGAAGAGGCAGAGCCAGAAGGACAGAGGAAGTGAGGCTGGGACTCCTGCACAGGGACTCCCCAACCCCATCAAGTGGGCTTTACTCACCCCAGTGTGGAAAAGACCCCATAGAGCAAGGGGTGCTTCTCATCCTGGGTCGGCAAAAGGAAAACATCACCTGGGGGAAGGAAACAAACCAGTCGAGCACTTCGAAGGAGATGTGTGTGCAAGGTTTGCCCTGCAAAGCTCTGGGGCGGTGTTTCATAGCCTTGAAAACCTGAAGATGTATGGACTTCAACTCTCAGGCTTCCCCAGTCAGCATGGACAGATCTAGTTCATGCTTTGAGGCTTATCTTCCCCAACCGGCAGTCTTCCAGATGTTTAGGAATTGCAAATGCTCCCAGTTGCCAGCTGGCATGAGAAAGTTATTTTAAGGAACAAATGAAAGAGAAAGACTTTAAATAAGTATGTGTGTGTGTGTGTGTGTGTGTTGTGTGTTTAATAGCCATTTCACATACTAGATTCAGGGACTGTTTATACAATGGTCAGGGCCAATAACACTGCTAAATCCAAACAGATGCTAGATTACACTGGCTTGAAGTTCATCATCAACACTTAAGGCAGAAAATATTTTTTAAATGGCCATAATACACTAATGCTAGATTTCAATGGCTGTTTTTTTGTGTTGGTTTTTTTTTTTTGGGGGGGGGGGTGTCACTGCTAAAGCACAGTCCATCTTTAAGCCCTTCAGCTGGAATCTCTCTCCAAATTTTAGGCAGAAATTCTGGCTCACACATCCTTGAACAATCCAGCCCCACCTCTTTTATCAAGGCCCAATTTTCCAGGTCTTCATCACGATCACTATACCCCAACCCTGTCCCCTCTTCTCCCAAGAACAAAAACACTCTCTGTCCAAAAGAAGGGCTCACGCAGCTCGTCAAAGAAAGTCTCCACGCCATCCTCTCCAATCACAGAGCACACCAGGCGGGCTTTAAGGAATGTTGTCCACTTGTTCAATAAGGAGCGCTGTCCACCATCATCATTCTGGAAAAAACGCAACAGATTTACTAGGACGACCCCCGTGATTCCACAGATGCATAAACCCTGAGAAAAGACAGATATGGGACTGCTTTTGAGTTGCAAGGGGGTGAAAACAGCTGCTTGCACCTGGGAATTATGTTTCAGCTTTCAGGCTGTAAGCAGCAAAAATTAGGCTGAATCAAGGTACAGGGTAAAAGGATACCTAATAGAACAGCCTACTCCATCCTAAGACCACTAGAGGAATGGGATTGCACCTACCATTGACCCAAGCCAGCATGAGTCTGTTTGAGAAAGATTTCTTCCAAGTTTGGGGCAAATCTGAAGACCTCAACTGAGTGCAATGGGAAGCTTTAACTCTACAGTCAATAGCACTGTCTTAGACAGTGCTTTCCAGCCTCTCTAGGGGATTTACAGAGTCAGCATATTTCCCCCAACAATCTGTGTCCTCATTTTACCAACCTCAGAAGGATGGAAGGCAGAGTCAGCTTTGAGCCTGTAAGATTTGAACTGTCAAATTGCAGGCAGCTGGCAGAAGTAGCCTCAGTACTGCATTCTAACTACTGTGCCACCACGGCTCAACAGGTACAGTGATGGCATGTGGTCTCCAAAATTTGTGATTCTTCCAACAGCTGTCACCAAATTGCAATGTACAACATGACCAAAGGGGGGGGGGGATTATTAAAAGACAAGGAATCACCATTTTATAAATATTCAATAAAATAAATTTAAATATAATTGAATTGAAATGTATGTTATTAAATCAAATTTAGTTTTAATCCTGGCCCCACCTGATTTTCTACATATGGTTGCTGGCATGCTAAAGGCTGAATTCTTTTGGCTGGAACAACTGCTCACCCTTGATCTGAAATCTCCAGATTAAATTTTTTTTTTTTTTTTTGCAACTTCCCAACACGGAGAGCCATGCCAAGAGAATAATGGGACTCTGGGGAAGATCTCATTTCCCTCTTCTAATTGTGGACCTGGGCCTCCCCAGTGCCAAACAAGCTATTCGGCTGTGCAGTAGCATTTCAGCCCTTCACATTGCCTGCACTCCTGAGAACTCACCATAAATTGCAACGCAGCAGTTGTTCCCTCACCACCCGGTAGGGTTGCACTGACCATCCTTCCATTTGCTGGGAAAATTTAAAATCTACCAGGGATGATTCTTAAAGAAACACCCCAGTAGTTTGTGTTCACAATTGTGTATCCCCGGAGAGCAGAATGGATACGTGCCCACTTACCATCTACGCAGTGGTGGGATTCAAATAATTTAACAACCAGTTCTCTGCCCTGATGATTTCTTCCAACAACCAGTTCACCAAACGGCTCAGAAAGTTGACAACTGGTTCTCCTGAACTGGTGCGAATTGGCTGAATCCCACCATTGCATCTACGCTGTCTATAGGGTATGTATGTACTCTGCAACAGGCAAGGGACAAAATTGCTTGTATCTCTTTGTGTCTTTCCCTTGCCCTCAACACATTTCCATCTCCCACCCCAAGGGCCACTCTGTTTGCTTTGTCTTCTCTGTTCAGTTGCTGTTGTAAGGCTGGTTCTTTTCACCCTTTATTTTTCCTTCTCCAATGGTGATTGCTACTTTGCCAAATCTTATGGGGTGGGGTAGTCCTTATCATGTGACCCTTTTTATGTCTCACAGAAGACTTTAGCATTCCTGTCCCATCAACATTTGCCAATCTTGTTTGCTCTTAAAGATCCAGCGTGGCACCTTCAAGAGGAGGCTTACAAGCAGTGGGCAATTCTTCTTTCCTAGTATAGAAGAAGTCGAGCTTGGTTTTACTCCTGAGTCAAACCTTTCATTCCCTTGGATGCTTTTTAGGATCTCTAAGTGGAACAAGAGATCACGAGCAAAGCACACCTCCAGCAGGAGTTCCCGGTGGACTCACCCTTCTTCTCAGTCCGCCTTACCCAACCTGCTTCCCTCCCCACACACACACACACAGCATAGATGAAATCCCACTCTACTCACCAGGCACACCCGTCCCACCCGAGCGAGTACGGCAGGCCCCACGGCACCCTCCAGTGCTTTTTCACGGAAAAAGAAGTAGAGCTTGTCATCATTGTGGTCGGAGCTGTCAGGAATGATGTGGGCTTGGAGGAAAACGGGGTCTGAGGAAGGGGGAAAGAGATGCCATTGCATGGGTTCACCACCAGATGGAGACTGCAAGCACTCTAGTTTAGCCTGAAGCAAACTTTTGGGAAGAGATGCTGCCATAAAGCAAGTCCAAAGGATAAGGTCCCTCTCCTTAGTATGCACAGTTCCTCTGCAGGTCACTGTCTACTCCTGCACCTTTTGGGGTGCTTTTGTCTGCAGACCAACCGACAGAGGCCTTTTAGAGACTACAATAGAATGAAGGAGAGAAAAATCAAGTCTGCTGACTTTGGCTCTTTGGCAGAGGTGTTTTTCATTGGCTGCAGGCTTTGTTAGTGTATGCAGCACCCGGAAGCCATGTCTTGCGGTCAACAGAGTACAATTTTTAATTGGACAGGAGCAGCTTCACATCAATGGGGGAGCAATCATAGGAAGTTGTTTTCAGCACAACATGGTTCTCCTGCTCCTGCCAACATTTGGATTGTCAGTCAAACTCCAAGAACAGCCCTTGCCCTGGCAAAGGCTACTCTACTATTTTCTGGGTGACTGGCAAGTCCTGGCACTATCCTGATGCCATCCTCCTCCTTCCCACCCACCCCCGCTGCATAAGATATTCACGCTATAAGAATTCATTCTTCTATGCATTCTCCGTCATGGTCTTTTTATCTCATCATTCAGTCCAATTTCCCCCTTGGTTTTTCTCTAGATGGTGTTTGGCCTCCTACCGTAGAGCCACCGGGAATCATGCTGCTCTGTACGTACAGCTGGGCGTGGTCCCATGGTCCGGAACAAGGCAGCATCGGTGCCCATGAAATCCACGTGAACTCCAGCATACAGCGTGTTATCTGGAGGGGTTGGGTCAGGAAGAAGAGGAACAATGGAACATCATTGGGAGTAATCATGTGCAGGCATAATCAGGGGAGCTCTGTAAGATTTGGAGTTTTGAGAACATTAAAATACAGGGAAGTGCCTAAGGCTTTGTCAATAAAATCTACTCAACAGCATGGATGGCTTTGAGGGTAGGGAAATGATTGAGTAGACTTGGGTGTGATGATGCCATTTGCACCAAGGCCATAATTTATGCATAAGATATTGTGACATCAGGACGTATGGGTGCATTTCAGCTATGTCATTGTCACAGGAATGGAATCTTTGGAGCATCGATAGAGCTTCTGATAGATGCTGCTGCTGCCTACAGACACGATCTTGCCAGGGTGTCAGACAATGGTACTTCTCAGCTCTGCTCCCTCCAATCCTTTCAAATGAAATGCCAGGGATGAATATGAGACCTCAGCCATCCCAAGCATTTCTGTGCAATTAACGAAAGCTTCTCTCGCAAAGACCTTTCCCAAGTACTTTGCTCCCCTCCAGTCAGCTGTTTACTTTCTGCAGCCCTGATAACAAACCAAAAGCCACAAAGATCAGATAGGAGCTATAGATAGCAGGGTTGTGCGGCAATTCAGATTCAAAGGAAACCTGTAATTCAAAGAGCACATGGACACACGGACGGACACACACTCACACAGCACATGTCAGCAACTGCTTAAACCAATCACCATTTTTTTTGTGGGATCATATGACAGCTATGGAGGGCGGCCATGCCACCCAGGAAGAAGCAGCTTGGGTTTAACAGCTACAACACAGTCTCCACATGGATATTGACCAGAAGGGTACCTATACAGCAGCATAGTTATTCTTTGTATCTTAGCAATACTTCATCCAACTCAACTCACTCAAAGCTACTTACTGATAAGCACAGCCATGCTGGACTGTCGGGGGTCGTAAGGACATTTCCCCTTGCCTGGTTCTAGTGAACGAGGCACTATGCGAAACAGGTATTCCTGTGGAGAAAAAAACAGGGAAAGGACAACAGGAACATCATCCTGAAAGCCTACTTTGATTTCAAGTCATATAGAAATGAAGTCACTTTCAGGGTAAGTGTTCCAGTCCCTGCTTCCAAATTCTGTCTTTGCCCTCCCCTCTTTTCTCAACTGTCCCTTCATATCAAGGCAGACCATCAGCCAGCTGAGTTAATTCCTATTCTGCTCTGATTATCTTCCTCAAAGTTCCCCAAAGGTGCCACAGACTGAGAAGAGAGAGAGAGATGCCTTTCTATTGCTAAGATACTCTATGGTTCTTTTCCAGCAGGAAGACATTGTCGGGTCATGGGTCCATTTTCTTACTTCAGAGCGCCAACCACGATTGATAAGGATGCAGACTGGATGATAAGCCCCCGTTCCGCAGGCATAGAGATGAGTACGGTTCAAAGGCTCCATCAACCGTATGTAGTTGAAACATTCACCCTACAGCACAAGAAGAAGGAAAACATGAGCTGGAAGACACAAGGAGTTGCCAGGCAGGAGTTAATACAGTCTCCATCTTCCCAGGAATACATAGATTAAGGATCCTGGATTGTATAGAATAAAACAAAAACAAAAACGTAGCAACTGAGACAAAACCAAAAGTAACTATTTTCCTTCCAAAGATGCAAGAAATTGGGTAGCTTTTGGACACTCAAAACCGAACGTATTTTCAGTCCACAGATGCATTGAAGCCAAGCCAATAAACGCACTAGTACAGGGTAACAATTGCCACTTACTCTCTGCCCTTTCCCTGCCAAGCGACAATCATTTTCCTGGTTTGGTAATGCTGGCCAATGGATCTGAAGAAATAAAGAGAGAGAGAAAGAAGGATCATCTTGAGATGCTGCTCCTTTTGGTTTCTTGTTTCTCCAGCTCCTTTTACAGTTGGCCTTTCTTAGTTTGAGCTACAACCCAATGAATCCTATCCATCTTGCAAGATATATAAGTGGGATATATCTATCCCACTGCCTTGTTTACTCTATTGCATCTGTCAACCCAACCCAAGGCAGTTCGCAACCACTGCAGAAAAACGTTGGGCCTGATGAACATTAGAGGTCTTTCTTGCTCAGTTGTTTTCTTGCAGATGTTTTGTTACCCAAATTAAGTAACATCATCAATGCTAACATGGTTGACATTCTAAACTGATCCAGAGGGATTCCCCCCCCCCCCAAGACTTACAATCAGTGGCTCCTTGTTGATGTTGTGAAGATCCAAGGCCACCAGAAAATCTCGTGCCCCCAGGTAGAGACGTTCCTGGTCTTGGTCCACCAATAAGATGCGATAATCACTGGTGTTAAAGTTGAAGCTGAAAGGACGAGCAGTGCGGGTCTCTAACAGTTCTGTGGAGGGAGAGCCTCAGAGTCAAGTACCAGTCTCATTGTCTTGTACTTCTCAGGAGTAGGACACCATTTACACATTGACAAAAGAGAGGTCAGGCTTGCGCCTAAATACATTTTTAGGAATTTTTATGTAAAGTAGGGGTCTCCAAACTTGGCAACTTTAAGACTTGTGGACTTCGGTCCACAAGTCTTAAAGTTGCCAAGTTTGGAGACGTCTGATGTAAAGCGAACTTTGGTTATCTTACTAGAGTGGGGAAAGCTATAACTTGATAACTCATTAAATTTGCTGCCTGAAGGTTCAACACTGATGGGCAATTCTCTGGTCTTCACTTCTCCTTATTCTTCCCACCTATGACTATTTTCATCTGAGCAAGGTCCCCCCAAAATGGTCCCCTGCTTTCTTAGAGATATCTGGCCCCTTGGCCATCTTTCTGGAAGAGAACAATCCTATGTGATGAATTTGTCCTAGCCCACTATCCACCTGACCATACAAAAGAGAAGAACCCAGAATCCTAATCTGCCTTTTTTTTTTACCCTTTGCCCCCCCCCTCCCCTCGCAGACAGAAAGGGCAGCAACTGGATCATGTTGACCCACGTGATGGGTGGGGTGGGCTGGCTTGGGCTGAGCTCAAAAGGTATTTTGGTCTCTTGAAGTGGCAAAGGCGGAGCCAACGTGTGGGGGGGTGTTCAGCGGCTGGTACAGCAAAGAGTCTAAATCCCCCAGCAATCCCCTAGCCACATTCCATGGGCACAGATCAGAGAGCGATGGGGTGAACTTCCCACCTGTGGTGACCTTGGGGATGAGGCCAGAGGACGCCAGCCAGGCCCAGTTATGCTCTGTTGTCAGGTCTAGGCAAGAATGCAGAGATCAGGGACCAAAATTGGCCTAATCCCTCTAGGCAAGTGGGCTAAAGCCGAGAAGAAAAGCATATTTCCAGGAGGTTGAAGAGGAACAGATGCAGGGGAGAGATGAGTCTGGGGAGATGAGGAATTGAAACTGAATTAAAGAAACGACCAAGCCGAGAGCAGAATTGCAGGAATCTGACCAATCTGTCCTCTCTCTGTCCAGTTCAGCTGACAACTCCCATCTCTTCTCTGGAAGCTGGGAAGGAACTCTGGAAACCTGATGGAATTCCCCAGGCATTAACACATGGCAGGTGGGAGACTATCATGCTTGCCCCAAGAAATAATGGCAATATGCCCAGGGTTAGACTGTATCATGTATACTACCCAGTTTTGATATACAGTGCCCATTATATAACACTGGGGATATATAGTAGTGGCATTAATCTCTTCTAAGACAACCTAGCAATGTTAGATTATCAGGTATTCTTGACTGTGATGGAGAACATCAAAGCAGAACCTCTTGAAAGCATCTTGCCAATGCTTCATCCTCCTGCATCCATTTATCACCAATTGAATGCTGATAATGAGGATAGAGGTTTATTGGACATCAGATGAAGACAATCTCGCTCCCCTAATCGACTTCTCTGGGACAAAATAAATAATTCAGGTGCAATTGCTGTACCATCAGGATTGTGTGGGTGGAAATCACTGGTGGCACAGGGAAAACAATCCGTTCACAAGATTTTCATAGAGGCCATCTGGAATTGGCGGAGCGGTAGCTCAGCAGTTAATACACTGGATTTGTTGGCTGGAAAGCCGGCAGTCCAGGTTTGAGACCTGAGCTTCACGCTATGGAGCGAGCTACCTTTACTTGCCTCAGCTCATGCCAACCTAGCAGTTTGAAAACATGCCAACGTGAGTAGATAAATAGGTATCACTTCAGTGGGAAGGTAACAACGTTTGATGATATCACGCTGACTACATGACCGCAGAAATGTTTTCAGACAATGCTGGCTCACAAAGATGAGCACAGTCCCTAAACTCGTCTGTGACTAGTGGAGTAAAATCCACAGAGGCCCCTTCACCATTTTTTTTAACCATCTGGAATTTCCATACCCAGAAGAAGTCCATTCTGTTGCAGACAAGGAAGCCTTTAGGTAGGAGTCTGCCTTGGCAGAAATGGAGCCCTTGGGTCCCACAAACCCCTTATTGTTCGATTTCATAGGCCCCCTGCACCTGGGAAAAAGGAGGGGTGGCCTTTGGAGGAGCAAGCAAGAAATCAGGAAACATTTGTGAAAACCCAAATAAAATTTTTACACACACACACACAAAAAAAGAAATCAGGAAACATTAGGATCATCTGTCATCTTGCAGGCAGACTAAAGCAGGCTGCAGCCTGCCAAAACAGTCAATGGGAAATATGTGTCTAGGAAGTGCAACTGGTCAGCATGTTGTTGGTCTTTGGCATGATGACTGAAGCTCTTTGGGCTTAATAATGGATCTTTTTTAGCCTTAGCTCCACCACCCACCCTAATGAAATATCCCAAGCAAGTTGAATTCTGCTCAGATAACTAAATGCTTCTGCAATCACAGAACTGTGATTTGTATTCCTATGTTATTTGAAGGGTGAACCATAATGTACATTAGTCAGGATTAGTTACTCTATCAAGCAAAATGAAAGCCAAAGAAAAAAGCTCAGGAGATAAATCAATTGGAAATGAAGGAACACTTCAGATGTTCTCTTCTGTAGAGAAGAGACCCAGGTTGCCTAACCTCCTAAACTTAAAAAGGTGCCTTCTGCTATGAGAGAGATGCCGTCCCATCCCTCATTCTGAAGTGAGATTCAGCAATTTTTTAAATTTATGTAGCTGGTACAAGAGGGTGCCATTTTATATCCTGGGTCACCCTGCTAGAGCTTTCAATAGGGGAAGCAGAGTTAGTTATCATATAATGGCACTTCCTACAATAATCCAGTAAAAGAAATCAGGATTATTATCCTTTATATTGCAGAGAGGACATGGGTGGGCAGGATTTTTGGCCACCTGATATGGACCTCCCCTTGTGCCATTATCCAGAAATGGAGCAGAATGGCAGCTGAGGGTGCTTCCAACACTGGAAATGGATAGCATTTTCTCTTTTTCTTTCTTTCTTTCTTTCTTTCTTTCTTTCTTTCTTTCTTTCTTTCTTTCTTTCTTTCTTTCTTTCTT
>BLBF01000021.1:25166992-25187979 GCA_015471245.1 Laticauda colubrina | reverse complement strand
CTTTCTTTCTTTCTTTCTTTCTTTCTTTCTTTCTTTCTTTCTTTCTTGTTTTTAAAAAGTTTTATTGATTAAATTGTTAAAACCATTGGATGTGGTGTAATCATCCCGACAATCCTGTTTGTCATACATATTATGGCATAGAATACATATTTTATATAGATTTATACATTGATACAATATTTTCTATTTCTAATCATCTATTCTGCCAACCCTACTTTCTTTTGGTTCTAGATCCTTCCTTTTTTCCCCACCATCGATAGAATTAATTCCATACTTTATAGTATTCAGTCTCATCTTTAGGAAATGGATTTTCCATTGCACCAAAGGGTAGCGGGATTGCTCAGGAGTGAGTCTGGGGCAGCTGTATGCCCCATCACCAGCTCAACTCTCTAATAATCCCTTCCCTCTCTTACCTGTAACCCAGCATTGGCCTTGGTCTGTATAAGGGCAGGTCCAACCTGCCTCCATAAAGAGCCAAAGCTGAGAGAAAATAGCTGGCTAAAGCTGGGTAAAGCTGAGTTTTTGGCAAGAGTGAGGTTCAATGAGAAAATAATTAATTTCCATGAATGAAGGCAAATATAATTTTGGATTGCATGATGTGTCTGTGTCTGTGTCAGACACTGGAACCTGAGGTTTAATCTTCCGATCTTTTCGATTTGTGCTGCAGCCCATTCTCAGGGAACTTCTCTTTCACCAGAATGGTGCTTTGGGCTATTCTCTGCGTAATATTTATGTGGTGCCTGCTTGTGTGCGGCTTTTTGAGTTGTTGATTGGGGTGTGGATGGCCAGAAGACTAACCTTTTGGTGACCGATCCACAGCTGGCCATCAATACCCTAATGAACAACTAAAAAGCCACACACAACCAGGCATCATATCAATACTAGGCGCAGCACAAATTCTACTCAAAGCACACATTCTGGTGAGAGAGAGGTTTCCTGAGGATGAGCTCCAGCACCAGTGGCCCCAGTGACCGACCCAGATTGGATCCTGCATAATTCATTCTGTTCACCAATGTCTTTCACCAGTTTCATAGAATGAACAGGCAGAATTATTTTGTGCGGCAAACCTTGAGTTATAACCAGCCAGGCTCAAAAACTTTAATATACTGTGATAATCGAAGCACCTGTCTTAGCAGGAGCACCTCCTTACAGAGTCCACTTAACCAAATATGCTGCCAGACCTTGCTTAAACCATAGCGGGCATAATCATCAGGACGTGCTGTTGTACTTGCCACCACCATCCCCAAAACCCAGAATAACCAACATGACTTGAGCTATGGACTCTGGTGGAAAACCTCCCATGGAAGACACCTGCCTCCCCAGAGTGTTCCCAAGGTGGATCAGGTTTCTCACCAGAAGCCCTCCTGCCAGAGGTGGCACACAACCTGCCCAGTTCCATGGGAGGAAGACCCAAGTCTCCCCTGACCCCTTCACTAGTTGCACATGATATCCCTTATGGTCCATGTATGTATGTCCAATGAGCCTAAGCAAGCACACAGAGTGGGGTGCGTGTTTTTGTTTATCCATTCGGGCACATGCGCATGTACAGAGAAACCAGAGGGATGTCTGGAGCTTTGCCTTTTATAGCCAAGGCTGCTGCCGCCCAAAGGAATGAATTGTCCTTTGGCCAAGGCTCTCACTGTTTCTTTATGCACCCCCTCCCCTCCCTTTCACATGTACGCATGAGCTACATTTTCATAGTTGAAGGAAAGGACGACAAAGCAACTACAGTGAGAACGGCAGCAGGGTATCTATAGCAGGGAACGTGGCATGCACAGCCTAGCCGTTAAGCTCCTCTCCGAGCCAAGCTCCCTCTCTTTTCCCCTGCCCTACAATGTGCTTTAGGAAGGGGAATCCATCCATGTTGTAGTCCCTTCTCTGTATGGCATGCTGGGTATTTTAAGCTCTTCTGGGAAATCCTTTCCCCCAGTGGCTGACAAGTAATTAGATGCCGGAATCCCCAAGAACAGAGGGGAGTGTAGGGGAACCCAGCAAGGTCACTGGATATTTTTTGGGGGTGGGGGTGGGGGAGAAGAATGCTCGCCAAAGCAGGCAGACGGACCCACAGATGACGGCATGATGTGCCTACACAGCAGTAACTTGTACACCCCTTGTACAAAAATACTCCCCGCAGCAAAAACACAATCCATCCAGACAATGATTAGCAATACAGTAACGAGCAAGAGGGTGACTCTGTGTGTTGACAGCCACAAATTGATGCAACCATCATGCACAGACAAGCTGCTTTGATTGGCTGCTTTGGGTCCCACATGGCTAAACTATCCTTAAAGTGGTTCTGCACATATAACACTCACCAGCACCGTAGAGTGTTTTAGACCATAAAACCACTGAGAAAATCTATTATCGACAGTTAGCCTTTTTTTTTTTTTTTTTAAGGTACAACTGGCCATCTCAGGTCAGAAATCTGAAAATATGGGATCTTGAAATTGTGTCCTTTGCATTTTGCTGATGCAAAACTTGCTGTTCTTCAGAATGTACAGAAGCAATGGTTCGAAACAAGGCTGGGTACTGTTAACGTCTGTATCTGTTTTGATCTCCAACATAAGACAAACACAGGAACGCGTTGCCATTGCCATAAATAATATTAAAATTTTAAAAATTTTAATTGACACATGGAACTAGATTGACGCATGGAACTAGATCTGCTGCCTTGCTAGAAATGACTGCAAACTTTCTCTTTGACAACAAGATCCACACACACACACCATGTAGCAGCTGACTCACAGAAAATAAATTATTCTGCAATCTCCAAGGTGTTTGGTTTGACACTAGAGGTGGAAGGAATTCTTGGCAAAAAGAAGCAGATTATTGGTTTCAGCCAAACAAAGCCATGACAGTCAATATTTGTTGTCCCACCAGAATCCAATTGTACTGTAGGTTTTTTTTTTTTTTTAGATAACAGCAGACTTCTCACTTTCCTCTAAACTGTTGTTGGTAGCTTACCTGGGCATTATCTCTTTTTATCCTCATAGTCTGTCTATGAATCAGTTAGGCTGAGACTGATTTAGTGTTAAAGTAACATTTTCTTGCCTTCCTGGATCTCCCCAATCAAAGTTAGGAATACAACTGATTACTTTGGGCACCAGTATCAATAAGCTGAGCAGCGATACGATGCAGGAATAATCCCTTTCCCCATGATAAGAATCCATTCCTGGGAGAGCCATAATGTTTACTCAAGTTATCAGAGTGCGTAGTTAAAATTATTGGTGAGCCAGTCATTGTGTTTTCATAATCGCCCCTTTTAGCACTAAACAGCAAGTTAGACAGTCTTCTCAGAAAGTATGTTTAGTTTAATTTGAATGGGTGACTACAAGAAAATCTCAAGGTTGGCAGAAGCAAACCAGTTCCACACTGTTGCTAAGAAAACCATGACAAAATTATCAGGAGTTGTCATCTTGAGAAGGACCATGGTTTACTTTAACAATGTTATTTAGTTGTTAAAGAAGTATTTTTCCTGCTTTCCTTTCTCACAGTAAAACCTTGGAACTTGTTACATTTCCCTCATTTCCAATAGGAAGGGAGGGAGGGGGGGGGAGAGGGAAGAAGGAAGGAAAGAAGGAAATCTAGATTTACTCCGGACTTCCTGAAAAATGCACTCTCTACCATGTACCAGTCTAATTTAGGAACAGTCTTTTAAGCTTAATCCAACCAATCTAAGGATAATTCCTTGTAATACAAACTCATAGCCATGTATAGCAGATTCATTATTGGTCTTTGAAAGACTATTTTTGTCTAATTTATTTTCTTAATTTTTGGTTTTTATCCCTTCAGATAATCTGCTGTCATTAAACCCGTCATTTAGGCTAACAGGCTGGGTGACTAACGGTAGGCATATAAGTCTTTAAGAAACAAAGAGAAGAACCCAAAAATCAGGAGGTTGCACTTCTCCCCACAAATCAATTTTATTAGTCTGAAAAGGGGCTCCCGGCTACTTTCCTGATTTTTGAATATCACCAGCCTCTCTTCCCACAAACAGAAAAAAGCTCTCTCTTCTGTCAAGGGTGTTGCAATGGATTGCCATGCCTCAGCCTCGTCCACCCCAGTGCCACCTTGCAGCTTTCTCCCTTCTCCCAATACTGGCATTGCCCACCCAGGCGAGGAGGCGCCACCGGGAAGGCAAAAATACGGTCTTAACCCGGGACTCGCCTGAACGACTTGAAGCCTCTCTTACCTTTGTAGGTGAGATAAACCCGAGGCGCTCCGGTCTGGCTGCTGTGACCCAACCAGCAGCAGAACAACAGCCCCCAAAGGAGCAGCGTTGCCCAGGGCACCATGGCGGGGCCAACCCTAGAAGCAGAGAAAGGGGGATGATGATGATGATGATGATGATGATGATGGTGATGATGATGATGCCCAGCTGGACCTGGGTTCGAACGACGGAGGATGTTGGAGGCAGAGGCGTCGCGTCGCTGCAAGGAAGCGCTGGACGGGCCCGGGCCTAGAGGGCGCTGTGCGGAAGGAACCAAGATCAAAGTTCCCTTCCTCGCCCGTCCCACCGGGCCCCGGGCCAAGCAGCTGTAACCCGAGTGGCGGCCCGCGGCTGATGGGCACTTCAAAGGCTCGCTCTCTCCCGGCCAGCTCCGGTAGATTTCTCTCCCCCCCCCCCGCCCCTCCTCCCCACTCCCTGCCCTTCTTGCAGGCTAGCAGACCTTTGAAGTTGGGGCGAGAGAATGGGAGATCCAAGATAGGTTCCTCTTCTTCTTCCACACACACCAAAGAGGGGGGGGGGGGAGGGGGGGGGGAGAGAGAAGCAGACTACCTTACCGGGCTCCGCCTGCATCGCTAAGAGCCCCCCACTCCCTTGGAAAGAGCGACCCCTGCCGGGGTCCGACAGGCAGGCGCTCCAATATAGGTAGAGAAGCCGGGCGGGGAGGGTCCTTTCATCTTGGGACGGCCCCCTTCATGCTGGAGAGGGCGCTGGGGTTCGAGCTGCCATTCTGGACGCCGGCTTGGGCTACGCGGTGGCCTCCTGACGCCATCACTCTCAGGACAAGGGACGCAGGAACGGCAGCAATCCCTGCCCGCACCCCAGCCGGGCTATAATCTTCCCCATGCCACAGAACAGGTGCCCGGGGACAATGCCAGCAGCGAGTCCGCCCTGCACCAGCCCAGCTCCGGGATTCGGTGCCAACAGGGCCCGTCGAGGGCTTTTGATCTGCCTGCCAAGCCCGCTTCTCTTTCCCCCCCCCCCATCCCCCTCCCCGTCCCGGAGCGGGGGGCCTGCATGCGTAACGTGTGAGTTTCTGCGCGCTCCGTGTCCTGTCCTGTCCGCGACGTGCTGCGACCTGCCTCTCCCATACCTGAGCCAGGTGCAGCGGAGGAAGCAGCGCAGGCTGCTGGCACTTGGAGTCGGTTGCCCTCCATCCTCAGGCGCTTGGAAGACGCGTCCGCCCGCCCCGCTCAAAAACCTTCGCCAAAGTCTGGCTTCGGGGCGGGCGGGCGCTTTCCTCAGCCAGGCAGGAAGAGCACAAAAGCCGAGCTCCGCGGCTCCCCCCCCCCCCCCACCCCCCGAGGGCGACCGCAGCGGCCTTGCTCGCCTTTTCCCATCCCAGGCAGCGAAGATGCCTGGCGCGATTTCAAGGGAGCCGGGGACTCGCCTGCCTCTCCTCCGCAGCTGGCTGCATCTCCGCCAAAGTTGCCCGCTCTCCCCGAGGCAGGTTTTCCACACACACACACACACACACACACCCCGCCACCCGTCCGGAGAGAAGCGCTTCCCTGAAGTCTCGCCAGGCGTCTTGCCGGCTCGCCGCGAAGAGAAGCGGCTTCCGCCGTGGCACCGCCGGCGGTTTCGAGAAAGCGCCCGGGCATATCGAGGACGGGCTGAGTCCGCAGGCGAAACCGTGGGGAGGGCGGGGGAGGAGGAGAAGAGGGGAGGGCGCGCGGGGCAGAACAAGGGAGCAAAATCACCGCGGAGGGAACGAGGGTCCGGAGCTGAAGTCCGACGGCTTCAGAGGACGGGAGCAAAGTGGCCCCTTACCCCGCGGTAGCTCTCCGCTCCGAGATCACCTCTCCTGGGGTTCACCCCCAGTCAGCTCTTCGGGGCGGGGGGGGGGGGGGGGGGGGAAAGAAGCTTCTCCGGGATGTAGTTCGAACCCAGCGGGACAAGCGGCTTTGAGGAGGGAGGGACATGTCTCCTCACACACAACCCCCCAGCCTCACCCCGCCCTCCGTATTTTATACCTCTGCCAAAGGACCCACGGCGCAGGGTTTTCTTCCCTTGCAGCTCGGGGCTTCCCTGGAGCAGATAAGCAACACCCGGCCTCCCCCGAGGGGGCTGGGGAGGCTTCAACCCCTTCGCGGGGCGGCTCCTCCTCAAGCCAGAGGGGTTGTAGGTGTGGGGGGGGGGGGAAGCGAGCCCCTCTCTCTCCCGCCGGGATCTCAGGGGGGCGGCGGCGGCGGCGGGGGGGGAGGAAACGAGGACCAGGAGGCGAACGCGGGGACATTGCTGAGGAGATTGAACCAGGACTCCTCCGTCAGATGTACGGGACGCTTCCACACCTCCTTTCTCTTCCCGTTGCTGTTTGTGGCTGCTGTATAGCCAACTCAAAGAGCTGGGCCGGGCGCCTTTCACCTGAGGCGAAGTGGCGGGAAGCGGCCGAGGAAGGAGGGAACTGGTTGTCACCACCACCTTCCGATCCAGGAAAGCCCGGGGGGGGGGGGGGGGGGGGGGCGGCGGGGGGGGGGGCGGGCCACCCACCCCGGGGGGGGGGGGGGGGGGGGGGGGGGGGGGGGGGGGAGGGTGCGGCCTTTCTCTTTAGAGCTCTATGCAAGTTGTTAGCCGCATCGTTGACTCTTCCCAGCAAGGAGGGGAGGGGGCCAGAAACAGGGGCGAGCCTGGCAAGGAGCATGAGGAGCGGGAGGGGGAGATCAGGTGCTGGTGGATCGCAAGGAAAAAGGCGCTTTGACAGGACCTGGGAAGCAGCAGCGAGGTGACTTTTAGGGGCAAGGCAAAGGGCCTCCATCTTTTCCTTCCCGGAATCTACTGGGTTTATAACTAGGTCTTGTTCTCAAGGGCCTCCAAAGTCCTTCCTGACGGACAAGTTGCTTCGGAGAAAAACGAAACGAAACAGGGAGCAATTCGGTATTCTGGATGTCTCCGCGGTTGGAAGGAATGAGGACCCGACCGGGGAATGCAAAACCCTGGAGCACCGCTAGAGGGCGCGCAGCAGAGACTTCCTTCCGTAGGCGCTTTGCTGTGATTTTAGAGAGCCTCGGGCTGAACCGTTTCAGGCGAGAAAACTAGGCCGAAGCCTGCCCTGCCCTGCCTGCCTCAGGCTTTGCTCTCCCTCAGCCGAACGGGCGAGCCACGCGGATCCCCCAATGCAGCAGCAATAGCTTGCCCCGTTATCAAGGTAGGAATGGCCTCCTAACTCAGTTCAGACAAGGCCAGAGCTGCATCTGAAACTGCTCAAAAGCCTCTGCTGCTCCTTCAGAGGTTTGACATATACCCTCAAGAAGGAGAAAATACATTTCTTTGTTTTCCGGCTTGGAATTTACTTCCTGGAGTTGGGATTATATCCTGCCTACATATCAGGGGAAGCCCAGGCTTCCAGTCTGGTCTAGTGAGGCTCTTCCTTAAACTTTTGGCCAGAGGGATTAATTTATTGCAACGCTAAAGAAAGAACTGCCAACATAGCAGAACAGACACACTCCAACACAAAGGAAACAATTAGATATAGAAAAGAGAAATAGAAGAAAGTATGATTCATGGAAGCTGAAGGGAGTGCATCTAATTAGGGCATCTGTCTGTGAAAGATCCAAAGGGATGATAGTAAATTACCCATTTTATTTCATTCATTTGTCTGCAAAAGTGTATTTGAAATGTACCACATTCCAAACTAATGTTTTCTAGAAAATACAGCTGAGGTTGATTTCCTGATAACTACAATGGATAAGAGCCTTCTGGACTGATCGGAGAGGTTTTATTTATGATTCATTGCATAGTCAGTCAGATGTTCAGACTGGATTTGGCACTTTTTGTCCTCCTATCCGGTCCTTCCCAAGAATCTGGAGTAGGCAAATTTGGATGCTTGATGGTATTAGAGGTATTGTCACAGAATGTAAGCTGTTCCGAGTAAAACTGCCTTTTGCAATTGATCGCTGGTGAATTTGTCAATGCTGCTATTCAAGTAGTGCTCCAGCTGTTTTGGGATTGCTTTGCACTTAAGGCATCTGTTACTATTGGTACTATCTTTGCTTTCTTTTGCAACAATAATTCTATTTCCATTTGAATGTCTTTGTAATTTGTTACCTTCTCCGGTTCTTTCTTAACTATTCTGCTGTTTTTAGCTACTGTCATGCCTATTATCCAAACTTATTTATTATTGTTGTTGTTATTGCTATTAAATTTGTTTGCTGTTCATCTTGCTGCAAGGATTAAGAGGAAACCAGAGGTGATCCAGTTGATCAAAACAACCCAACTAATTTGATACTTCTTTTCCTGAAGAGTCAAGCTGAACAAAATGGGAAGGTGTTTTTTAACTAAACATTCATGGATGTTTAGTTAAAAGTATCCTGCAGATACAAAGGAGCAGAACAGGCTGAAGAGCAGTGTTTTGTAAACTTGGCAATTTTAAGATGTATAAATTCCAATTCTCAGAATTTTCCAGCCAGCTTGCTGACTGGGGAATTCTGGCACTTGGACACTATGCATCTTAAGTCAAGTTTGAAAAACACTGACCTTAAGGGTACTTGTTTGGGGTAAGTAATGTTAACTGAGGGGTGTTAAAATGCCCCATTAGGATAAGAAATAGTCCACCAGCAAGAGCTTTTTTCCCTGGAGCTTAAGAAAAATTGAAGTTTTTTGGGTGGCTGAATTAAAAAGAGATTGCATGGGGAACAATCACAACTGAAAACTTAGGGTATGTGTGCATACAGATGGTCCCTGATTCTGTCACTAGTTAAAATGATGCAATAAGTGATGGAAAAGACCACTCTGTACCTGATAACTGGGAAATAGCTGGGCAGAATGATACATATTGCCTTGAACTGGAGAGACTCAATTCTGCGAATTAAAATACAACGGCTCAGGTAACCAAAAAGCTTTAAATTCAACACCAGTATTTTCAATCAGGCTGGGAAAAAGTCTTCATCAGAAATCCTGTTAGGAAGAAGTAAATAAATCTAGTAGTTTAAGTAGTTTTTAAAGTTTCTTTATATGCACTTTTCCTAAGAAAATTCAGTGCAAGCTGTCCTCTGAAACTTTTATTTGTAAGTGTAGAAAGCCAACATCCTTTGTGTGTTCACTTTTTAAAAACATCATGTTAAAAAGTTATATTGTACAAACTGAAAATAAATCTGTGCATTTTATATCTGGATTGATTTCCTGTCCAGTGCGCGCGTGGCTTTTTGAACGGCCATTTTCACCTCTTCCTAATCTCCCATTTTTTTCTTACTTAAGAAAGCTTGCATGATTAAATATCCCACCATACTCCCCTGAATCTGAACACGTGGGAAATGCACAGATTGATGGGAACTCTCAAGTACAAAGCTCGTGCTGGAAACAAAAAAGTAGCAGTGCACAGTGGGAAAATCTCTCCACTTTCTGAGTAGCTCTCCTCCTCCCCCTCTGCCTCTTGCCCACATTTCCCAGACTAGTGCAAATGCTTCTTTTCATCCTATGGTCTTATTGTTAGGAATCATTTTCTAAGCAAAAGCTAGCCCTGTCTCCCACTTGCTATCCTGTTTGCATGCCACCCACAGCAGGAAGAGTTCCCACGGCTCCAGGGTCCCCCAAACCCCTACAAGGGGGAGGGGAAAGAGGCTACAGTGGTGGGGAGGAGAGAGCAGTGAACTCCTGATTTAAGGGATGGGGCTGTGATTATCCCCACTGCCAGCAGGTGCCCGTGGAAAGCATTCCTTGGGGATCCGAGTGCTTAGCAACATGCTATGGAGCGCAAACAGGGACGAAGCAGATGGGATAATCCAGGCATGGGGGACCCATATCCCCCCCCCCAAGAGAACATAGGATCCGGATCACATTCCTAGAACCAGGAAATTTCTCCCAATCTCCTTAGAGGGAAAATTCCCTTGGAAGGAAACATTTGCTTGTTTACCTGTCAATTGTTTCCTGATATCAGGTAGCTTTGCAAGATACCTGTTTTAGGCAGAGAGAGATTGCTTTGCCTTCTTTATTGCATGAAAGGCTAACAGCAGAGATCCCCAAACTTGACGACTTTAAGACTTGTGGACTTGAACTCCCAGAATTCTGGGATTGAAGTCCACAAGTCTTAAAGTTGCCAAGTTTGGAAGCCTCTGGGCTTTTCTACATACCAAAACTGGGGGACAAAAAAGTCAGGAAAGCCAAAACAGTTGATATTGACCAAATATTCTAGAGAATATAATGTAAGTCCTGAAAGCAAGCACAACAAAGGAAAGCCATCACAGGTGGTCCTCGACTTATGACCACAGTTGAGCCCAAACATTTCCTTTGCTAAGCAAGAAGACTTTAAATGCCCCCATTTTACAATTTTTCTTGTGACAGTTGTTCAGTGAATCACTGCAGTTTTTAGTAACACATAGGGATGGGATTCAAATTTCTTAACAGCTGGTTTTTATGAAAAAAGCAACTGGCAGGTTTAAGTTCCCAGAATCACAGATTCACTTTGAGATCTATCATTCTGCAATCTGCTACCTGAGTCTGCACTGAAAAATAGAAGCTTCAGTTCTAAGGAAGGTTCAGCTGTGCTTTTAGATTATTTAGAAAGCAAGAAATCCAATGATTTCCTGCTTTCTGGCTAATCTAAATCTCCCAGAACAGCTGATAGTTTGAACAGCTGATGGTTGGGGGGGGGAAAGGAAAAATAGCAACTTACCAAAAATTAGGTGAAGGCACAACCCAGGCAAGTTGGATGCCATGCATGCCAAGAAAGGAGTGTGTAGGTGGGGAGGTGAGGTGAGGGGCCAGCCAGTGGCGCAATTTTCTGGTTCTCTGAACTGCACAGAATTGTAACAACCGGTTCTATAGAACCAGACCAACCAGGTAGAATCCCACCCCTGGTAACACGGTTATTAAATGAATCTGGCTTCCCCATTGACTTTGCTTGTCAGAAGGTTGCAAAAGGGGATCACCTGACTCCTGGACACTGCAACCTTCATAAATACATGCAAATAGGTTGGCAAACATCCAAATTTTGATAATGTGACCATGGCAACTGGACTTTCTAAAAAACACCTTTGGGACAACCATGACCTGGATGACTGAGCATCTCCATAGACATTCAGTCATAAGCCATTGTTTCCAGTACCAGTGAAACTTGGAATGGCCATTAAACAAATGGTTGTAAGTTGAGGACTTCCTGTAGTTCTTCTACAACAGGGGGAGAAAAAGGCTCTCCCACAACATTTTTTTGTCCAGGACCCCCTAAATCTCTTGCTGTAGCCTTCACTCACAGAAAAGATGCCAACCCCAACTGCAGTGCATTTGGTGGGGTTAGCCAAGTCTAAGCATTAAGCCCCTGTCACACTGCACCAACGGATGGAAAGAGGATGTAAAACGGAGAAAAACACTTACCATCCGTTGGTTAATGCGATGCTTCTGTTTTGTACTCACTGCGTCCGTTTTGCTTCCTCTCTATCCGTCCAGCATCCGTCTATTGACGTTTCATCCGCTCAGAGGGTTTTGAGCTGCTCAAAACTTTTGCGCGGAAAATGTATCCAATGCGTCCGTTCTGCATTCGCTAGGCATCCGTTCTGCATCCGTTACGCATCCGCTACATCCACTAGGCATCCGCTATGCATCCGCACAACTCCATCCGCTCCAGCGGTAAACGGACGCAGGGAGGAAGCGGAACAGACGCGGAACGGATGCAGAACGGATGGAAAACAGATGGAGAACAGATGGAGAAAGGATGAAAGCGGATGCAGCTCGCAAAGAAAGCATTTAAAATGGAAAAAACATTCGCAGAGGGGACCTATTTCGGATATTAAGGATGTCTAGAGGATGCCTAGAGGATGCAAAGGGACACGTAGTGGAAAACCTATACTGCCTATAAAAAGGGGGAGCAACTCACCTGGATCTCACTTTCAGACCAGCAGCCCTGCTGTGCAGACCTCTGCAGCCTTCATCTGGCTCTTGCTCTTCCACAGCATCCAGTCATGTCCACCATGGATCGTAACAAACTCCTTTTGGTAGCCACCATCCTTCTGCAACAGTGCGAAGCCATCTACAGGCTCTTTCAACTGTTCTGCGGGAAGAAAAGGAGGCGGCCAAGAAGCATCTGGGTCCGAAGATGGATCGGGAGAAGAGCAGAGTACGGACTGTACAACAAGCTGATGGTGGAGCTCAGGAACGAAGACACTCGTGCATTCCAGAACTTCATGAGGATGCCTCCAGCCATGTTTGACGAAGTTGTGCAGCGACTGACACCCAGGTTGACCAAGGCAAACACCAACTTCAGGCCCAGCCTGGAACCTGGGCTCAAGGTGGCACTCACTCTGCGCCACCTGGCCTCAGGGACCACCTACAGGAGCATGCAGTACGGCTGGAGGGTGCCACACAACATCATCAGCATTGTGGTCAGAGAAGTGGTGCAGGCCATAATCGAAGAATACATGGAGGAGCTCCTCCAGTGCCCCACCACTGAAGAAGGATGGAAGAAAGTTGCAGAGCAGTGGTATCAGAGGTGGAACTTCCCCCACACCGTTGGAGCCATAGATGGCAAGCACGTGGCCTGCAAAGCTCCAGCCAAGTCGGGGTCCACTTATTTCAACTACAAGGGCTTCTTCAGCATCATCCTCTTCGCCATGGTCGATGCTGACTACAAGTTCATGTACATCGATGCTTCAGGCAACGGCTCAGCTTCAGATGCCCAGATATACAACTCCAGTGACCTCAAGGAGGGGCTGGAACGCAACCTCATCGTGGGCTTCCCAGATCCAGACCCACTGCCCAACGACACGCAAGATGTGACCTACTTCATCGTGGGGGATGACGCCTTCTCCCTCAGAACCTACCTCATGAAGCCCTACACCTCCAGATTCCTCACCCGCGAAGAGAGGATCTTCAACTACAGGCTGTCCAGGGCAAGGCGGGTGGTGGAGAACGCCTTTGGCATCCTGGCCAACAGGTTCCAGGTACTTCTCACCACCATGCAGCATCGCCCAGAGACCGTGAGGAGGATCGTGGAAGCTTGCTGCATCCTGCACAATCTCATGCGCACCCGCTACCAAGTCTTGCAGAACAGGCTTGTGGACCTCCAACAAGGCAATGGGGACATGGAGCCTGGGGAATGGAGGCAAGGGCGAAACCTGATAGACACTCAGGATGTGCAAGGCCCCAACAGAGCCTCACGTGAAGGGAAGAAGCAGCTCAACCTCCTGAAACACTGGTGCAACTCCCCAGCTGGAGCAGTGGAGTGGCAAGACAGGATGATAGATGCTTAATGGATGCTTCCTTCAGCCTGTCTCATCACACTGATGAGATTGGGCCATATATGTTGGGTGGGCCTACAATGAACAGGGTGTTTAATAAAGAGTTGTGTTTATGTTGACATGTGTGGATGATTATTACATTATTATTGATAATGAAGGGCCATAGGTGTGGCATCTGGGAGGGTGGACCATACAGTCCCACTATGCTTGCACTGGAGGTTTATCTATGCCACAGCTATTACCCATCCCAAAGGTATCCCTGCTCATTCCACAGGTATCCCTGCCCACCCCACTGCTATCTTAACCCATCCCACAAGCATGCAAAGGCTTAAACCATTTCTAAAAGTTTCCACCAAGACTTTATTAAAAAAAAGAAATGAAGCAAGTGTGTGAATCAAAGATAGACTTTATTAACAACAAGCTGTAAAAGAAAAATGACCCAAGTCAAGTGTCCAAATAAAGTCCACAGGTAGCCAGCCAGCCAGTCTCTGGCACTCCTCTTGGTCACTCGGAGGTGTGCCCAGTCTCAGGGGTGAAGGGTCCAGGTGCTGTGGAGGTGGCTGCTGCTGGAGTGCTTGTCTGAAGTGTCATTGGGGTGCCTGGCCCCGAGAGGACAACAGGGGACGGTGGGTTGAGAAAGCTCTCAGACAGCTGGCTCAGACCCGTGATGTTGAGAGCTCCTTCCTCCATGCCATGGGGTGTCAGCCCCAGTACCGAGGACAGATGTACTGAGGCCGGGTTTGGCTGTGGGGTGGAGGAAGGAGCAGTGTACTGGGGCTGTCTGGTCTGCAGCTGTGTGAGGACTGGCGTGGGTGGCATCGGTGACGGTGGCATCGGTGGCATTGGTGGCATCCGTGGCGTGGGTGGCATCAGCATCAGTGGAACCGGTGGCAACGGTGTCGTCCGATGACTCTCTGCCTGGACTGGGAAGGGCTGCTGCCTGTGCTGCTGGACCTCCTGGTAGCCGTAGCCCTGGTAGGTGAGGGCCTGTGGAAAGCCTTGGAATGGGAGGGACATCACCTGGGGTGGAGGAGCAGACCTGGACTGGGTGGGAGCAGGTTCAGCTGGGCCTGGAGAGTTGTAAAGCAGCTCGGTGATCCGGTCCTTCACCACCTGGTACTGGGGTTCCGCCATGTCCGTGAGGGTCTGGTTGACATAGGTGAGGAAGGGCTTGCGGTTGGAGGATGAGGAGTCGGTGTGGACCAGCAGAGAGAGGAGATCTATGCTGCTCCGGATGGTGTCCCTGGTCTCCAGCAGGACAGTGTGGCTCTGCCCCTCCTGTCTGGCTCTCTGCCTTTCTGTGGAGGTGGAGCTGGGGGTGGATGCGGGTAGGGCTGTGTTGGACATGCCGTCTCCTTTCTCCCACCGCACCAGGGAGTCCTCCACGCGCTCCACCACGGTTAGTACAGTTATGGGGGGGTTCTCCGGCGTGGCACGCTCCACAGAAACCTGCCTGGAGACAGGAGCTGACTCTCGCCCAGAAGAGGACTGGCTCTCAGCAGGCTGCCGGAGAGAGAGGGTAGTGAGAGGGGCTGCTGGTGCTCCTCGGTGGCGGACCTCACCCTCCAGGAAGCTGCACCTGGCCATGACGTAGGTCTCTCTGTCCGTCAGCTTAACCATGGCCTGGCCAGATTTCTTCAGGTGCAGCTTCCCGTACCAGGTGTGCATGTGCTTCCACCAGCCGAGGAGCACCTCCGAAGTGTAGACCAGACTCTCCGCCTTCTCTCTCCAAGCAGCATGCTTCTGCTTGGTGTCCCTGTAGAGACGGTGTCCCTTCCGACACAGATAGTCATTCTCTCTCAGCCACTCCAGCACCTCATCCTCGTGTTCCTCCTCAATGGAGTATTGCCTCCTCTCCCGTCCCCGCATATGCCTCTTCCTCCCTTTGGCAGGACCAGATGGGCCCTCATCAGAGGGGCTCCCAGGTAGTAGGGGCTGCTCCTCCACACCAGCAGCAGCAGCACCAGCAGGATCATCATCATCATCATCATCATCATCAGCAGCAGCAGCAGCAGCAGGATCATGATCATCATCACCAGCAGCAGCAGCAGGACCAGGATCATCAGCAGCAGAGTAAGCACCAGCAGCGCCAGCAAGACCAGGAGCACGAGCAGGACGAGCAGGACCAGTAGGACGAGCAGGACGAGCAGGACCAGCAGAACCAGCAGGACGAGGAGCAGCTTCAGCAGGGTACGCACCAGCAGAAGCACCACCGCCAGAAGCAGCATCAGCAGAGTAAGCACCAGCAGAAGCACCGCCGCCAGAAGCAGCATCAGCAGAGTAAGCACCAGCAGAAGCACCACTGCCATAAGTAGCATCATCAGCTCCTCCAGAAGCAGAAGCAGCAGAAGCCCCAGCCCCAGAAGAGCGAGCCCGTGCTACAGAAGCCCCAGCAGAAGCAGAGTGAGGGTCAGGGGGTGGGAGGGTGGTCCTGTCCCTCTTGCCAGGGCTGGCAGCAGATGGCTGAGGCTTTCTGTTCTTCCCCATGGTTGTGGGGTTGCTGGCTGGTAGGGAGGCTGGCAGGCACCAAGGCTGGCAGGATGGCAGGCAGCAAGGCAGGCAGGCAGGCTGGAGAGCTGTGTCTGGATGCAGGTCTTTCCTCTAAATGGTGACCTGCTTCCGAGCTGCTTCCCTTTATATCCGCGGGGCTTACGCAATGCATCCCCCCCGCATGCGCAATTAACGCTCGGTATCCGCTAGGCTTCCGCTGTGCATCCGCTAGGCTTCCGCTGTGCATCCGCTTCATCCGCTTGGTGTCCGTTCTACATCCGCTGTATCCGTTCCGCGTCCGCTTTGCTGAGGTCCCCCGGAAGCCTTGCGGATGTGCCATCCGCTCTCATCCGCTTCCATCCGCTGGGCTTCCGTTCTGCATCCGCTTTCCATCCGCTCTGTGTCCTCCCCGCGTCCGTTCCTTTCCGTGTTATCCGCTCTGGTTATGCAAATTTTTTCCCTTTTGAGAGCGGATAACAACGGATGGAACATTTTTCTCGTCCGCTGTGTCCTTTTTACAAACGTTTTGTATCCGTTGGGCAGTGTGACAGGGCCTTTAGGACCAGGATTCCTAAGTTGCAGTGCTGCACACTTTAGACCTAATAGTCAAACAACACTCCCCACCCCCAGAAACTGGTGTGCTTTGGCTTCTTTAACAAAAATGAGAAAGGAGAGATAAGCTGGAAGTGTCACAAGAGCACAGAACTGAACTAGAAGTGGCCAAGGTATGGAGAAGACAGAGCAGTTCAGAAGGGAGAGAAGATAAATTACAGAGAAAGGGTTGCAGCCTCAGGGGTCTTTCGGTGGAATGTCAGGTATTCCTTTCCTTCTCCCTACCAGGTCTGCAAACTTGTCTCTTTTCATGTCTTCCTTCTCTGATCTCTCCGCTTTCTATCCTTCACTTTTTGACAGTCATCTCGAAAAAAAATAACCCTGAAATGGCATCCAGGATGGCCATCAGCTGCCAGCCTTTCAGTACAATTTGTTATGATAGTTTCTAACTATTCAGCAGACGCTGGGAGTAGTTCCTCCAACTCAGGGCTCTCCAACCTTGGCAACCTTGAAGACTTGTGGACTTCAACTCCCAAGCCAGCAAAGCTGGCTGAGGAATTCTGGGAGTTGAAGTCCACAAGTCTTCAAGGTTGCCAAGGTTGGAGAGCCCTGCAGTCCAACTCATGCTTTTCTTTCTTCTCAGCCCATTTGTCCTCTTCCACTTGCTGTCATAGCTGATTCTTCAGCATCAAGGAAGCAGGAAGGGACCCTTTCAGCAAAGAGAAACAGACCTGTTGCCTTAGCCAAAGCTCTGAGATTAGCAATGTTTACCTGTTCAGATAATAGCAGCAATTACCATCAGTGAATGCAGCAATGAAGGGTACATGTCCCAGCTTATGCCTGCGCTTGATGAGAGTAATGAAGCATTAACAACAGAAGTATTCTTCAAAATGAAAGTTGCCTGGAATGTTGATGGGAAAATTGGTTTTCACAACATTGTTTTAGAAAGTTATTCCTAACCCCTGTAGTCTAGATTGTAAATTTTATATGGTGATTTATGTCATATAAGGAAAGCCCGCAACTGCTTGTTCATTTCAGCTCTTTTCCTCCAAGCTTTTAACATTTTTGATTGCCAGGATCACCCTTCAAATAGTTGGTATTTGGAGATATTCCTAGAAGATATTCCAAAGGGGTCTTATTTAAAAAAAAAATAATCCATGGATTGAGACTCCATGTATGATCTCTTGTAATAAATGTTCTCTGTCCCCCTAGTTTTTGGTAATTTTATTTTGGGTTGTTGGTTAATTTCTATGTTATTTTTACACTGTATTAATTTAATATTATGACTGAAATTGAAGACAGGGCCTCATGAACATAAAAGTGTGTGTGTATGTGTAGATCAGGCCTCTTAGACTATTATATGTTATACTATATGTTCAAATTGACATTTTCTTCCAAACACTTTATAGTTTGATATACATGTGTAAAGTAGCTTTGTACAACTGTGGTGGGATCACTGGAGATTTAATGGGGGAAGCTACATGTGACCTTTGAACTTTTCTAAATTCAGTAACATTTTCTTCAGAAAAAAAGATGAAATTAATAAAGCATATTGTGATTAGCCTATGGAGCCTGACTTTTCATACACTTCTCTCTCCATCTCCCTCCCTCCCTCCACCCCCGCGCCCCCCCCTCCTCTCCCCATGCTTAACTAAGCAGTGCTAAAGAGATTCTACAACCTGTTCAAAGTACAATCTGGGTGTCCACAGCCAATGAGATGAGGAAGGATGATCCTGTGATATTCATGCCTGCCTGATTAGGTCTGTAATGGCTGACTGACACTGACTAATCTTTGAGCCAGTGACCAACAACCTTTATCAACCCTCTTTTTCAGGGCTTTGCAATGAAGCAATATAAGGTCACTCTACTGACCTGGAACAATTCCCTGCCCCCAAATAAAACAGTGCAGTTTTGCTGCGCTTCCTATATTTTTTGGAAGCCGAGGTTGTGTGTGTGTATACATACATACATACGTGCTGTTCAGCTTCCTTCGGGTATTATCCCACGTCATTGTAGTGCTTTTAAAGTTGTAGCAACGTTTCAGCAGAATCTCATCTGCCATCATCAGGCTTCTGTATTGAGTTTGTATGTGGGTCAGGGTCTCACAGCAGTTGGTTTTAAATTTGAGGCTAGCCTATTATTGTGGCAGGATGTTTTTTTCTACATCCTGATTGGTTGGGAGTCTTGGTCTGTGTTTATTGGACTTGGAGTTTGTTTGATTGATCCCTCTGATGCCTCCAGCTCAAACACCCCCCCACCAGGCACCCAGATGAAACCTGGCTTCCTAATAGATAATAGCCGTCCTTTCACACGAAGCCAAGCTGCACTGAAAGCCTCCAACACAGGAACAGAGGGTTGCCAGCCAATTAAAGCCACAAAACAGACAGAAGAAACCAGAAACACCAATCAAACAAACTCCAAGTCCAATAAACACAGACCAAGACTCCCAACCAATCAGGATGTAGAAAAAAACATCCTGCCACAATAATAGGCTAGCCTCAAAATTAAAACCAACTGCTGTGAGACCCTGACCTACATACAAACTCAATACAGAAGCCTGATGATGGCAGATGAGATTCTGCTGAAACTTTGCTACAACTTTAAAAGCACTACAATGACATGGGATAATATCCGAAGGAAGCTGAACAGCACACATGTAAGTACCCGCGAAAACTTAAAAAAAACAAATACATACATACATATATACATATATATAAAAATATGATAAAGACTCAGAAAACACAATTTGAATGGTAAGCCATCCAGAGTCATGGACTAGGATTACCAGGATAACTTTATTATATGATCGAGAGAAAAAAGTGAGGTACCATGATATTATGGTTCAATTGTAAACTCCAAGTAGTTCAGGGCCTCTGTCTCTATCTCATAACCGAGACTCAATCTTAGCTTATGAGGTCACTCGGGCGCAAGAATCAACTGCTTAATATTTTGCCGAGTAAAATTATTGATAATTAACATAATGATAGCAGCAGAACTATGCAACAAATTGGAAAAGGATTTTTGCATTATCCCTAGGCAAATGATTTAGTTCCTTTGAAATCAGACAAAAATAGTTAAATAGTCCAAAATCATTGATAGCTGAAATAATAATGAGGCATGTACAATTGAACAAGAATTACTTTTTAATGCAACAGGTAAGGCTTAAACATTTTTTAATAATTTTGAAAAGAAATAAATTATAAGAAATTAAACAAAACCAGGCTTCAGCCCACATATTAAGGGGAAAAGACAACATATTAGAAAAAAAAAATCCGCCAATCTTCAGATTTCAGATTCTCTGTCAATGATCTGGAATGAGTCAATTTACTGTAACCTTATTCTACTCCGAAGGGCTGGCAGATTGGAGTCAGGAAAGATTGATCACAGGGAAGCCCCAGATTTTGAGAGGAAAAAGACTATAGAAGTTTTTGGCCACATTATTCATCAATTTTGTGATCCATGCAAACTGCCATCCTGCTTATAGGCATGGGGGCTGCTGATTCGTGCCATTTATATCTGGGCACTCATGTTATCTGCTCAAAGCATTTTGCAAGATGGGAATTACTTTAGGGTGTTGGGAAGGCACGTCAGAGCAGAACCAAGAGAAAGGTCTTCTTCCTGGTTGCTCCTGTGGCTTAGTCCCATAAAACCAGCAGACAGAAATTTCAAGTGTGGCTAGTAGAGCTGTGGAAGAAGCCCTATCTTGTGCCTGGAGATGACAAAGCTTTAGACTGCCTCGAGTAGGTAGGTGGTGTTATTACTATATGGTGATGGTTGTTAATTACTGAAGTTTGGAGTGATTTCCTGGTAGTGGATGCTTCCAAAGTTTGTGTGGCCCTGGCAGATGGTTTACTGGTGATTGAAGATGTTGCCTGTGATGACAGCTGAGGTTTTATATTCTGCTGCTTTGGGGTTTGAGAAAAGGATTTTGTTATTCTCATTGTTGTAGAGCTCCTTTTGTTCACGGGAGAGACAACAGTTGACAACTGAGGTGATGTCATGGAAGTTACAGGTGACTGCTGTGTAGGTGTGAAGGAAAATTTGGTTGATGCCATCTCAGCAGTAGTAGTCTGAAGTGAGAGGGAAGATGTTTCCTGTGGCAAACGTCCCAAATTTGCTGGTGCCCCATGCTGTGGTTTTGTGGCTAAGGAGAAGGATGCAGATGTTGTAGGTGATGATTTATGGCCTGTTGTAAGATTTACATTATTAGTCCCTTGGGCAGGATTTGCTGCTTTTGAATGAGAAATAGAAATATTAGTTGTTGAAGACACTGCATTGAGTTGCTTTGCAGTTTGGTTTAATGAGAGCCTTGTTGTCATGGTTTTTTCTACTGATGGTGCTTCAGTTGTTGTGACTGTTCCCACTGCTGGAGGATTGGATGGTGGAGATGCAGCGGTGGCTGCTGTGGTTGCTCCTAGTGATGGCAGACTGGTTGATGGTGATTTAGTGATGGTGGTTGTAGTTGTTTCCATTGACACTAGTTTAATTGCTTCAGTTATGGCAATTATTTCCAGTGTTGGAGGTTTGGTCAATGGAGATTCAGTGGTAGC
>BLBF01000021.1:25116274-25166982 GCA_015471245.1 Laticauda colubrina | reverse complement strand
TGGCTGTCGTTGTTTCCACTGATGGTAGCTTGCTTGCTTCAGTTATGACGATTATTTCCACTGTTGGAATTTTGGTCAATGGAGATGCAGTGGTGGCTGCCATAGTTGCTTCCAGTGATGGCAGATTGGTTGATGACAATTTAGGAGTGGCTGTTGTGATTGCTCGCACTGGAGGTAGTGAGGCTGTTATGACTGCTTCTGATGATGGCAGTTTAAATATTTGTTTTGCAGCTGGAAGTATTACAGGCACTTGGAGAGTTGCCGATGGTGTTTGAACTGTAGCTGGTCCCAATAATGTTACCGGTTGCTGCTGTCCAGCTGCTGAAGGTAATTTATCTTCTGCCTGGAGAGAATTCTCTAAGGCTCCCACTTGCTTCAGCCATGGGATATGGGATAAAAGCTGAGAAACCAGGATAGGGATTGTGCAGTTGTGCAAGCTCTGGCTTACGAGGCCCATCACCTCCCATTCCCAAGTAAATGGATCATGACAGATCACAGGACTTCCCACTGGCACCTGAAAAGAGGAGAGGGCATGAGAATCAAACCATCAAGATGACCATGGAGTCAAATCCTAAAATTTGGATACTACAAATATAAAATATTAGAATATGCCTGCTGGTGGAATATCTGAGAAATTCTGCGTATCTGAGATGTGGATGCTCCAAACTTGGCTAGGCTTTCATAAGAGTAATATCCCTCCAGGCGTTTGGGCTGGGAGGTTAAGCAAGCACCTCCCTATTGATTGGTTTTCATTGGTTTTTTTTTTTTTCTACTGAAAGTTGAATTTGGGGTTTTTCTTAATGTGTGACAGAGACCTTGGACATTTATTACTTGGATTACTGATGTAACTCCTGTTACTTTTAATTCCTGTACATCATCCAGACTTATTGGCAATGAATTGAGTGGCCAAATAAGTTATTTAAATAAATTAAATAAGTAATTCTTCCAACGAACGCCGCAATGGCTCTGTCTTCTGCAACATTACATAACTTTTGCTATATTCTGTATGTTTCTCCTGATGTCAGATAGAGGATTATTTGCTTGTCAAATCCCAACTGCCTCTGTAAGCGTAGATAATAGATGCAGTGATTCAGAATGACTCTGGACCGAGAAAAGTGAAACTAGTGCTGGAAGTATATAAGAGGGCCTCCCTTACCCTTTGAAATAATAGTGATGAGTTTCCTTATGCCATAAAACATGGGTGTCAAACTCAATTTCACTGAGGGCCACATCAAGTTTGTGTTTAACCTTGGGGATGTGGGGGGCATGGCCATGGTGGTGTGGGTAGCTTGACATTACTTGTCAAGGCTCTGTTTTCAGCCGTGATGGCCTCTGCCAGCGAAAACAGAGCCTGGGAGGGCTGTGCGCAGCTCTCCCAAGCTCCCTTTTCACTGGCAGAGGCACCGTGCACCAGTCCTTTGCTGTTTCCAGGGTAGCCCTGTGGGCCAGATCTAAGCACCTCACAGGCCAGTTGGCCGGCCTTGAGTTTGACAACCCTGGACTAGAAGATAGAACAATGGAAAATCCAAAGAGGAGTAAAATGTGCTGGAAAGTAAAGAGGAAACATTCCCCCCCCCATTTACAGTCCAAAGGAATCAGAGGTGGGATTCAAATTTTTTAACAACCAGTTATATAGACGTGGCTTAGATGGTGGGCGTGGTTTGGTGGTCATGTGATTGGGTGGACATGGCTTGGTGGTCATGTTATTGGCTGGGCGTGACCAACTCAATATCACTCACATCGAGGCACGCATCTCCTCGCCTGGCCTCTTATGACTATGGGGATGCTGCAATAGTCGTAAGTATGACCAATGGTCATAAGTCACTTTTTTCAATGCCATTGTAACTTTGAATGGTCACTCCACACAAGCATCGTACCAGCAAAGGAGGGAAAAAAAACTCCAGAGAGGTTCCTGAGACAGGAAGTCTTATCCTGCCAAGAATGTAATAAGGGTTAATGGAGAGGCAGTTTCTATAAGCAACACCAGAATGTTTCCTTCCTGCCTTCCTTACAGGATTAGGCCAGTAATTTCTTCTAACAACCGATTCTCCGAACTACTTAGAATGTTAAAGTCCGGTTCTAGCGAATAGGTGCGAACTGGTAGAATCCCACCCCGAAAGGAATCCATTTGTTTGGGTTACCTTGCAAGTTGTGAGTTTGGGAGAATCTTTTTTTGCCACGCATAAGTTCCTGCCTTCTGTAGTGTTCGGCCAATGCTTGGAACAGTCAGCTATGCTCAAGGCCTCCACCATTGTCTCCTTTAGGAACCATCGCATTGATCCTGTGGAGAAGGAGAGAAGGTTCTCAACTAGTCTAACTCATAGCATGAGGCTCTTTCAGCATGAGGCTTCTTTCGTCTCAGTCTATATATGCAGGAATGTGGATTTAGAATAGGCAAACAAGTTTTGAAATCTCATATTCTTGAATGCTGAAAGAACTGCTTGTCCTCTCCTCCAGCTTCTCAGTATATGTTTTAAAATATTCCCATAGCCACAGGGGCGGTAAAAAATAATTAATTATCTCAGTATGCCATACTCTGGCTGAAATACCAGCTTCTCTGTTTTATAGTATTTCTCACAGATGTGCCGGACTAAATCCATTTTATAGTCTGCTAGGCTTTGCTAAGAAAACCCAACATTACCTTTATGCTGATACCTTTGACCCACAGCCCTAGATCAGTTTGCTAAATAAATAGTCTCCTGAGTCCTAAAGCATGGTAGAGCATGTCTAAACTCACCCTCTTGGCCTCGTTCGAAAATCCTACATTCCTCCTGGGTATTATATGGTTTTTCTTCCTGAGGAATACAAGCTGGCCACATGTCTTTTGCTGTTAAATCAACTGGCTGGGCAAGCAAGATGAGACCCAGGTCATTATTGGGTGCTGTATTCCAGGAACTGAAGCCCCGATGTAGTAGAAACCGACTCACTGCCTTGGTGGAGACATGCCCAGGAGACCCGGTCAACTCTACTTGGCTCGGATTCCTGCAAGGTGAAGATTTTTGTTGTTAATTGTGAAATCGTGTCTGATCCATCGCAACCAGTGATGGTATTCAATTTCTTTTACTACCAGTCCTGTGGGCGTAGCTTGGCTTGGTGGGCATGGCAGGGGAAGGATACTGTACCCATTCCCTCCTCATCCCACTAACCTAATTTCCATTCTCCTGTGCAGGGCAACAAAAGAAGACCCAGCCAATCAGCTGGGACTTGGGAGGCAGAGAATAGATGAGGGCGGGGCCAACCAGAGGTGGTATTTACCTGCTCTCTGAACTACTCAAAATGTCTGCTACTGGTTCTCCAGAACCTGTCAGAACTGGCTGAATACCACCTTTGATTGCGACCCCATGGACAACATTCCTCCCGGCCTTCCTGGCCTCTACCATCTTTTGGAGTCCATTTAAGCTCATACCTGTTGCTTCAGTGACTCCATCCAGCCACCTCATTCTCTGTTGTCCCCTTCTTCTATTGCCCTCAATCTTTCCCAACATTGGGCTTTTCTCCAGTGAGTCCTTCCTTCTCATTAGGTGGCCAAAGTATTTGAGTTTCATCTTCAGGATCATAATGGCATGTTTTAATCCAACCCAGGGATTTGGTTCTGTAATCCCCAACCGCAGGACCTTCTGATTAGATTGGAAGATGTTAAGTATTAACTTCTTCAGCAGAGTCACCCATTCTAAGGACAGAGCTGGAGAAAAAAAATGGCTTCCAACTCTGTCAATACTCACATCAACAAGAAGCAGTTGGCTGCTGTCAGGACCCACAAGCTGCTCAGAATAACTCCTTGGCATCTTTGGCCATTTCCATAGATGTTCACGAGCCATGGGGCTTCTGTGGCTCCACTGTATTCAGAGTTCATGTTAGCTTTATCCAACTTGGGATCTGGGTACTGAAGGCCACAAACTGCCAACAAAATTCATACAAGTATACAGACCCAACACATTATTCCCTTTTGGGTACGCAATTTTACTCAAAAGAGTGGAAATGTAAGTAGTACAAAGGAAATGAGAGACAACCAATAAGGTGGAAAAAAGGCATCAGAGATAGGATTTCCATTTGCCTATCATGGCTTTGGTCAATTGAGGCTTTCATGCTTCAGATTTTTTTAGTAAGACATAGAAGAGATAACTAGGTTATCAGCATTTTTCTACTTATGGTGTACATAAGTTTCCCTTCTAACAGGAAAAACAGTATTGGTTAGTTTGGGGACATTGTGGCCAATATGCCACAAATGCAACCAATGCCTAGTTTGATCACAGCCTATTCACCTTGATCTATGCCAGATAAAACTTTTAACCCAGAAGCTACCTTACCCAAATCCAATCAGCTGGGAGATACATACTGTATTGCTCATAATATACTGACCACACAGAGCAATAAACTCCCATCTTAGACTTCCATGCTACAGGGTAATAGATGCTCCAGGTCTTGTCAATGTGCTGGTTATTCAGTTGACAAGAAGTGAACTGGGTAACAGCCCTTCAATCATTCTTCAAATCTCCAAACCATGAGCCAACATCTCATATAAAGCAATGCTGTCTTTAAATGTGTGAGCCACTCAGAGTCATATATGTGAGATGGGTGGTTATATAAAATGAATAAATAAATGCTACACTTCCTCTTTCAATAATGTGCAGATAAGTCACAGTAAGGTGTTGGTAATGCTTCCATACTGCCTGCTACCGCTGGTACCATTTGGTTTTAAAATTCTGCTTTTAATGGAATATTGATTTCTAAGCAAGAGTTTATTGCCATCAACTTAGTGCCCATACTTGCATCTTCCTTTTCAAATATATCAGTTCATTCCAACATGTTCTGAGTTTTTTCCCACAAAACTTTCCTCTCTTCCTAGTCTTGGGAAACAAGACTCAAGAATATTGTTGCTTACAGTTGGAGAAGGAGGACAAAAACAGTGGGAAGAAGGTACAGAGCCCAAGGAGATGGTCCATCCTTTCTTTCTTTGACAGAAGAAGGTGTGAGAAAAGCTGAGTACTCCAGGATGGAACCTTTGAGCTCACAAATGATTAATTTGTGACCTCAGCTATGTGGAGCTCGAACATCATTTTGTCCTTCTGCTAGTGCCAGTCCTCTGGTAATCTCTCGTCCTAAACTGCATTTCCTTATCTATATTTTTATTTCAAGGGTGTTCCTATTACTAGCATATAATTCATTCCTCTGCCTACACCAGGGGTGTCAAACTTGTGGGCTGTGTCAAGATTTTGTTTGCCTTTGGGGGGCTGAGTGGGCATGGCCTGGTCATTGTGGCTGACTGGGTGGGTAGCCGGGTGGGCTAGGCAGCATGGGCTGATCCCTCGCTGTCTCCAGGACAGTCCAATAGGAAACTCTAGGCCTATTGTGGGCTGGATCCAGCCCATGGGCTGCATGTTTGACCTGTCCTGGTCTACACCATCCCATTACCATGTATATATCTATGTCTATATATTGTCTATATCTATGACTTTATATTTTATGGTGTTGTAAAATTAGAAGTTGATTATGTGATATATGGTTCTGCTGCGATGCCAAGCAAGGGACATTGCTAATTTAAAAGAAGAGTCATCTGGCTCGTTGTTAATACATAAAATAGAGTAGAATTAAATAAGCATGCTTTTGCTGGATTCACTGACAATCTTCTCTAGATTTTGACCGGGTGTTATCATTGGCTAGGAATACATGAGGGTATGTGGGTTTTTCCCAAGGCACATAGTTAATTGTGACAGATTGTATTTTTCTAGTGTTATCAGCTAGGCCAAAGTTCTACTTATTTTCTCAGACCACGTTTCTTCCAAGATACTAGCTGTTTCAGAGTCAGCTGAATTCTATAAAGCACGATATGTTTTCCAAATGCATTAGTGAAATAATGTATATTGTAAGGTCAGCTTCCAAGTTTCCTATTTTACACTCTCTTGGTACATTGTTTTGATACTTATTTGGAGGACTACAGTATTGTTAACGTATTGTCATCCAGGGTTGCCGTCTTTTAGCCAGACTCAATGTCTGAAACAGCTACTTAATCTTTTGAAGTGTAGGTATTTCAACCTTTTTGTAGCCGTAAAATGATAATCGTTGCTTTTCTGGCCATTTGGCAACTCCCTTGCATATATGTACATGCAATATATTGTATATCAGTACATCTTTATACTGTAAAAAGGCAAATCAGAAATGTCATCAATGGAAAGCTATATCCTCATTTCCTTTCTGCTTTAAGTAGTTCTTTGGTTATACTATATCTCCTAGGATACTCCTTGACATGAATTTTTTTCACTTTTGAAAAAAATGTGTTGTTCTGTTGGAAAAACAGTCCTGGGATAATCTTGAGTTATCAAATGCTTTTTTTGAATGTTCACACCAGTTCTTTACAATGTAAACGTGGAACAGTAAAGTTAGCTATGCAGAGGAGTATTAACCATGGCAGAAATTCAAGTCAACTGGATGGTTCTTCAGTACGGACAGAAAAGGCTATGTGTAAATATAGACTCACACTTTGCGGTTATGAGTTTGATTACTTATTAAAAACAGCAGCCCTCAAACACACATACAGACACCTCCCCCTTCTAAATAGGAATAGTACTTAAGACTTGTATACTGCTTCACAGTGCTATACAGCCCTCTCTAAGCGATTTATAGAGTCAGCATATTGCCCCCAATAATCTAGGTCCTCGTTTTACCGACCTCAGAAGGATGGAAGGCCGAATCAACTTTGAGCCACACAGAACTGAACTCCTGGAGTGAGCAATGAGTTAGCCCTGCAGTACTGCATTCTAATCACTGCACCACCATGGCCCTAAAAATCAGAATATGCATGGCATGTATATTTTCAGGCCTCCGCACTATTACAACCAAGGCCTATCCAAAGCTGCATATTCCATATCCCAGTCTTAATGAGGCATAGCCGTCTATGTTTTAAAGATGTTTTCTGGAGCATCTCTGTACTGTCGCTATATTGTGTGGAACATAGGAATGGCGTGAGGCGAATGAGGAAAGCCAGACTTGTACATTAACTTGATGGCAGAATGGCAGAAAATTTCAAGGCCTGACTCCACTTAGAAAATGCAAGGAAATACAGGTAGTCCTCAAGTTATGACCACAATTGAATCCAAAATTTATATTGCTAAGTTGTTGAGTTTGCCGTTTTATGACTTTTCTCACCAGAGTTGTTAAGTGAATCATTGCATTTGTTAAGTTAGTAACATTTTGTTGTCAGCTTTTGATAGGAAATAAATAATAGGCTTGAAGACTGGGCTACTCAACAACACCGAGGTTTGTTATGTTCACATTTTGTGGCTGGTAATTGCTATTCATTTTACAATGGCTAATGTATGTTTCCTCATAAGATATGGTTTCTTACTGTTGCTGATAAATGGCTAGCCTCCATCCTGAAACCAACTGCCACTTTTCTGCTTAGAGCTGTATTTTTAAAAACATGAATTTTAAAAGGTGTTTCTGCCAGTTTCACTTTAGTCTAAGTAAGCGTTTGCAATACTTGGACTCCAACTTCCAGAATTCCCCAGTTATCAAGATTGAGAAACACTGGCCTAAGCAAATTGAACAGGATTTACCTTATTCCTAGATTTCTCACATTAATATCCCACCCTTCCTGGGAAGAGACCAGGGGTAGCATATGTAAGATGTACCATTCCTCCCTTATTTAACCTTCAAGAAATTCGGGCCAAGGGCTGGACTGAAAAGCAGCGATATTTCAGAGCTGTCTTATGAATTTGAGAGACTAAAGATCCATCAGTATCCTGTTCTGCAGGAAGAAAACTACCGTCATATATAAATATTAAACCAGTCCTGAAAGGATGACCAGTGCGAGATCTTAGGAAGGACTGAGGAGGAGAGAACAGGAATTAAGGAAACAGACCCTGCACTTGTGAGAAAACGCTAAGAAGAAAAAAAATTGTGCTTGTTTAGAGTTGCATCCAAGGTCAGCTGGATTTATTTCCCTTTGCAGGTATGACATCATGCCTTCCTGGCTCCTTAAGGTCCCTCTCCCCATTTGTCCAGTTTTGTTCCCCACCAAAATTCTTAGGTAGGTTGAAAAACGTAATAGTTAAAACTTAAAAACCCTGGTAGTGCATTAGGAACTTCCAAGTCACCTTAGCAGCTGTTAGATATCTAGGTTTATGGATAATTAGCTTAAAAAGAGTTTAAAGAAGTATTTTAGGCACTGTGACAGTAACTGGAACCAAGTTCAGGTATGAGAGCAGTATCAGAGAGCCCCTTTCATGTAGTGGTTAGGGTAGGGGCCTAGAAACCAGGAGACTGAGAGTTCTAGTCCTGCCTTAGGCATGGAAGTCAGCTGGTCTTTTCCATGCAGCCCAGCACATCTCATAGGTGGTTGTTGTGATGAAAATAGGAGGCTGGAGTATTGGGTATGTTTGGCCCTTTGAGTTAAAAAGGCAAAATAAAATCAAACAAATAAGATATTTGCATTTTTAGTGCTACTGTTAAGAGTATGGATGCTGAATTGGACCAAACATGATGTTAGCATAAATAAACTTGGCATACCCTAAACATGGAAATGGTATTTTGAACTTGATCCTTGATGCCAAGTCCAGAGGAAATGGACGTTTCCCAGAAGTCAGAAAAAGGCTGAGTCTTCTGGAACTATCTCATCTCAGCTGTAAACTAATCAAACGGCTTTAACCAAGTCACGTATACCCAGAATTGTCTGTCGTTAACATACTGCCATAACTAAACACAGCAGTTTAGTAGTTGTGGGAAAGATAAAAAAGGTAAAGCTTTTCCTGTCAGTTGTCTCAGATTTTATGGCACAGTGTTCATGTTTCTTGATCGAGAGAGCCAGTGTTGTCTGAAGACAATTTCCATTGTCATGTGGCAAAGGTGCATAGAAAGTTGTTACCGTCCCACCAAAGTGGTACCTATTAATCTACTTGCATATGCATGTTTTTTGACTGCTAGGTAGGTGGTCAGGAGCCAGGGCAAAGAACAGGAACTCACCCTGTTGTGTTGAGCTCGGCTCTTGAACTTGGGCTGTCAGCTCTTCCAACTGACAAACATTTGAAACATCTGATGCATTTTGTTTAGAGTATGCTCTCTTCCTTTGATCTAGTGCTGTCTGCACTCTGTTGCTAAACTAGGACTTATTTGAAATCTCATTAGGCCATACAAGGCTTTGTTTTTGGCTTAGCATGGGTATAGGAATACAGCCATTGTGCCTGTATTCCTTCTGCTGTTAAGCCACAGCTTACCATGATCTGTGAAATAATTTTATGTGGGGGAGATATAGTGGTTAGCATGATACTAGACCAGAGAAACTAAGATTAAAAAATGTCTTAAGACACAAAATGGTGACCTTGAGCCAATAACCACTCAAGAAAGGAAGAATCATCTGTGTTATACTGTAATTCAGAGAAGACATACTATGTTACTCCCAAGTTTCGGTCACCTTGAACATAAATTGTTGACAATTTTTGGAAGACCCACGGGGCTGCATCCAAGGCTTCTTGTTAAGTTCATATAGTCTGGGGGCTTCGATTGTAAAACACTCCCTTCTATACGTAATAGAGCTGGAATGCCCAGCTTTATTACTGGCCAACATCAAGAAGGATCAGTAAGGGCAATTTTCAGAAAACAAAAGCACTGAATAAAATTATCTTTTCAATTAAGACCATGTCTGTAAATTGACTTCTGAATGCATGTACATATTCTCATACACAAGCCCCCTCCGACAAATGCACACAAAACCGTTTTCTCCTCCTGTTACTAAGACAGTTACTCAATCTCTACTTCCCACTAACTATATATTGATACTATCCTATTCTCTCAGCGAAAGGAGAGAGTCTGACTGTAATAGGCCAGCATGCTTAAAATAGCTATGAAACTGGAGTGAGCAAATAGCACTGTGACCAACTGGTCAATTTCAGGTGACTATTTGATGCCAGCCGATTGTTGAAATTCTTGCAAAGAATAAGGAAAGGAAGGGCCTGATCTGATATTCATAGAGAACTGGAATTAAAGATAGATTTGGGTTAATCCATCTCTGAGGTCAATGAATAGTGAAATAGTGAAAGAAAAACACAAGGGACTAAGAAGCCAACAGTCTAAAGCAGGGCTGTGAAACACGTGGCCCACAGCCTGGATGCGTCATGCGCTGGCCACGTCCACACCTGGTTTAGCAAAGGGGGAAAAATTCGTGCTATGTCATGTGACGATGAGTTTGACACCCTTGGTCTAAAGGGAGCAGAGGCACAATTAGAAAAATTCAAAATCCTTCATAAGCCTTGGAGGTAGTTATAAATCAGTGATCAGATCACACATTAGTCATGCAGAAATTCCAAACTGCATATGGGCAATTCCATCTAAAAAGAGTATGCACAAATCAAAGGCTGTATTTAATGATGTGAGTATTGCTAAATATATTTCTTTAAGCTCAATTATATGTTATCTTACAAATCTGTGCAAACTCATATTGAAATGTTCATGTTGTGAAAAACACCATTTCCAATTTATTCTAATTTATAAACACTATTTCCAATTTCATGTTGTGAAAAACACTATTTCCAATTTATTCTTCCAGGAAAAAAAAAACATCTCCCCAACCCCGCCCCAATTGATAATGCAGTTGCTTAGGAGGAAATTTTTCTCTGACTTTTCGATGGAGAAACAGCATACATTGTTATGTTCAATCTGTGACTCTCCTGGCCTCTCACTACAGCCATCAAGTTTTCAAATTCTGAGGATCTTTTCAATGAATCAAGGGAAGGCATGGATCATGAAAACTTACTTCAGGGGTTACTGTCCATTTGTTTTGAACATTTGCCTTCCCACGTTTTGCAATTCCTTTTAGTTCTCAAATAATAAGCATACAGTGTAAATGGTGCAGGAATCCTGAAGGTTTAAAAAACCCCCATCACAATAGAAAGACCTTCAAATTCAGTGCAATTTTGAGAAGTTATTGTGATTTCCACTGCAGCAGTAGATAAATCAATTTTTTTTTTTTGGGGGGGGGGGGGGGAATGGCATAGGTTGTGTAATAAACGTGCATGAGAAAGAGAGAGAGAGAGCAGAGAATTTTAGCCACAACATACAAGATGGCAGTCTTTGTCAACCTGGATTTTTCTAAGTCAGTTTCTTTCTCCATTATGTGTACTGCAAATTAAAGCATCACTGATTACTCAGAAAGCCATATGGCATGCTAGTTCAATAATCTCACCATACACAATCTGCTTTTTCCCCTATTAAGGACTTCCAATTTTTTATGATATAACCTTATCTTCACATAAAAATCAAGAAACTGCATTTTTGTTGTGGTAACTATCCAAGACTTTTTTCCTGGCAAAGCCCACTGTTTCTTTCAATTTTCATCCCTCCTCCTGAATGAACACAGGCACAAACAATCTTATCAAGAGTGGGCTTTTATTTTTTTTCCTTTTTTGGAATTTTTTTAAACCTTAGGTTCCCTTCCAGCAGCAAATGGGTGCCAAGGAAAGAGACCAACAAAAGAATCCAAATGCTCCCTCCCGCCGCCTAATCAACACATTCCAAGCACAAATTAAGAAATGCAAACTAAACCAAAAAATATATATATATTTGTATATATAATTTGTCTTTTTCTCTCCGGGTTGTACCCCACCCTGCTCCGCCTCCAATGACGGCTGGGGTTCTGTGGCTCTCTTCAGTAAGGGGGCAGCAGGGCACGTACACACACACAGGTGGTTGGAAAAGGAGGAGGAGCATCACTTGGTTCCACTCCCTCCCGTTGCTCCCCAAGTCTGACAGTAGAAAAATATGGCAGCTGGAGCCACCCTTATGCCAGGCCAAAGCCTTCTGAGCATTCCTGGATGGCCAGTAGCAGCATGTGACGCAGTTTCTCATAGCTTTCATAGGCAGGGAGGTCCAGCTGGTTGAAACTGGTGGAAGAAAACAGTAATTAAAGAAAGGAAGGCAAGGAACAGCAATCAGCGACACTGTTTGCTTGCAATAACTCTCACTAGGGATCTGCACTCCCCTTTTTGAAAATTAATCACTACCAATTCAAATTATATACATATATCACCAATTCTTCCTACATTTGGTTTTTGTTTTTTCCTTCAGCTGCACAGCAGACCTAAGTAGGAGATTAACTGGAGTGGTATAAAAATCCTCCACAAAACAAAACCTCCCCCAGATATTGCAGGAAAATAATTTCTTAAGTAGCTGTGTCATGGGATAAATATAAATACACAAAAGGGTAGCAAAAAAAAAAATATCTAGATTTTGCAGAAGTTGATTTAATGATTTGGATTCCGCAACAGTGCTATTTCTTTTAGATGAAGGAGTTACTGCAGAGGGAAACACTAAAAAAAAAAAAAAGACCTGGGAATATTCTGAGAAACAAAAACACATCTCAATAATGGATTTTATCCAACACGCCCACTTGCCCCTTACCACGTGTGAGCAGAAGGCAATCTATCCGTTGAGCGATCATCTCTGTGGATCTGAAATTTCTGGATACCATTCATACCCTCTAGGGCAGCAAAGCCCTGCAAGGGAACCTTGGATGTGCCAGTGACGAACTGCAGGAACTTCGCTCTGTCAGCCTGATCAAAGGAACGCAGTGCTCGCCAGAACCACTGTATCTATGGGGAACGAAGGAAGGAGTGGAGGGCAATGTCAGGAGTTTTGTTTTTGTTCAAAAATGATGAAACATTTTAGATCCTCTGGAAAAAAATAAGGGGCTATCCAAAAAAGATAAACATAAGGACAATTTAGTCCCAGAAAGGGACCCGTTTCAATGAGGCTTTAATAGGAGGAATTCTGGAATATTTCAACATGACAAATTCTGGAACATTTGATGAATTCTGGATAATAATATGATGAATTCTGGAATATTTAAACAACCCCACCCCCCCAATTAGATCTTAACACTGCCTCTCTAGATGCAAGATAAGCAGGCACCTGCCTGGAACTGAAAGCCTAACCTGGATGGAGTTTGCCTGATACTTGTGATATTCTGTATTGGATTTCAGGTCATCAATATCTATGGTAGGTAGCCCCGAGATTAGAAGCTCCAGCTCCTGTTCAGTGAAGATGGAGATGAGGCGCTTGGGGATGATCTCATAGAAGCCCTCCAAAAAGGCAGCCAGCTGCTTGCGGATTGCCCCTGCCAGAAGAAAACAGGATGCTTCATTAGAAAAATTCTTCCTTAATTAATCCCTAATTCTCCATAGAATACAATCTATGAATCAATTATTTTTCATATTGGCTCTGTGTGCAATTTTCTATATAAAGTTTACCATCTGTAATGCAGTTAGTTGGGCACAGAAGTTACAAAAAGCCCAAGGTCTGATATATACATGGCTTGGATCCTGCCCCGTCCCAGATCCATTGTATCCCGACCCACCTGTCATTCTCATCTGACACACCAAGTGCACGTATTCCTTCTTGTTTTCTTCAGTCACCAGAATGTTGGCCCCATTGGGCTTGAGGTCACGTACCTCACATACACCAAATTCTTGAACCTATTTGGCAGGGCAGAGGGAGTGGGGGGGGGGGGGAAGGCATCATAAGAGTGCTAAAAAGCTTGAACCAGAGAACAGGACAAGGCTACCACTTTAACATGGGGTTACCTCAGTGCTGAAGGTGAGATCATAGCCCAGTGTGGAGACATCATTCTCCAAGAGATACACCAGTCCCTGGTAGAAATGGTAATCCTCACTCTCCATATCTGTGTACCTGCAGGCAACTGGCTGGATTAGAAGCAACTCCCAGATAGGAAAGCTCAGGAGATGAATCCATTCATTTAACAGCCTTACAGCAAATGCACTACTTACCTGACCGATTTGCCCAGGATATGCTTGTAGAAGGAACGGGTGAAGTAGCATTCTAGTAACCGATTGTCATACACTGCCTTTGCCACAATGCGCCCGACAAACTTGAAGTAACTCAGGTGGTTGGGGTTACAGTGGGAAGAAGGATTGATGGTGTAGGTAACTCGATCACCGGGTGATGTGCGGAAAAGCGCATACATTGGGTTAAACATCTCCCGTGAGATTATCATGTACCACTCACGTAGCAAGCCTCCAGCATCCTGGCCCTCTTCTCCTTCAAATACTATGTACCTAGCAGAAGGAAGGTAGTATACATACATAATAGCAACTGTCAGAGGCAGCAAGATATTAAAGCTGTCAAATTCTATCTTATCTCTTTAGTTTAAGGAAAAAAAACCTAAATAACTAATAATAATTAGTATGCCATGACACCAATTTCACCACAGGCTATAGTAAAATTTCAGCAACTGGACAAGAATATATCACTTACAGCCTGTTTTTCATTTCTTCAGGTGATTTGCGATGCAATTCCCGGTAAGAATCTTCAAAGACGTGATCTCGACGCACATGCACAGCCATATCTTCTTTCCTCAGCCCCTCATCCAACCTTTCCAATTCTTGCCGGAAATACCTGCAAAGGACAATTGAGGATGCAGTATTACTGTGCCACTGGGTGGTCTTCACGACAATGACCATAGAACACTAAAATTAACTTAAGCATAGTTTTCGTAGGCACAGAAAAATTCAGCAGTCTGCCAGAAGGTTAAAACATTTTTGCTTATCACATCTGGGAAGCAGAAGAATAGTTGTATATTTGTCCCACAACAAAATAAAAGTCTAACAAGTTACTATTACTTGTTTTGCACTCATCCCAACAACTAAGAAGAAGAAGATTCAAATGCAATAGGAAATTAAAGTGTTCTAATATGGAACAATCTGTCCTAGTGTTCAAAATGTTCAGAGAAAGTATGGAGCCATACTTTCACTCCCTGCTGCTGCCTTATTTTTAAAGAAGAAACCCCAAGTATTATCCCACTCTGAAACCTACTTCCGTTTGACATCAAAGTCCAGCACACGTATATAATCAACAAGGACCGCAAAAGGACCATCAGCCAGGTGGGTAGTGGACTGGCGCAGGATCTGGTTCAGCACAGTGCGATGTGTCTCTGAAGTTGAGAGAGTCAAAGATAAATCCTTAGTCTTCCCAACCAGCAACTGATTTTTTCAGCTACCAGAATATCTTCTGCCCCAAAGTTGAGTCCAATTAACCATATGGTACCAATCATGATTTATCATTTACATTCCATCCCTTATTCTCTTATAGTAATATTTCTGGTGCTCTTTCAATTTAAGTCTGATGTGCCTTAGTTTGAGCTTACCTGCAAAACGGAGGAATTTCTGGGTATCCGGGGGAAGGCTGGAGGAGATATGCATGGATGAAGGCTCACGGGAGAAAAAGGGGTCAAGGGAAGAGGGTGTTGCTGGTGTCAATGGGGCAGGTGAAAGTGGCGGGGGTTCATCCTTGATATGAGCCAGCTGACTTTCTCGAGTGTCGCGTACTGGTGGCTTGCTTTCTCGCTCTGTCGCATGCACCAAAAAGAAGGCCTCCACTGCAGGCTGCAGCACTGTAAGAGAAAGAAGAAGAAAAAATAAGTCCCAAGAGGAAGTAAGGGCTAAACTAGTTGGACACATACAAGCATCCCCAAAACCTTACCAAGCACAGCGTGTTGGTCATGGGATTCTTCCAGCTCTTTCAGACACTCGCCCAACATGTCCCACAATTCATCCAGACTAAGCTGCTCACTGAGCAAAGGAAGATCTGGAGGGCGTTCTTCTTTCTCTTTCTCACCCTGCTGGGACCCTTCCAACACTGTGGAAACAAGGAAGAGGAGTTCAGCGTGACCACACTTTTAAAAGCAATCTCCCCACCCTCCCCTCAGATACTCCTAGATTTGTGGCATGCAATGTGTTTTTCCAAAAATAAGAGAACACCAAACAAGGGGCAAACAGCAATTACATTATTGCTTATTACCGAGCCCTGATGTGGAAAAAATAATTATGCTTTCTGTGAATATGGAAAAGCAATGGTGTCATAGGAGACCATTGCAGCAAAAAACACCATGGAAACTAGGAAGTGTTTTCTGGGAAGTGTTTTCTGCCAACATCAGAAGGTAGTCATTTCTCAATTTTTTTAGCAGTGGGCTACCAATTTCAGATAATTCAGTGCAGTGCAAATAAGGATCATGCACAAGATTGTCCACTGCTGGGATTCTAAGATATAATTGCTTTCCCATATTAATGGCAGACATTGATTAACCTTCTACGCTGATGATACTAACCAACTGACTGGGTGTCTTGTGTGGCGGGTGATGGCTGATCCACATCCATTGGGGATTCATCTCTCCTTACAGATCCCTCTGCTTGATTTGACTCCGACTGAAGAGAAGAGAAACATACCAATAAATGCTGCAGTCTCCTAGAAGTACTGGGGAAGTAAGTGCTGGGAGATTAGCCCAATCACTTTCCCAAGAAAGGGTAGAAAATGGAATCACACTGAACTCTACATGGTAGCACTACCTATTTCCTCTCCCTCCCACCCACCACAAAAACCAAAAGAGGTTAAACATGCTATTGCATACAAGCTAAAATTTGCAGGAAGAAAATTAACAAAAAGGCATTGCTACAAAAGTAGATAGAAAAAAGTAAGAAGCATGAGATGCATGAAGGCTGATCATTTATAGTCTGGAGCAAAAGTTTTTCATGCGCTTGAATGAGAAATTCTATAAAAGCGAGTAACAGCAGTGGAAAAAAGTGGGATTCCGTCATCGGAGCCTTTCCTTCAGGAGAGAACTTATAAGTTGAAGTTACATACTGTACTAAAGCAGCTTGGCTTCAATATATTGACTCTATCTACTGTTTATCTAACAAGAGACATAAACAATAATCTTATGCCAATCATGGCTTGATTAGTAAACCTGGTTATACTGAGAAAAATCAATGCGTGAGACTCATTTCTTACTACAATACCGTTTATAATGTTGCTGGCTGGAAAAAAACCCTAGGAAGCTGGAGAATTAGGGTCTCAAAGATGCAAACGATTATCAATGAACTGCCTGGAGAGAGTGGCCAAGGATTTCACATATTTGGTATCAGCTATTATTACATACACAAGTAAAAGCTGTACTCAACCAATGTACGTGCCTTATGCCTGGTATGTAATAAATAATTTCTAGCTGCTAAAACTCAGAAGTAAATGCAGTGTTGTATCTCTGAAAGGCAGCAATAAGTAGTTGAAGCACAAACCTTCAGAGTCTGAACTTTGTAACTCAATGGATGTGATGTTCTAACCTAGACTGTACAATTGCTGCAAGTAAAACTCAGCTTTACTCCACAACCTCCATTGTGTATGGTACAAAATAGATGCTGGGTCTCAACTGAGTTAGCACTACCACAGTTCATTCACAACCAAGCACTTCAACTGAGTGTTTTGAAGTTTGGAAAAGAGTAAGGTGGAAGAGCAGAGAAAGGTAAGCCACAACCATGGTTATCAGTCATATATTCAACTAATGACTCTAGCAGTTTGGGGTATTCTGTTATTCTGTTAAATCCTAGAACATGTCAGTAAACTTGAGTCCTTCTGAAGCACTTTATTTTGTGAACTGTCAGATGAGACCAGAGCAGAGATTCCTGGCTACTGCTTTTTGCACCTTTGCCAAAAGGCTATCCCAATGCCTATCTTAATTTTTTTAGATATTTAATAAATTCAACAGTCAAAAAGCAAAAATGGAAAATGTGTCAAACCGATTTTGTCCATAAGTGCTGTATTTCTAATGTTCAGCCAATACTTAGCTGTTAAGAAAATAGTTGGAATTTCAAAACCATGATTTTCTTCTGATCCTGCCAAAGCTATTTTCCACCTGAGCTGTAGAGCTTTCTTATGTTGCTTTGGCAAATAGTCCAATAGGAGCAGGCCAAGCAAAATAAGTGATATGATTACATTCAATCTGGTATAGTATCAATGTGGTACAGAAATAACAAGAGTATGATTAATTTATTCACAGCAAGAAAGAACAAACTCTATCATAGTGGAGTGAAAGAGAGGACCAGGCATTTATTTGTATTGCCACCTTTTTCCACTGCACCACAGATCTCTCAACACTCAAACAAATAAGTTACAGTTAGCAAAAATATGTCTGAAGCCATTGAAATGGTAGAGACCTGCCCACTTAGAAAAAAGAACACGGAATACATGTTGAGACAGTTAAGAGTACAAAACAATTCTGCATGAATGAAAAACCCTAAGGACACAATTTGTTTAGACATTCTGGAAATAGTTTTGAAGCAAGAACTCTCAGTCAACTCTAAAAAGACACAGAGAGAAAGAGATCCAGCCAGCTACAAAGAGCAATGCTCCTAAGCTAGCCTGCTGCAGCAAGCCTTCTCTCTGAAAGTAAATATCTGTGTTTATGTGATGAAGCTCTCTCTCCTGCACAAAGAAGCTCTGATGACAAGAGCAGATAACCATAAAGGAGAAACAATGAGAAAAAAGAATGAAAAAAAGGGTTTCAAATAAACAAAACGAGTGGCCTACAAGCGCCACAGGCACCATGCTAACCGTTGTTGCTTGCTGCTGCCTCCGGACCCTCTGACCCTCACGTACCATTTGTATAATGGCGTCAGCCTCAGCCTCCAGCTGCCGAACAGCGGCCTGGATGCTGCTAACTGAGCCCAGACCGGAAGTACCTACACACACACAAAGAGAGAGAGAAAGAATGAAGAACTAGCCACAACTATTTGGATTCAGCCCAATTTTGGCTTTGGGCTGGGGATTCTGTGTGGCAGATGCAACCTCAGGATCTGCCTGGATTGATCCCCTGCCCAACATACCTAGCCTGCCTGTCTGTTTTGCCTTTTTGTTGGCACGGCGTGTGTCATCCCGCAATTGGATGATGACCTGCAGCACCCTTAAGAAGAACTTTTGTGTGGAAGTTTTAGAGGTCAGCATAGACATCGAGGGTAGCTGGAGCTCCCGACCACCCAGGGGACGTTTCTGCGAGGCCACAATCACCACATTTTCAGCAATGTCAAACCTGTGAGAGGGCACAGGATTGGAAAGGGCAAAGGTCAGCGAAGTACACTCAACAGGAGGAGAGAAGGACCAGCTGAGAGGAGACTCACCGACTCTGCATCTTGCCTTTCAATTTGGTGGTCTGAGGCTGCTCCTCTGGGAGCCCATCTGGTGATAGAGACTCACACTGTGCTCGGCGCTGCTGCTCTAAATTGTATTCTCGCAGCTCTGCCAACAGTGTACCTGTAAAGAGAGAATTCTTTGATCATGCTGCCATAGGAGAATATCCCGTACTGTTATTTCCGCTATTAAAAAGTATGCAAGACTGCATACCGTATCTGACAGGATTAAAAGATCAGCAGACAATTATACCAACATAAAAACCAAGACAACAAAACCCTGTCTGAACAGAGAACGCTTGCACCAGGGAAGAGAACAGGGAATAGTGAAAAGGATTCACCAACCTTCCTGTGACAGACAATTTCACAACTGGGGTGCAGCTGTTAAAAATGTTCCTTTCACATGTCAAAAATAACTGAGTACAAGGCAAATTAGAACTCATGGATGATCATCAGAGGGAGTGGCCAGGAGGATATTGGTGATCCTGGACGTAAATCATTTTTGGTTCCGACAGGTAATATCCGCTAAGGTACTTCTGATCAACTCTGCTAGTGGATTCTGATGCAATGGAAACATCCAAAGACTCCCAAGGAACAGCTCCAGTAAGCTTAGTAAGGTTTGGAATTGATCTTTTTGGCCTCCAGAAACAAATCTAGATCCATAAAACCACCAGCAATCACACTTCTATTTGAAGCAGCGACCCCTTTTTCAGAGAAATAGCTTCAGATAGCCAAATAATAGCCACTGTTTCAGAGAAATAGCTTACTAATAGTAGCCCATATAGGTAATTCTCGCTTGCCAACCACAATTAGGGCCAGCAACTCCACTGCTAGGTTCTGTGGTTGTCAAGTAAAACTTCCTGTGATTGAGATGGAGATGCTGCAATGGTTGTAAATGTTAGGACTGCTCACAAAACTGTTTTTTCCAACAGTTGTAAAATCCAATGGTCACTAAACAAGGCAAGGGCTACCTGCAGAATGCAGTTTCCTGTACCGAGGAAGATCTACAAGGATGATCTCAATTTATAGCAAAGAGAAAAAGGCTTTTAAAACAATCCTGGCTGCAAGGAGAGGCTGCTCTAAATATTGGCAACAATGTATTATTGTCAAATGCGACTTTAAACTTGCACATCAGGTGCACCGCGTTGTTTCTTTTAAAGAAGCCCCTTTTTCTGGCTTCATCTCTGGATTGTGATGGTCAAAGGAAAAGACCAGACTTGGGTATTTAATCTATGGTGCTTCCAACACAGAAAATTTACCTATTTGTTTGCAAAGGGTGTAACCCAGTTGCCGGGCCCCGTTAAGCAGGAGCTTCAGCACAGTGTCACGTGTGGATGGGTCACCTCGTGACAGTTGCAAGAGAACATTGGCAGCATCTTCCAGGCCTTCTTCAGAGCAAGAGTGAGATGTCAACACCTGGCAGAGGAAAAGAGAGTTTTGTTGTAGAGCTAGACATTTCGGCCTCTACCCCACCCCCTTTGATATGTTATGTGGGGCCACTCCCATCACTCTATTGTCACTCACCTCCACGGACAGCTGAAGCTGGTTCTCCGTTAGGCCTGAAGCTGCCATTTTGCTGTCAGTCCCACCTCCTCCACCACCTCCTTCGCCTACCTTAGCTGGAGATTTGGTTGGTTTTGCGATAGCTGCAAAGAGAGAGAGACCACATACAAAATCCATATCACCTTGGATTTGAACTTTAGTATTTGAATGACCTGACAACCGATGAATTGAAATCTTCTATACTTTATGTGCAAGCCTCTCCTGAACTTTTTTCTGACAATTTTATTTTAGGAGGTCTCAACACATCGCAGAAACCAATAAAATAGAGATCCCTTCTACCATCGATATTTCTCCCAGTCAAGCCATGCTAATAATAGATTCAAGTACAATAGTTAAGGTAGCAGATAGAAAATGGAAATGTTCAGGTCTCTATTCAACTGTGAAGTTCACAGGCACTTTGGACAAGTCATTAACTCTTAGTTCAACCTGCTTCACATAATTATTGGATCACATGAGAAATCACACACACACCCATGTTCACCTTGAGCTTTTAGGAAAAAGGGAGGACACAATCGTATTTATAGCAATTCTGTGAGAGCACATTATAGTACTTCTACTGCAGCTTTCAGCTGGAAAACATCAGCTTACTATTCTCTTAAAATATTGTTAACTTTCATGTTGTCTACACTGATATATTTGAAACCAAATGGCTATGTCCAACAAAGCTTTAGAAACCAGAGAATGACTGGATAAACAAAACAGTACAGGATGTGAGGCATCAGCTAAAATAATCTCTCCTACCACCCAGAAAATAGCAATCTTGTGATCAAATTTTAATATAAAAGATCTTTCTTAATCAAGATAACAACTGACATGCCACCTGTTAAAAGGAGACAGAAGAGACACATTGCTATCGAAGAAGAGATAATGGATTAACTGAAACACCAATCCCATAAATCCAATGAAACAGAAAGTTCAGCAATTTAGAAAACACATTTCAAAAGTAAATGCATCCAAAACATTTTGGTTATAACTGAGGCAACCTTATGCTTATCTCCAAGTGAAGGGGTAAAAGATTTGTTGGCCCTCAGCAATTCAAGCAAGATCTAGCTAAAACATTGTCTGCTGTGGTTAAGACAAATGCACTGTAAATTAGGCATGAGAAGCTCAGATTTCATTGCTAACTGATATTATTTTCAAGATGGGTGCCTATAATGGGGCTAGATTTGAATATGCAGCATTCTTCAGTCCAACTTTGGATCAATTCAGTGTTGAAAAATAACAGTTATCCTCACTCCATGCTGACTCATCGAACATCTTAAAAAACTTTAGTCCATCCTGACCATGTCTTCATCAGGCAAAATCAGCCTGGAGATTGTAAAGGCTCCTGTCTCTCAAGACGCCAGAATCTTGCCTAAGGTTACCAGTGATTCCAGTTATATAGCTTGAATACAATTCTCTTTTGGAAAAATAATACTGTCAATGACATACCAGAAAAAACAAGGGCCAAAACTCTAACTTTTCCCAAGGGGCAGTTATGTTTTTCTCCAAAAGTATTAAAGCAGAAAATTGTTAGCAAGATATCAATAGTATCATTTCTCTGCAAAAAGATTTCCGTATTGATAAGCTAGATTTGGTTTCACTGGTATCTGACTTTGCATTGGGAAAAAAAAAGCAACTTCATTGGCTTGTTTGCCTTGTTTTTGATATTTATTATAGCTCTTCCCCCCGCCCCGGGGGAGGGTTATTTGCACTCTTGGGTATACTGTTGCATGTTGCTGCATAAGAATGGTGGACCTGTTAGTTTAACTTAGTTGTTGCAATTATTCTATTCTTTAAGCAGGTCAAATATAAAAATAAACGTTACTATATGCTGAGCAAAAGTTATGTTCATGACTCACAAATACTCTTTTGTATATATTTAGGATATAAATATAATCAATACTTAAGATGTAAATGTGGACAACTAGGTTAAGGAGCAATTTTTTGTGTGTGTTTCTCAGAATGAGGGTTCTTTCCTGGGCTCTGAATCTTTCTTTCTCTCTACTATGCAAAATCTGTATTTTAGGGTGGTTCTTTTCCATTCTCTCCTATGTTTAAAAACTCAAATATTTTCATTTTTACTTTGAGTTAGCAAGTTTGATTTGTTCTACTTGATTTGTATTCTGCTTTTCATTTTGGAGCACAGCAATGTATATATTGCTCCACTGTATTCTAAATATCCCAGTCATATGATTTTTGCTTTTCTGGTCAGTGGGGGAGATTCCTAGTAGCTGGGTGTGAGGTCTAAGTTATCTCCTATAATCCCTGAAAAACTAGATTTCCCTTTCTTTCCTCCCCTCCTCAAATGAGAGGACTTACTGGACACGGCAGCTGGAACGGTTGATGTGGTGGTTATTGTGGCAGCACCCCCAGAAGTGGCGATCGAAGCAGCAGTTGCAGCTACAGCTGCTGCTGCCAAGGCAGAAGCAGGAACAGGGACTGGGACTGGAAGGGGGGCAGGGGCAGGAGTGGGAGCAGGGGTAGGGGCAGGAGCTGGGGTGCTGGTTGCATTAGGAACAATGTAACTGGTTGCCCCCTCAGCCGCGTTCTTGTTTTCAGGAAGAGCAATGGAGATGAGAGACAGCAGGCGCAGCAGCTTTTCAGTCAGCAGAGAGCTCCGTCTGATCACTGGGTGTGACAGCATGTTCATCAGCTGGCCCAGTGGAGAGGCTTCCAAGCTGTAGGGGGAGCTCTCCCCTTCTGAGCCAGAGCTCACAGGCACAGATTTGATGGAGTTCTTGCCCTTGCGGCTAACATTCATGTTATCCAGTTTGACTAACAAGTCCCAGAAGTCCGTGGAGATGCCGCTTGTACCCATTTGACCTGGGCAAGGACTGCTTGACTGCTTATTACCACGCTCCCGCTCATTTTCACAGTTGGTCTCTTTGGTCCGCTGCTGTGTGAAGTGACTGGGAAACACCTGGAAAGGTAAGGAAAAGGGAAGGACGGGAATTAAGCCTCTTTCTGAATCCATGCTGGCAGCCCGCATTCAATTTTAAAAACATACTAGTTGTTCCTCTCTGGTTTCACAATGTAACAATAGCACTTTCCTAATTTAACTAACCACCCCCAAGCTCCTACATGCATATGCCATCTTCTAGGGCTAGATTCTCTAGGTTCGGGGGGGAGGGGGAATGATGAATCGAGTTACCTTGAGGTCCTATAAATGTAATTACTTAATGAACAAACAAACAAATAAATAAAAATAAACCTTGAGGTCCTATACACGGAATAAATAAATAAATAATAATAAAAAAACCAAGCAATTAACTGCCTAGATGTTAAAGATCAGTTGGATTCTTCAGATTCAGAACTTGAGCAGGCAGACCATGAATTAGCAGAGGAGAATGCTGTGGGAAAGAGGCATTTGAGGAGATGCAAGTGCAGGCTGGTCTGGCTGACCAACCACAGGTTACATATTATGAAGGGTCGACCAAAGAACGTCAAGCCAACCAGATGAAAGAAAGAAGTCTTTAGCAAATTAGTCAAAGCGGTATCAGGGGACAACTGCTTATCTGGCTCCTGGAGGCAAACTATGTTCTGACTTCTTTCTTGAAACTTTATCCATATGGGGTTTGGAGTTTATCTGGCTAGTCTGTGGATTAGTCGATACAGGGATATCTGTCCTTGTCAGTAATTCATTCTGGAAGACGGGCTGAATACTAAAACTGACGGGTACTGAGAAAAACCATGTGACTTACAACATGGCCTGGTATTTCGACCAGAAGAAATAGAGAACTACGAGGCAGCCTGCAACATCAAGTTATTTCCTGCATGTCGACTACCAGGAGAAAGATAAGTGGCTGGACAAGATTTCTGCTTCAAAATGTGTTGAATATCAAATTTGATGCATTTTGAAGCAACCCAGTGTCAAAGTATGACTGTATCTACTCTTGGATCCTCTCTAAATCTGTGATTTGCTTACTTTTTAAAAAACACACTTAAAGTAGAAAGTTTTACATCTCTCACACACTTTTGTGTAATTCCAACTGAAGATTTATGAGCAATAAATATCTTAAGTTTGTAGCAGAAGTATCTGTGTATATAATTAGCAGCACAGAACACAAAATATACCTCTAGAAAATGTCTTCACAATGTATGTTCACAGTTTATTGTCAATAGTAGCTAATAAAAAGGAATGGACAGCACTAGCACTGAACAGATGCCCCTCCAAGTAGAGAACAAAATCAGCCTACTCACTTTTAAAACTAATTTTCAAACACTAACATTAATAAGCATTCTTGCACCTTGTCTAGAATAGCGGTAGTATTTCTTACCCTGTAGTAACCCGGAAGAAAATTGATTAACTGCAGCTCCATTTGGATAGACATAAAGCAAATATACAACAAACCTTCATTCATTTTAAATAAATGCTGAATACAACTGGTAATATAAGGAAGATTCATAAAAATAGTGCTCTGTGGAACCACCATGTTTTTTAGTGAGCAGGTCTGGAACTGGGGTAAGTTTTCCCACTGAAAAGACTTAAGCATCAATATCCTGAAACTGCAGCAGGTAGGTGGAGAAACCATTCCAGGGTTACTTCTACCACTGAAAGAAAAAAGCTGTACATTCCTCATATTTTACCTTTAAATTCACACAGCTCTTTGGGATAAAACAAGCGGGATCAGAAAAGACTACAGTATATTTGTATTTCTAGTGTGGCACGTGGACTTTGGGGGACACTGCAGCCGACTGCAACAGAATTCTTGCCACATCAACTCACAATGAGAACAATTCTGGCAACAGTCACCTGGATCAATGTATTCACAACAAGCACAAGGGAGAAGTAAATTTACTCGTATTTCATTTTTCAAGCCGAAGAATTTAAAAAGCAGCTTGGAAATATTGAAATGAAAACTACAATTTCACTCTTCTCCATTAAAATTAGTTGTGATTCTATACATATTTTTAAAGTGTTTATGCTGGTTCTCTTTTATGGTTTTCAGCACACCAATGAACAAGATGGATTTCAATCTTTTAAGATATACTATTATACATATGTATAATTTTATAGGTCACTGTTTTCTATTTAGGAATTTGTTGCATTTTTTTCTACATCTACCTCCTTGTAATAATCAGCCTTGTCATCTTGATTGATACATGGAATTAATTTTGTTTTCTTAACTGTAATATTTCAACCCTTTTCTCTAAGACAAACTGGCCTACTTTGAGTATTCCTCAAAATGGGGAAAAATGCATTTCCTCATCATATCAAGAGTAGTACATTAAAAATCTCTTGCCTTCACCTTGGCAAGCTGGATGAGAGTATCAAGTACATGGCGGCAGACCACTGGGGCAGCCTGTGGATGTATGTGAACCGTGGAACCAGCAGCAGCATGCTTCTCCGTGTGCTTGCGGCCTCCTGCTCGTTGGATCTGGAAGATGTTGGTTCTACAACCCAGAGCTGCATCCATGGAAACTGAGAGCCAAGAAAGTTGCCCTGAGCTTTTGGATTCCATTTTGTGCAGCAGGTCAAGTGGCCGGTTGTCTGGACCACAGCCTTTGGCTGCCCTTTTGCCTTTGTCATCTGGGGCAACAGTTCCCTTGGGCGTCTCCACACACAGTTCGCTCTCACTGCTGCGCTGCAGGATGGAAAGTAGGCTTCGAATCACCCAGTTTCGTGTCTGTGCATGATAACAAAGATTCCGCAATACCCGATGAAGCCGGCTTGTGTTCAGCTTTGGCTCGTCTACAAAAAGCAGGACCAACAGACAGGACAAGGCCTCATGGTCCAGTAGAAGGCGTCCACGCAAGCGCAGCAGACTGTCTACGTTGCTGCCTGATGGTCTAAGAAGCAACAATAGAAATATCAGAGAAGTTTATACCATACTCCAAAAAAAACAAGGTAATTCTTTAAGGCATCCCGAAGAAACCCTTTCTAGCAAAGAGAGATTCATTTAGTAGAGGCAGGTTTGCTTATGTTTTAACTTCAATGAGTTGAACATTTCTTTTTTCTTGTCAATGCTAATTCTACCTGTTAACATCACATATTGAATCAAATGCTTATCCTCAAGGCTGCTGGTTCTCAAAACTATAGCTCTGCTCTTTATTTTCAAACCACTCCAGTCTGTCTTTCAGTTTAGTGAAGCAGATCAAAAGGCAGGACTTTTTGGAATGGCTAAGTACAGGTATTTTCTTATTTCTGGAGGCAAGATCATGGCCAGTCCAATTTTTAGATTTCAAATTAAGCCCACCTCCAATGTTAATAGCATAAGTAGTTTGGAGCAATAATTTTAGTTTTGAGATTCCAAACAAATTCAGTTTATCACATAGGGTATCCCGCCTCCAGAAAAATCCTGTACCTGCTGTGGCTGCTGCTACCACCCATCTGGAAGGTACCTCCTCTTTGAACAGCTAAGCGTGTATACTGGACACCTCTGTTTCCACTCAATCGGCTTGTGAAGGCTGGGTAGAGTGAAAAGGAGAGCAAAGCAATTAAATCAAGAGATCTAATAAACCAAAGATCATACAATGATAAAACAAGAAAGGCTTGCCTTACCTGGGCTACGCAAAATAGCAGACAAGGCAGAAGTGCTAGAGTGGCCAAAGAGGCGCTCATGCATTAGTTGACGCTGGCGTGCTTCTTGTTCTCGCCTCAGAGCCTGGGCCTCAGCAGCAATATCAGGAGGCATGACCGCCAATACACTATCCTCCATGTCTTCCAGCACACTGCGCCGCAGATCTGATGGCAGTGTTTGAATGAAAGTCACTGGATCCATGGGTGTATCTGAACTTGTGCTTTGCGCAAGCTCACGCCTTTGCTGTTCTGCCCGCTGCTGCGCCAACACCTGGAATAGAAAAAAAAGATTTTGAAAGTTTGGGCATGGTCAGGATTAAAATATTGAAACCAACAAATTCCCTGTCACAATGAAGCCTTATATGCTGACCAAGTAGTTTCTACAAGCAAAGCACTTCTTCAACCAATATGTCCCCTAAAACAGCTAAGTTTAAAATGCCAATTATCCAGTATGAATAAATGAAAGGCTGATAAGAAATTAACCCTAAAGGAAGGAGGAAGCTGATCCAGTGCACCAGCTGATTCAGCTGATGAAGTGACTTGCAGGTCATGAAAACTTAATACTTTTAAAATAAATTTTAGTTATCAGAAAAGATACTATCAGAACTCCTCGTTTTGTGCCATCATAGACTAACAATGTTTGAAAAGCTAACTAAGAAAGATCTTATAAAAGAAATATTCATGAAATAATTAACAACTGAAATATCTGTATGAGTTTCTCAGGAGCACTTAAGCTTGATTCTAATATCATTGCATTATTGTCTTGATTAAAAACAATAAATCTTTACATAAAAAGAGCAAGACCAATTGTGGATGTCTATTTCATAAACAGACTTCACGAACTTGGATAAACACGGAATTCCTCTCCTTGGAGACTTGATAGAAGAGAATTAGGCAAATAAGTTCACAGAAAGAGTAGTGGAAGCATGGAACCAACTTTCAGCAAGATCAATCATCAGTAACTGAGTTTAAACAGGCTTAGGATACCCCATTATCCAACAAAAAATAAAAATAAATTAAAATAATAATTAATTAAAAGAAAAAACAGAAAGGGCAGACTCAATGGACTCTTTTTCTGCCATCAGTTTTCTATATTTCTAAGTATGACTAAAGAAAGATTTAGATAAACACAATCCTATTTTAAGCAATGCAGTACGGTAGATCACGGTGGACAGCTTCAATTTTTTACTTCTGTGAATTAATTGCTTTGATTCTGTGTTACACCCTTAAGAAGTATATAGAAATACCTCTTCCTGGATAGCTGGGGGCAAAGCAGCCAAAAACTCAGGACTGACTTCTGTCACACCAGGATTGCCCACTACAGGAGGGGTTGGAGTTGTGGCCGTGGTGGTAGGAGCTGAACGGGCAGGAGGCCGGATACCCAACTGGTTCTGCAGCACTTCGCGCCGAATGTCATCAGGCAGGGCAGCCAAAAAAGATGGGTCGACACCTTCAGGAAGATTTATTCCTGTTGGAAAGCGACGTTAGGTACACAATTGATGCTGCTACAGGGAAAAGTTAACTATTATAAAGCTCATCACTGTTAACTTTTTCGCTCCTGTAACGTTTACCTGCCAAAGGATCTTCCTCTTCGCTGCTGGTGGAAGGAAGTGGCTCTTCCAAGATGCCCCGAGAATCCGCACCAGAAATGGCTGCAGCTGAATCTCTGGTGGAGGAGCTCTCAGAGGAGGATGCAGGTGGGGAGCTGCATAGCAGGGAAGAGTGATAATAATTAATGCAGGGCTAACACAAACAAAACAGGTCACAATCTTAGCATAGTTTACTTTATTGTCATGGCACCTTGTATAACAAAATCAAACACCATCTTCAGTGCACATCATGACCATGACCACGAAAATAAACACAAGCACACATCCTTCACCCTCCACACATTGAACCAGAAACCCCCAACACTGCACTTTACAGCAGAATTCAACAGAGCTACTGCCCTGGGATAGAAGCTGTTTTTCAGCCTATTTTTCCTTGTTTTTATTATTCTGTACCGTCTGCCATATGGTAACAGTTCAAAACAAGGGTTCCCAGGATGAGATGGATCTTTGAGAATGTTTTGAGTTTTCTTAAGGCAGTGGGAGCTATAAAGCTCTTCCAAAGAGGGGAGAGGGCAACCAATGATCTTCTGGGCAATGACACTAACCCTCTGGAGTGCTTTCCTATCTGCCACTGTGCAATTGGCAATCCATAAAGAGGTGCAGTAAGTTAAGATGCTCTCTATGGTGCAGCGGTAGAAGGTCACCAGCAGTTTCTCATTCAGTTGTTGTTTTCTGAGAAGTCTCAGGTAGTATAATCTCTGCTGGGCCCTTTTGACCAGGGCTGCAATGTGGGCACCCCAGGTCAGGTCCTCTTTTAGGGTAACACCCAGAAACTTAAAACTGGCCACTTGGTCCACTCGGTCTCCATTGATAAGCAAGGGCTGGATGTCTGATCTCACATAGCCCTCCCGCTGTTCTAGATGAGTCAGAGCAGTTTGAAGAGTGATGGCTACAGCGTCCTCTGGAGATCTATTTTTCTATACGCAAACTGGTGTTTATCAAATGTATGCAGAAGACCAGAAATGATGTGCCGGCAGATCCATTTCTCAAAGCACTTCATGATGATAGGAGTGAGTACCACTGGTCTGTAATCATTGAGGTTCCTGATAGGGAACCTCTTTGGCAGCGGAACAATGGCAGTGGAACAATTATATTTGTTTTCTTGCCCTTACCCATCATCCACCTGCTGGCTGGGATCAGGCTGGCCCTCCCTAGCAGTATGGGAATTTGGCCCTTGTTGGGTTGCATCGGCTGCTGCCACTACAGCATCTGTGCCTGCCTGTTCCACGGTGCTAGCTCCACCACTCTCCGCCACACCTTCTTCCAGATTGCATGAAGCCAGGCTGCTGGTGTCCATGGGTGAGCCCTCCAACTGGCTGCTGACAGCAGTCAAGGCATCTGAGTCCTCAGCTCTTTCTGGAGAGAGTGAAGCTGGTGGGAAAAGCAAAACAAAATGTTTATGGGCAAGGAACTCAAATTCTTTCACGGAGATTCATAGAAGACCACAGCTCTCTGGGATGTGAAGTCCTCTCATCCAACAAAATTAGGACAGAATATATTGCTTGAAATACTGGACTGAAAATGTTGTTAATCAAGCACCAGGTTGAATTGAAAGAAGCTATTCTTTCCATTCAACAAAACAATGCCACATTTTGGCTGTAATGTACTAAAAGACTTGATAGTGGCAGTCTGCAGAACTTTCCTGGAAAAACTATGAAAGGAGAAGAATAACCCAAATAAATTGGCTCAACATTTCATTACTCGAGAGTCAAAATTTGAAAACACTCCTCCATAAAAAGACCAAGTTTTTAAAATAAAGAATGTTTTTAAAAAAGATTGCTATAACCAAGACTATATCACAGTGGGGATTATTACACATGCATGTTAAAATTTCGTACGCACATACCCATATACAAACATAAACCCTTGAAAAAAATATGCTGAACATTTGGACAAGAAACACAACTGCACATGTATGCACAAGGGACAGAAAGGGGCAGCAGTGGCTGCAGGGTGAAGTCTAGGGCCACTTACTGATGGTGGGGGCAGGCGAAAGCTCCATCTGTGTGGCCTCAGCGTCTGTGCTCAGCCTCCCAGGGCCCGAGTCCTCCTGCTCCACTGGCATCAGCAGCTGCCCAGAAGCCTGAGCAGTGGACTGCCCCACCAGCTCCGAAGGGAGCTCTCCTGCCCCTGTTGCTTGCTGCTGTTGCTGTTGGGGGCTCTCCAATGTGACCAGAGTCTGCTTAGGGCCAGCCGAGGTGTCTTTGGCGGCAGCTGAGACTGCGGGGTAGCCGTCCGGATGGGTGGCACCATCTGGGAGCCAAGAAAGTGAGGGAGGCTGGCTTAAAACCCAACCTGCTGAGCAGCAGGAAGATTTCAAATGGGGCCTTGGCTTCCCCCCTTTTTAGTAAAATATAGCTCCAAGTTCACACAAAACTAAGTGCACTGAAAAAACCAAAATACAATCTTGGGTACTTTACCCCACGCAGGGAAAGTAGTAAGTTGTATAGTTATCTCTGATTTGGGGCACAAATCCCTACCCCACAACAATACAACTTACTACCTCACCCTGGTAGGAGCAAGAAGCACAAAGGCATATAGTATGAAGACAAAATATTATTTCTATTGTTTGTGCTACAGAAGATCCTCCCCTTATCCCTGTACTGATTCTAATAGATTGAAGAGAACTCTCTCTTTGGAATTTCTCTACTCAAAGCACACAACTGCACTTTGTAAGATACAATATTCTACAACAAACACCCAGTCAAACCCAACAGTGGAACAACAAAAAAATCTCCCATGTTGCATCTCGATTTGAGGGTTTGGATTCCCAGTTCCTTGCTGGAGTTAGGTAGTAATCTTTCAATAGCAATCTTCTTCTTCAGAGTAGGCAATGGTGGCATGATGGAATTAGGAATCCTCATAGGAAAGACAGTAGATTGTATAGTTATCTCCAAGACCGGGTATGACCCTAAAACTATACAATCTACTACCTCATCCCAGGGGGCCCGGGAACAGCATCTGCTTGAACTAAGCTGGGGGAGGAAAATAAGACACCAATCAAACATCCAGAAGAAAATAAATTACCTGGAAGATTCTGCTCGGCTGAACCATTTGACTGTGGCACTGGTCCCTACAGAGACAACAAACATACAAAATCAGAATGATGCAGAATTCAATCAGTCCATTTCAGGTTCGAAGACCAATGTAGATAGGAAAATGCTAATCTACACCTTCTTTTTAGGACAGGAAGGAGATTGTGTGTTATTTCTACCCAGTATCTCAATAGGTTTTTTTTTCCTAGTCCTGTAAAGCAAACTTAAGGACAATTCCACATAAAAGCTAGTAAACATATTCTATACATTGCTGTTAAACACATAGAAAGACAGAACCGTAATTGCTAGTTCTGTCCTAAAATCCAAAAATCCAATGCAAATACAAAGACATACAGAGAATATAAGGCTATTTATCCACTTTAATTAACCATCATTCTTCTTAAACAGTTTGACAAATATCAAAATGTTTAGTATTTTATTATTCATAGTAAGAAAAAAAACCTCAAACTGCCATATGCTGGAACACACTGTATACTGTTCTAAATCTATTGAAGATAGTAGCAAGGTCAGCCAATGAATAGGCATAGCAACTAAGTCAGCCAATGAGGACTATTTGGAAACTGAAACAAGAAGTAGCCTATGGGTAGCCTAGCATGGCTCTCTATAAGCTCCGAGTCTGTCTACTGAAAGAGAAATGAACTTGCTTGCTTGCCTGCTGAACTAAAGTGAAACTGATGTCTGTTTCTGAGCTCCTGAGTTACTAATCTGCTCTGAACCTGTAACATGTCTGCTTCTGTTTGAGTTTGCTCCATATTGGAGAAATCTATAACTGGTATTGTAAAATTTACTTAATATGTTTATAAAGAGGTTAAATGAAGCATCAGCCATCTGTGTTTACTTTTCTAGTGCTGAATTTACGCTGCAAAACTCTGAACAGATACTTAGTAAGCATCCTAAATATTTCTTGAAAAACGAATAATATTCACAGGTTCATAGAAAGATAATTGAAGTCGTCTCTATTTTTTGTTAGAGTATTTCATTTTTCCTATTTTGTTCAGTAAAATTCATTTGTTTTTCTGTTGTCGGGAACTTCTGCAAGTAATAATCTACAGTATTTCATTATTAATCATATTTAATAAACCAGTCTCCTTTGTTTTGTTGCTGAATTGGAACAAAAGCCTTATGAAATAAAGAGGAAGAAAGAGCTGATTGGGTTGTGGTTAGGAGAAAAATGTGATGATTCTGGGATAAAGCCACTTAGAAACAACAAATAATTAGGGCCAATTCTCCCTTCCTTTCATAAACACAGCTTGTTTGTATTCTGCAACAGGAAGTACTAACTCAATCAAATGCTGATCCTTCTTCAACCAACTTTAGCAGTCATGCCAGCCAGAAATGGCCTTGAAAGCCTGATTTTTAGCGGCACCTTAATCTACAAATAGTTAAGTTTGACTGCCAACCTGAGGATTCTGTTCCTTGTCTTCTGAATCTTTGGTCTTATCTGACACTTTGGCCTCCTCCTCTGCCAATTGCTTGCGTCTTTTCTCTCTTCTTTCCTCTAGCTCTTCATCCCTCAAGGCTTCCAGATGGTTGATAATGGGGACTTTGACCACTGAATGGAGGAAAGACTTCTTGTCAAGCACAGTCAATTTAAGGGAGGAGAATGCTATTTGAAGGAAGGTACTCATTAGCTCACCTGAAACACAATCATGCATACTTTCTGCATCAAGTACTTTACATTCTTCTGTCCAGCGTGTCAAGGCAGTTGGGATGCTTGACAAAGTTCCTAAAAAAATGAATGAAAGGGACAACTGTTTTGAAAGAATTCAAATAGTAGCCCTCATTCTTTTCAGTAATTGATGTATGAAGAAATAACATTTTGAAGGGGCAGGCTCCATAGAGATTGAAGACAGGCTTGGTATCCCTTGAATGATGCATATATATGAATGTGGGCCAAGTAAATCCCATTAACTTAAATGAAGTTTGCATATATATGAATATGCATAGGACTATTTCCTAAATTTTAAATACATTTTTCTAAAAAGCATTTTCTGAGGAATTAAAGCAATCAAATATTTATATAAAAAAAATATTTGGAGCAACACTAGACTAAACAATTGCCTCGACCTCATCTTCTGCAACAGCTCAAACTCAATTTATGGCCTACAAATTCAGGAACCCTTTTCAAACAGTGACCACAATATGATCAACTTTTGTCTAAACTTACACCCTCATAAAGACGATCATAATGATGTATCCACAAAATACAACTTTAAAAAAGCCAATTATTAACTCATAGTTGCCGACCTAACATCTCTTGATTGGCACATTCTGTTTTCCGGCTGTAATACTACAGAAGACCATTATAACTCTTTCTTGCTTGAACTCGAAAGAATCATTAAACTATATGTTCTAGTAGTAACCCCCCAAAACAATAAAAACAAATTACCCAAAACAATAAGGAAACTTAAATCTAAAAAAAATCACTATAGCGAAAAAACTAGCTACCTACCTAACTTTAAAAAGCAATACACTTTATGCCGACAGATAAAGGCAGAATGCACCAATTACCACTGCAAACAAGAGGAAAATCTCCCGCACCTTTTATAACTTTATAAGCACCAAACTTAAAGACTCAAGAACCATCCAACCCTAAAAGGACCAAATGGGAAAGACTGTAGCAATGAAGCCATTCAGACAAACCTCTTCAACATGTTCTTCAGTTCAGTTGTTGTAAACAGCAATGGCTCATCCGCCACATTTCCGTGTCATACCACAACTAGCTGCAATGATCTACTACATATTGACTTTACAGAAGATAACGTAGAAAAGGCATGTTACCTAAAACCATCCCAATCTATTGTCCCTGATGGCTTATGTGCATAGTTCTTAAAAAAGCTCTCTACTGCCAATAGCAGAACCCCTAAGCATAATATATGAGATATCATTCAGGACCAACTCCTTACCGAACCTATGGTTCTTAGCAATGGTTATCCCTATCTTCAAACAAGGTGACCCCAGCCTGGTTGAAAACTAGAGACCAATCTCACTATGTTGCATCACATGCAAAGTCATGGAATCAATCATCAACCAATGCATTACCCTCCACCTAGAGTCAAACAACCAACTCTCAAAAAAACAATTTGGTTTCAGAAAAAAATTGTCCTGCAATCTGCAACTCCTACACTGCAAAAACATATGGACGACACTACTTGACCAGGGTAAATAAATAGATGAAATTTACATAGACTTCTGCAAAGCCTTTGACTCAGTGATACATGACAAACTGTTAAAACTAAACTCTTATGGCATTTTCGGATCCTTTCATAAGTGAATTACTGCATTCCTGACAAATAGACAACAAATAGGAAACACCCTATCAAGCCCTGCACCAATTAACAGAGGTGTCTCCCAAGGCAGCATTCTAGGACCTACACTCTTTATACTCTATATAAATGACCTTTGCGATCACCTTATAAGCAACTGCATCCTCTTCGCTGATGACATAAAACTATTCATCATCACCGACAATACTACTGTCCTTCAAAGTGACCTCAAATGGTCAAACAATTGACTACTCCAAATCTCGACCATCAAATGCTCTGTCCTACACATTGGTAAAAAAATCAGTACACCAAATACAATCTAGGCAGATATGACCTCATTGATGATCCTCACTCTGTCAAGGACCTTGGAGTACTCATATCTAACAACCTAAGTGTAAGAGCTCACTGCAACATCATTACTAAAAGAGCTTCAAGAGTTGTAAATCTAATCCTAAGAAGTTTCTCCTCTGGTAATATTGAATTCCTAACTAGGGCATACAAAACCTTTGTTAGACAAACACTTGAATACAGCTAGGCCATCTGGAATCCACACTGTATACCCGACATTAATACAATTCAGCATGTCCAGAAGTATTTCACAAGAAGAGTACTACACTCCTCTGTTTGCAACAGAACACCCTGCACCACCAGGCTTGAGATTTTGAACTTCGACAACCTAGAACTATGCCGCCCATAGTTGACTTAAGCATGGTATATAAAATAATCTGCTTTAATGTACTACCAACCAATGACTTTTTCACCTTCAACTGCAACAATAGTAGAGCACACAACAGACATAAACTTAACGTAACCACTCCAAACTTGATTGCAGATGACTTCAGCAAGAGTGGTCAATGCCTGGAACATACTACCTGACTTTGTTACATCCTCAAGCCCCCAAAATTTTAACCTAAAGCTGTCTACCGTGGAACTCACCCAATTCCTAAGAGGTCTGTAAGGGGGTGTGCATAAGCGTACAATAGTGCCTACTGTCCCTGTCCTATTGTCCCCAATTATTTGTACCCATTTCCCGTATTTATATTTATGTTTATTATCTTGTAAGCAATTGACAAATGAAATAAAAATAAATAAAAAATAAGCTTTCCCTAAGCATCAATGTTATTTCACTGTGACTTGGTTATGGCTAACATTGGTAGAATCAAAGCTAGAAAACAGCTTTCAAGAACTGGAAGTCTTTGAGATACATCAATGTACCAGAATCCTTCCTTAAAATAATAATTCCTCTCTAGCTTGCAATTGCTGGATTTCTAAGTTATAGACAGCTTTGATGTTATTCAAAACTTTGGTTAAGACACAATTATTTCACTGTTTCAAAGCCTTAGCAATTAGTTCCCTGAAGACTTGCCTGCCTGGCTGGTAGCTGTGCTCTGGTCATGAAAGAACTCATCCAGCAACTCATCATCCGAGCGAGCAATTATGTGCACATCATCATTGCCTACCAGGAGGCGAGCACGACCTCGACTCTGCAGTGGAAGACTACTGCTTAGTTGCAGGATGTCTGCGGCTGCTGAAGGACCTAGCAATCTAAAGGTGACATGCAGTAATGGAAAGTGTTAGGAAACGGATGTTGCAACATTTTAGGATAAGGATCCAGTGCATGAACAAATTGCAAATAAACTACTCTCTTCGAAAGCAAATTACTGGAAACTGAGATATTGTCAATGTTATTAACATTCAGCATTGTTCCCATCACACTCCTCTTTTTCTCCTCAGCTTACCTCTGCAGAATGAGAGGTGGGTTGGGCTGCCGGGTGCCTGGATAATGCACATGAATTGTATGGCCCGTATTGGCTGTCAGCTGTCGTAATGTCCTCTGGCTGCGACCAATGCCTTGTGCCAATCGAGTAGTAGAGGAACCACTACCCAAAGTCAAAGAGCTATGGTCTGCATGCCGTACCATAAGTGGATGAGTGGCAGGAATATTGCCAGGGGATGGAGGAATATCCGCTAGGAATAAAAATAGGAGAGTTAGCAGATCAAGATGGGACTATGAAAAGTAGAGAGATTTCCTTAAATTACAAAATTGGCCAGAGCCAGAGGTTTAGCAAAGGTAACATCATATAGGTTTCTAAATGATGCTGCTGTTTTTGTAACTTCCAATTCATCTCGTCAGCCTGGGCAAAATACAGGAAGAATACTTCATTCCAAAATAAGAAAAGTAGCTTCTTAGCCATTAATATTTTGGTTTCCAATTCTCACAGGTTCTAGAATATCATCAATATCCTATGGCTTCTGAGTTTCAGAATTCTTACTGGCGCTGGAGAACATGTTGTCAAATTCTATGATGAGGTCATCTTCACGGTCAAAGCGTTCAAAACGCACCAGCGGGGAGGCATTCATATCAGGATAGTCTTCATCTAACTCCATCTCTGAGCCGTCATCATCATCTTCCTCTTCTTCACCTTCTTCACCTTCTTCATCATCCTACACAAGTAACAAAATCATCTACTGGTATCCAGGTTTCTGAAATCCAACCCTTCACATTTCCCCATAATCATGCTCACTACTTTGAAAATTCTACATCAGCAAAAACTCTTAATTTAATTGTACATAAATCAAACTACAAATTCCAGGCATTATTAATAGTTCTTGAGACTTCTAAAAACCAGCAGCTTTTAATTGTCCTTCCTTATTATTCCATACAAGTCAGCAATGTGAAGATTGCCAAATTAAGTCGGCAGTAGGCGTTTGTGCTGGCTCTTCTCCAGTGCCTTTACCTGATCGTCTTCATCTTCTTCCTCCTCCTCTTCTTCCTCATCTTGACTGTCATCTTCATCCTCATTGCTACCACTGCTGTCTTCTTCCTGTGTGTGCTCTTCTTCATCTTCAGGATCCAAGATATTCATAGAATCTAGAACAGAATTGAGAGTGCAGATAAAGTGAGGTGGCTTATGCTAATTAAATGAAAACATTTCCAGTTATTTCTTTAAAGAGATTCTCCAAACTCTTTTTTTTACAAATTTGGAAAAACCTTTTGAAGCAAGGTTACATAAATATTTATCTTTCTGCTTTCTAAAAAAAGAACTTAAGCCTATGAACATCTTGAAAATATAGTAGTGTTAAGTTTCTTTTCTCCAGCACTGTACCAACCCCACCGGAAGGATGTCTATTGGCATTTTTATGACTAGAGATAAATATTTAGGCAATGCCTCACCTTCCCTGTTGGCCTGTAGTGTGGAAGCCTGGCTCAGATTGGAAGGTGCCTCATCCATCAACACATCCTCCTGAGACTCATCCTCTCCACTTCGTCCCACTGAAGGACACAAAGGTAGAGCACAGGATTTAGCAGAATCATGACTGAACAGCTTTTGTTCTGTTGAGGAATGCCAGAGCTGTCCATTTTATCTATAAATACCCATTATGATTCTGATGTGATGCGGTAACTAAAAACAAATACACTGATGACAATGTCATGAATGCATTTGCCTCTGCCTAGCACCCTGAGAAAGAAATGAAATGTTTCTAAAGAGAGAACAGATAGCACTGGCAGCTGCCAACTAGTTCTACAGCTTTTTCCATGCTTTGCATGAAAGAATAGCAGCCAAGAAATGGCATAAGCAGCAATTTTTCTCTATCTGGAGGAATGGCCACTCATAGAAGATAGAATTCTCTATAATATAATGTGGAACTTAAATTATTCCTTTAGATTACACACAAGGAAAATAAAAAGGCACATTAAACCCTGAGATCATAACTGATTACCTGAACATTAAATTATGTGTTTGCTCTCACCTATTATAGTACTATTTCCTGAGCCACCATCTTGCTCCAGTAATTCATCAATCAGATCCTCCAGTTCATTTTCAACCTAGAAAAACAGAGATGGGAACATCACTGTGATCCAGTTCCACATACCTTAATAAGCCTTGAAGCTCTAGAGAAGCTGCATTATCCTGTGTTAGCACCTCTGATTGTTGTTCGATCACAGGTAGAAACTAATAAGCAGCCCACCCCTGCTATCACAGCCTGAATAAAACGAGGAAAGACTATGAAAATTGGGACAAAGTTAAACATATCAGTCCAGGTTTTATTCAATCATTTAAATTGTCTTCCCTGAACCTACAAACTTTCAAATATGATGGGATTTTACTTCTCAATTCCCATGGCTGTTGGCCACTTGGCGTGGAAATTTTGGAAGTGCTACATTGCTGAAAATGCTACTTTACAAAAGAATTTGGTAATTGCAAACCTTCCTTTATTCTTCTGTATACAATTTAAGACAAACTTCACCTACATCAAAATAACCAGGATTTCAAATGATACTCCTGTTGCATTATATTTCTGTCTTAAAAGCCTGCTGTCACATTTTGTTTAAAATAATAATAATACAGGGAACACCCTTACAAACTCTAGCATTCATACCTGCATCTCTTGTGTGCTCAGGACTTCAGGCTGCCCTGCAATCACCACTGCATCCGTCTCTGCTTCACCATCCATGATGTCACCATCTGCTACTTCTGCTTGTGCAACATCATGGTCCTCCTCGGGGGCTTCTGCTTCTCCACTTTCTCCTAAGGGTCAAATAAAAGTGAGGCTTATCCTCTCTTGAACTGACTTTTACTCAAGTACAAACCACCAGATACATATATATTAGCAGACAAAAGGAAATCTAGCCAGAGGAGGGAGCAGATACTCACAAATCAAGTACAGCAAGAGATAAGGAAACTGGCATGGAAGAGGTTAAAAGGGCACTGCCATTTTAAAGAAAACTACTTCAATGAGATGCACGTTACCTGCATCTTGTTGACCACTGCTGGCATCTCGTGCTACTCCCTGAGCATCTTGCTCTGCCTTGCTCTTGCTTGAGGCACTTTTGCTACCGAAGAGACTGCTGGGCTGATTGACAATACGTGACAACGTCTCCAGGGGTTTCAAGGCAGCATTAACTGTGTTGGCCATGTTGGGACTTTAGGGAAAAGTACGCACAGAGAGTAGTCCGAATTAGAGCGAAGTCAGATATCAACAAATAAACCTTAGTTGATGTAGATATAAATAGAAATCTTAACAAAAAGGGACAGGATTAGAATTTTAATTATCTCAATAATGCAGCTAATTCTATTTTAAAATAACCCAAATTTTCTCACAGACAAATCTTCGTGAAAATAAGGGGAAAAATTATTTCTTAATTCCAAACAAATTGTTTAACACCATCTGAGCCATGAATGAATTCATCTCAATTTCTTGAGCAAATTACCTGGACAGATCAAGACTGTGGGGCACTCTGGCCAAATCATTGACCAACCCTTTCTTGAGGAATAGACGGATGATGTTATTCATGCCATTGTGTTGTGTCTTGGCTGTAGCGCTGCTGTAGAAGCTGGAGGTGGATGGGCAGGATTCCATTATGGTGCTGATGATGCACATTACTGCCTGTAGCCTAAAGTAAGATAGGGTATCACGAATCAACATGAAAGCAATGTTTCTGGTGCTTATCGGGACAATAGCGTGGACACCCAACAATGTGATGTCCTAAATCTGTGGAACAGTGTTTTTTTTCTTTTCTCACAGTAAACATCCTTGTTTTACTTATTTTACTTGTTTTACTTACAAACTTTGCTGGGAATAGATTCTAAATTCTGGCTACTGACAAAAAGGCATGCTCTTGGGTAGCCTCTCCCTGTCCCTCTGCATGGGAAGCCACCCTCCAAAAGTATCAATAGAATTTTACAAGCATGGTGCCTATGGTGAAGAAAGGTAGTTTACTAATATCTTTCACTTGAAATCTTATCAAAGACTAAAAATGTCTGAACTTCTACAGGTGAAACTCGAAAAATTATAATATCGTGCAAAACTTGATTTATTTCAGTAATGCAACTTAAAAGGTGAAACTAATACATGAGATAGACTCATTACACGCAAAGCAAGATAATTCAAGCCGTAATTTGTCATAAGTGTGATAATTATGGCTTACAGCTCATGAAAACCCCAAATCCACAATTGCAGAAAATTAGAATATTACATGTAATCAATAAAATAAGGATTGTACATAGAACAATATCAGACCTCTGAAAAGTATAAGCATGCATATGTACTCAGGACTTGGTTTGGGCCCCTTTTGCAGCAACTGCTGCCTCAATGTGGTGTGGCATGGAAGCTATCAGCCTGTGGCACTGCTGAGGAGTTATGGAAGACCAGGATGCTTCCATAGCAGCCTTCAGCTCTTCTGCATTGTTCCGTCTCATGTTTCTCATCTTCCTCTTGGCAATGCCCCACAGATTCTCTATGGGGTTCAGGTCAGGCGAGTTTCCTAGCCAATCAAGTACAGTAATCCCAGTCACTGAACCAGGTTTTGATGCTTTTGGCAGTGTGGGCAGGTGCCAAGTCCTCAGTATCCCCATAAAGCTCGTCTGCGGAAGGAAGCATGAAGTGCTCCAAAATCTCCTGGTAGAAGGCTGTGTTGATCCTGGACTTAATGAAGCACAGTGGACCAACACCAGCAGATGACATGGCTGCCCAAATCAACAAAGACTGGAAATTTCACACTGGACTTCAAGCATCTTGCACGATTGTCAATCAGCCCTCTCCATTCTTCCTCCAGACTCTGGGTCCTTGGTTTCCAAATGAGATGCAAAAGTTGCTCTTATCAGAAAGGAGGACTTTGGACCACTGAGCAACAGACCAGGTCTGTTTTTCTTTAGCTCAGGTAAGACGCTTCTGACGTTGTTTGTTGTTCAGGAGCGGCTTGACAAGAGGAATGCGACATTTGAAGCCCATGTCCAGGATCCGTCTGTGTGTGATGGCTCTTGATGCACTGACTCCAGCCTCAGTCCACCCCTTGTGAAAGTCCCCAACACTTTTGAATGGCCTTTTCCTAACAATCCTCTCCAAGCTGCGGTCATCCCTGCTGCTTGTGCACCTTTTTCTTCCACACTTTTCCCATCCACATAACTTTCTATTAAATGTGCTTTGATACAGCACTTTGGGAACATCCAACTTCTTTTTGCAATTACCTCTTGAGGCTTTCCTTCCTTATGGAGGGCACCAGTGATGGCTTTTTGCACAACTGTCAGGTCAGCAGTCTTTCCCATGATTGTGATTCCTACTGAACCAGACAGAGAGACCATTTAAAAGCTCAGGAACCCTTTGCAGGTGTTATGGCTTAATTAGCTGATTAGAGTGGGGCACTTTGAGCCTAGAATATTGAACCTTTTCACAATTTTCTAATTTTCTGAGATTGTGGATTTGGGGTTTTCATGAGCTGTAAGCCATGATCATCTCAATTATGACACATCACGGCTTGAACTATCTTGCTTTGCATTTAATAAGTCTATCTTATATGTTAGGTTCACCTTTTAAGTTGCATTACTGAAATAAATGAACTTTTGCACGATATTCTAATTTTTTGAGTTTCACCTGTAGGTGCAAGAACTTAAAAGTTACAGTGCTATAACTTTCATCTGGTACTGATCCACCTGCAAGTACCAGTATTTCCCATATTCCTCACCTGGCATGTTTTTCGGTGCTTTCTGCCATGGCCAATGCCCGACCCAGGGCTGCCTTCACCTCATTCACCAAGGCCACTTGGGCATCAGTGCCACTACCTGCTGCAGCCAAGCTGGCGAGAAAGAGGCGAGCCAGGGCTGGTGTATCTTTGTCTTCAGCATTCTGGGTGTGGGGCAGGAGATGATCCAGGACAAAAGCCAAAACACTACAGTCCTGAAAAGTTCCAATAAGAGATTAGGAAAAGAAAAATCAAAACTCCCAAGTCTTTCCCTTACCGACAACACCACCCAATTTACAATTCTCTGTAAAATTATGCTTTCCATTGTCCACTAGAATAATGGTACCCGCCCTCAACATCTTTCCTTGTTTATACCTTGCTTCCAAGCCCATGGTTGTCTGGCACTGGTTGCAGTACATTTGGACTTTCTTACCTCTTTTATAAGTTCGGACTGGCCCACGGTATAACTGTAGTTTGCAATTAATGTAGCAATGCCCACATATGAGCGCACAAGCTCTGCCAAGAGCCGCAAAATAGTAGAGGTAGGCATAAGTGGCTTGCTCCCCTTAGCCTTTTGCTTGTTCTCCTCTGCAGCTTTATCACCATCCTTATCTTTCTTATTTTCTCTAGATTCTTCAGGAGTAGAAGCTATAAGTTAGAAAGGAAAGGATCCATCAGTGGAAGAGCTGCTATCCCAAGAAATCTAATTCCAGAACATCTGAAACCAGATCAGCTTGCCCATACTTGGTACCCTCCAGATATGTGATTATATATACTGATATGGAATACAGAAAATTATAGTTTCAACACATTTGGAAGCTTTAGGTTAGAGAACACTAGACTACACCCAATTAAGATAACAATTTGATCTCATGCTAGAACAGTAGGGGGGAAAAGAAGCTGCATCTTTACCACTAAGATAAGAAATTCCCCCTACAACAGAATGACATTTAGAAGCTGATCAGTTTAGTCAAATAAACTTCCAAATGCCTAAGAACATCAGAGAACATACTGGCAGAGGTATTAAACACTGCATTTAGCTTGGGATTGCATCATCAATAAAATTGGTGCTTACCGTCACCTTGGGGAGTTCCAGACTGAGGAATCTCAGAGGCTGCGCTATCAGCAGCAAAGACTTGAGCCTAGAGTAAAAAAAAGGGAAGACATAGTGAATGATTTAAGCTTCATCAAATGGGATAGAGGGTTACACATGACAAGCAGATACATTTTTATGCCACTTCGTATGCTAGAATTAACAAAACTACTTGACTTATTGGCTGCACAGACAGATCCGAGGGACTCACATTGATGCCAAAGCCTGTCTGAGAATCGAAATCACTACTCTGGCGAGTCAAAGAGCGGTACTGCTGATACACATCGTCTCCCATGTCTTGTAGAATTTGGCTCACTTCCTGGTTAGTAGTATTCACTTTGGATTCAGATTTATCTGCTGAGAATAGAGAAACAAAAGCAGGTCTATGGACAGCACTTTCAGTGGTAAGCCTGCATTTCTGGCCAAAACAGTGTTACCTCTTCCACAAAGATAAAGTATTGGTATCTTAGGTCAGGGGTTCCCAACTAGGGGTGCTCACACCCCTGGGGGTGCAAGATGACATTCCAGAGGATGTGAAAACTTGTGTTTAGAAGTATAGTATATATGCATAATTGTATGCATATAATTATTTACTTTTGTAAGGGGTGAGAGAATATATCAGAAGTGTTCTAGGGTTCAGGATATAGAAAAGGTTGGGAACTCCTGCCATAGACACTTATCTTACTGAGTGACTTGCTGAAAAAAAATCCCCACCTAAGAGGCCCAATTCTTTCTAGGGGCAAGTGAATAGTTAATATTACTGCTGGCTTCAACAATGTGTATGGTACATTTGGAGGAAAAAGGTAGAGCTATTTAGAATAGTATTCCCAATCAAAAGGTATGAACGCCTCAGCAGTCAAAAACTATGATGCCACCCATATAGAGTTCTCCTTTATTATGTCCCAGGGTATAATGTACCTTCATCAGGGGCATGGTAGGCAGCCAAAGCATTCAGCATGTCATAGATCACCTCCTTGATTGTATCAGGTATAACAGGTAGTGGTGAAGGTTTAACTGGTGTAGTTTTCACTAGCTGGACAGCATTGGGGCCTTTAATCCGCAAGTTCTCGAACTCGTCGTCAGAGGCTTGGGGAGCAAAAGGAGAAAGAATAAAAAGAACTAGAGCCGCCAACACTACAAACAGGACCTGGAAAAAGAGGTTAGAAAGGGGAATAGAGCTCAGCATGCTTATATCTGCTTTGAGGGGATTTTTACACAAAAGGTCTACTAGAGAAAGCGTTTCTCCTCCTTGCCCCCGATCCAGATCATCATCTCCTCCAACATGAACAGTCAAAATGCAGGTTCTGGCATGCCTGCACACTCACTCCTCTGGTTACTGTAGGAGAACCAGCAGAGTTATGATGTACTTACCAGTTCCGGAGCCACGTGGAGCAGGCAGGGCAATACGAATGCAACCATTGGCTACCTCAGTGAAGATCTCAGGATTTCGGCAAGCAGCTGGGCCCAGCACTCGCAAGATATAGTTGATCTCTCGGGAGCCCAAGCTGCCTGACACTACACCTGAAGTGGTGCTGCCTGCTCCACTGGTGGCTGCTGAGCGCACAACCTAGAATGACAGCAGGAAGAGGCAGGTGAGTGAAGGGATCCAAAAAAATACCACTAGACCAGTCTGTTGGAATTACAGACGCAAAGTTCAAAATAAAAGGCAAGGCAGCTAAGAGAAATCATTTTATATGAGATCTGCATTGATATAGAAAATACAGAGAGAATAAAAACTATGAATATATGTATTAGGGACACCAGACTTGCAACTGGCAATGGGATGTTGGGGGAAAACAAAGCTAATGAATTCAAGATTGAAGCTGTTGAAAGACATCTCTCTATACCAAGGGTCTATACCAAGGACTTGTGGACTTCATCTCCCAGAATTCTTGAGCTAACATGACTGGAGGTGGGGGGAAGAGACTACAAGGACATCACTCTGGCCATGGGTTATAAGTCCATTGTTTCAGCACTGTCATCATTTTGAATGGTTATTGAATGAATGGTTGCTAAATCAAGAACTACCTGTATATAAATTATCCAGGAAAGCAATCAATTATGACTCCACCTCTTCCCTTGCATAGGTAGCGCAAAGCCAACTGTACCTTTTCCATAGTGTGATGCAGTGTGCAGGGATCTTCTATGATGTGTCGGAAAAGCAGGGTGACAAGAGGGGTGAAGCCGTTGAAACCAGAGCTCTGTGTCAAGCCCAGGATCATGCGCGTGCTCTTGAGTTCAGCAAACATCATGGCATATTTGTGGTGGCGGGTGAGACGCAGACAGAGGCGCAGGGTGGCGTGCAGAGTGTCTGGCTCCACAGGCACACCCAACATGCTCACACAAGCCCGGATCAAGACTGTCACCATCTCCTCTGTCAGGCCTTGGATTAGGATCTCGGAGGGCTTCACCTCTTCTGGTGATGCTTCTTTCTCTGGGGCTAGGCTATCAGGAGGCACAGAGCTATCTGATAGGGTTAGGAAAAAATATAGAGATGAGTGGAAAAAGTTCAATCTGTGGTTTGGGGTAAAAACCAGACCTTAAGAATATGCATATAGTACCGTTTGCCTTTTCCTCCTTAACCTTGCTTTCCATTTCTTCCCCTTTCTCCAAAGTTCTATCCAGTTCTTGTCCGTTGCTTTCCTTTACAGTCTTGCTAAGTCGGGGAACCCTGAGCAAGGTCAACATTACTGGCCTCCTGTTTCCAGTTTCTTCATTCACCTTTGCATCCAGGAAATACACCAAAAGGTTACAATCACCCCACGTGTTTATCCCAAACCAAACTTCTGAACAGAGAATGGGAAGTTTATACCTGCACCATTGTGGTGAACTGCACCGTGTAGCGCCGCCGACCAGCAGTGAAACGAACACTAGTCTCTCCTGCTTTCCAAGCTGTGTCAATAGTGCTATTATTACTTGCACTATAGCTACACCATCGGCCCGAACGATCATCAAACCATCGCCAATTGTTGCCATTAGCCTGAAGGTACTGGAGGGGGTGGGGGGAAATGGCTATTAGATGTACCCTACACTATAATTCCTAGGCATACCTACTCAAAAACAACTCCTAAGAGATTACAACAGTGGTTGTCTGAAAGAATAAGAGTAATCCTTCTATGAAGCCAGTTAACTCTTCAGACGTGAGGCAATCAATTTCATGCAAGTCTTAATTTAATAATTGGTGTGGCAATGGAATGCAGATACTGTTAGGAACATGTTTCAAATCTGAAGTTGAATAATGCATCTTCATCATGCATTGTATGCCAGGCAGCTTACTCCATATTCCTATGTGAAGTGTACCTCTAAAAATATACATACACTATTCAGCATACCCCCAGCAAAGAAAGCCAATTCTAACTTAATGATAAAGGCTTTGGATTGAATGTGAGGTACAGAGAGGACATAAAGCTGTTTTTCCAGAAATGCTAGAAGTGACAAAACAGGCCTAGTTTTCGGTCTGAAAAGCCTGCAGAAGCCTTCTTGAAGTTTCTGGGAGGCCAAAAAAGGCCTCAAACCGGCCGAAAAACAGCTGTGAGGCATATGCATGTACAGTGAGGTAAGTTTGCCTGTAGATCATTTGCCGGCACAAATAGCTCTGCATGCTACCAGTGGCATATGTGCCATAGGTTTGCCATCACGGTTCTATTCTATCAGCATAAATGTTTATGGTGTCTAAATGTTTTTAACCACTTCTTTCCAACAAGAACTTGCATCTTCTCTCTGGGCTCATACCTTGTTCATTTGGGCTCTTCTCTTGGAGGAGATAGCTGTTTTCTCATAGAAGTCAATTAACAGCAATACTGGGGTGATCCACCTATAGGAGAAATTTGGTAAGTCCAGGAAAGGCAGCAAATTATTTTTAAATTTATATTCTGAATTTCTGTGCAAGTGCATTAGAAAAGAATCTCATTAAGTAGATCTGATTCAGACGAAGATGCGGTAGCCCATTTAAGATTGTAACCCTGCCAAGATAGCAATATTTCCATTGCCTCCTGGCCTTTCCACCTTTTAGTCCAGCTAGGTTGAAGAGCACGGAACTCCAAAGATTTGACAGCACGTAGAAACCCCACCCAGTCCTAGTTAGTAAATGCATTCTGTGTTCCTAAATTCATCACAAAGTAAAATTCACTTTCAAAGCACAAACAATAGTCTGAAGCAAAGCCTCAGTACAGCATAAATTTGAAAAGCTGAAACTAGATTGGGGTTTTCAACTCTAATCTATTACTTGTTACTTACTTTGGTGTCTGCACTTCCTTCTGTTCCTTGGCAGCTTGTAGGCAAGGTTGTACTACTTCCAACAGTTTTATCAAAACATTGAGAATACCACTTGATTCTACGACACGAGCACATGGCAACTTCAACTCCTGTTGGCAGTTAAAAGGAAAAAGATCAGCACCCATGCAGTTGGAAGGAAGCAGTCTAGACAAAGTGTTCACCACTGAATTTAAAAAAGTTTTCAACTATGAGATAGACAACAAAAAAGGAATTTAAGATTTGTAGCCTAAAACTTAACATCCACTTTACTGCACAGGCCTTTATTTCATAGGCGAGAGTGAGAAAAAAAACTCATTGAATTAGGTTAACGTAGAATGGAGTCTAGAGCTTTTTTTTCTCTCCCTTTGGGTTTGTTAATTTATTTTATACTATTTATCTGAAAATGCTCACCAACATACTAAATATAGGAAGGAACCTGAACATTTAAATAAGAAGTGGACAACATTCTTTAGAACTTTCATACGGCCCAGCAATTACTCTTCTATGGAGAATGCTGCCATCTACCTAAATTCAAAAGAAATTGATTGTATATGCTTTAAATGGCAAGTGATGTCATCAGGTCCTTTGGAATTCAACTACCATCCATCCATGTCACCATGGCTAATGAAAAGCCAATGATAGCTGCAGGCCAAAATACCCAGATGGCACGAGCTATCTATCTCTGTTGTAATAAATAGAATTCTAGATATAATCTTAAATAAAGACATCCTGGCTCCAAAATTGACCCTTTCTTTGCAGAGGAATTAACTTACCGTATATATTCGCATATAAGCCGACTCTAAAACTCATTTTTTTTTTAATCAAATTAGGAGGTCGGCTTATACGCACATAAATCACACAAACGAACTGACATGATGCCATTTCTCAGATCAATATCAACGACATTACCTTTCAGTCATACATACAGCCATAAAAATTGAGACTGCACTAAATAAAGTTAATTCCGACAAACTACAACTCAATTTCAATATTAATTTTAACTGTACCTCAAATAAAATCCAACATAATTACGTCTAATTAAGCACATTTTTTTTTCTCTGGGTGCCTCCATTTTGCTTTTTCTATCACCGGATCATAACATGCTGTGATTGGTTAGTCATTCACGTGACCACTTTCGTGTTTGCGATCGTCACGTGCAACATCAGATTCTTTACATACCGGGTAATGAACTTAATATTGTTTCCTACACAAATGCTTTGATAATGAACCTTCATCAGTGCATTGCATATTGATACTCTTTTGTTATTAGCCCAAATAACACACCATGGTATTTGGGGGTCGGCTTATATGCGAGTTTTTGCAAAATTCCTCATTTTGGGGCAGTTTTTTAAGGATCGGCTTATACGCGAGATCAGCTTATATGCGAGTATATACGGTAATAGTTATTGCAAAAGTTTAGAGTAAACTCCAGATTCTATCCACAAGAAGCTGAAGAGCTGGTATTGCGTGATTCTTCACCGTGACATACAGTATTGGAAAAAGATGGCTATGGGTGAATAAAGCAGCTAACAAATAAAATATACTAATTAAGTGGTGGCTCTAATCCCATCTATACTTTTAATTTTGGAATGAAATGTAGACAGATGAAACAGCAAAAAGACAATTACACACGTGCACACAGATATGCATACACATATCTCAATCTATGGAACATGTAAACTGTTAAATGTTGTATTTTGCTCATCCTACTGCTACCCACTCAATCTTTCCAAGACAGGAGTGAATGACAGCTCCTGGATCCAAAGTAGAAAACTTCCTTGTCTCTCCTGTACATGCACTTGCTTTAATGCTGGTACCTCCTTAAAGCTCCTTTCCTGAGCTCAAATCATAAATATCAGTCTCACCTCAAATAGTAAAGTTAATAGCAGGATACGTGTGGCCAGATTGGAGGCCTGAGGTAAGGTAGCCATCTGGCTAATCCATTCAGAGACAGTCTTTGTATCACTTGTAGTGAGGGGCAAAGCTGCCTTGATGAGAACATCTGCAGCTTCCCACACCTGCAAAGGAAAAGTATGTTATCAGTGGCATTAAGAAGCCAATCAGCAGGATCATACTTGGGTCCTTTATAAGTTATGTTCCTGTTTTATTAATGAAATTACTTTTCAATTTACACAGTAGCCAGAATTGAATGCCATGCTTACTAGAAATTTCATCTTGGATCTTCTAGGGTTTTTATTTCAGTCTGCGCATTATTTTAAATATGTTTCCCAAAATAGAAGTAGCTTTTTTTTTTTGCTATTTGTAAAAGATAAATATCATGTTTATCACCATTGCATTTAATAAACATGCATTTGGTTTGTTATCAATTACATGCATATGAAACATTTGTGCTACTTATCATTGAATTAACTTTTCCTGAATATAAATTTTTACACCTATATTGCTCCAAAAATCATATAAAGGTGGTGGATGTTTGTTTAGCTTCATAACTATGAATTGTGAGGCCTTGAAAAAAATATTTTACCAATAAATAAGTAAATATATAAACATACACAGACAACACCAAATCTTCCACAAGCACAGACATGTGAAAATACGGGCAATAAAACTGCAAATAAAGAATGCACTGGGATCACTTGTCGTGTAAGTTCTCAAATATAAACTCCAACTCAATACAATGTTTATAGCTTATTGTATTTCTTTGATCTAATATGCAGAGAAATTAAAACAGTCTGACCCAGATACTCAAGACATTATGGGATACAATCGTCATTGGGCCCAAGGAGGTATGGTTTTGACTAAAGATGTAACCAACTAGAATCAAAAGCGCCTGGGAAATTATCTTTTTTTCCTCCTAAAGTATCTTAAGAAAACACAAAGGCAATGCTTTCTTAGCATAAAAATTTAATCTACCTGATTCACAACTTGTTTGAGGATCATATCTCTATAATCAGCTCCATTACGTTTGATGGCAGTCATAATGAG
>BLBF01000021.1:25101298-25115874 GCA_015471245.1 Laticauda colubrina | reverse complement strand
GTAGGGAAAATGGCAGTGTGGATGCCTCCAACATGGCAGTGTAGATGCCTCTTAGAAAGCTTGTCACAGCTTGTTTTGCTCCCTGCAAAGGAGATGGGGGTTTCTTCCTCTCTCTGGACTGAAAAGGGAAACTATTTGACTCTAGAACTCTTGTTCCATGTGAGTAAATTACAGAAATAGACGTTCTCAATTGGCTTGTGAATTAAGCAATGGAGGCAAGGCTTCCCATTGAGTTCACGTATATGGATGCTGGAAACAATTTTCCTCATTTTTAAATCATTTTCTGGATTTATTCTTCTTTGAAGCTAAAGAATGACATTATTTGGAACAGATAACTATTTCTTTTTGGAGAGTTTATTTCTGGAGCTATATTTAAAATGAAACATTGGGATTTCCCCCTGATATTTATTTGACTCCTTGTTCAGGTTTCCAGAAGATATGGAGTTTGGTTAGAGTTTTCTTCATAGAATGAAGTTGATTTATACGGTACATTTTGAAAATCTTAAATGTTTTTTTAATTGAATTTGAATAAATCATGTGATATTCAAAAGGGAACAAAACAAGGTTGCTCTCTGTCCCCTTTGTTGTTTATGTTTGTTCTTAAAGGCAAAGAAACCAAGCATTAAATAATAACTTGTCCTATTCCTTTTCCACACTTTTTAACTGTACCTTTTTTAATCCAAAAATTTTGAGTTGGAGTGTGTGGTGTTTGCACAAGACAGGTTGGGCAGGCCACCTCTTTGCAGACACAGTCTGACAGGTACTTCGGTGCTACTGAAAGTTTTATAAAATTTATAAAGCCAGACAAATGGCTTTTGAAATACTAGAACTAAACTGCTTATCTCCCACCAAATACATATACATGTATACATATTTTGTCTTCAGCTATCTCATTGTCAATAAAAGTTGGGCTTTATGTTTGCTAATTAGAATTGCATTCTTTCACAATTCTGAAATATTTAAATATAAGAATGGAGTCCTAAAGATTTTTCTTCTAAACATTTTTTTTTCAATCCAGCACTCTGAACCACAATATGAAGTGTATTTATTTTTTACCTCTGGGGATTCAGCCCTTTGGTCCATGGGGATGTCTTGTCCCAGGGACATTGCAATGGCCCTCATCATCTGATCTTCTTCAGACATGCTGAGATCCTGCCAGACAACCCACAAACAGATCTGGAATATTAGTGATTGGCTACTGGAATCCAACTTAATCTGCAACCTAAAGGAAACTAGACAGTTGTATTATCTGAATCTAAAATTGTAACATTAAGGTGGGAGTAGAGCTCTCTTTTGTATACATTCATCAAAAAAGATTTTCTAAGCTAAGAGCATCAGCATCATGGTAATTAATTAACTGATGATTGCATCTTTCATCTTTTAGGATTGGGGAGTGAAGGTGTCCAATATTTCATCAGTATCTAGAATGGTATAGTCATGCCACTACCCTGATTTCTACACAATCAATTCAGACTCTGGGAAGAGCAATCTGGATTAACTGTTGTGATAAAAATGAAAAAGATACAAAGCAAAACAAGATACATCAAAAGGAGAAAATATGATCTGCCCCACCCTTTTTGGCTCTGCTTGCAGCTGGCTTAAGGCCCATTCATCACTAACATGTGGACCCCCCAATTCCAAAGCAATGCAGCTTTCAAAAGAACAAAGATTGGGAATGAACAATCTAGAATAAAGGAAGCCAAGAAATTTCTATAAATCAAATAATCTTAAACTGCTAGATTGCCTCACCCTTACAACCCCACCCATAAGGGGTGGAGGATGTGTCAGAAGATACTCTGTGGCTTGTTCCATGGTACTGGTGTTCAACAGAGCTTCCATAGCATGCTCTCGTGTAAAGCCCATGTCCATCAGCTGAAAATAGGCAGAGGCAGAAAACTTCATAAAGGGATTGGATATGCAAGCAGAAGACAACCAGAAGACTCAATTTAAAAGCCAACTACATCCCCCAAAGAGAAGGGCTTAAACCAAGAATGCAACTTTTGTAAAACACTAAAATAATGGAATTATTTCTACCTGCTGAAGCTGCTGCTGGTTCACTTGTGGCTCCCTTCGAACACCACCCTCTTCTTGCCCTGCCTCTTCCTCACTGCGTGCTCCCTCTTTCTCCTTGCCAAGACGCTCACGGATAACTGGTTCTCCACGCAGGATGTGACACAGGATAGCCAACATGGACTCTGCCATGCGTCCTCCATATACCTTCAGTGGCTTACGGTTCCATAAGTTTTTGATGCAAGTAAAGGCTGCCTGCACAATAGAGGAGACAAGCTAGCAAAGATAGCTCTATATGGGGTCTCCTCCTTGGAAAATCAGAAATGATTGAATTTTGCAGTTTCTACAAACAAAAATCACTTTTAAAGAGGGAGATAATGCATCACATAGTGCATTCTACACAAATATGAAAATAAGATATGATTATATAAGGGTTATGTATAAACAAACATTAAATGCTAATAAGTTAGGATTTCAATAACATTTTGAACAACAAGATAGATCATCTATCTTATACCACAAGATAATATATTCTTATTTATACTGATCACAAAGAATTTTTCCTATAATAATATCACATTACAGCAGCAGCTGGCATAACAGCATATATAGTTCTATATATTTCATTTCCATACAACCTTTGCTTTATCTGAAAAAGAAAAAAAAAGAAGAAACTGCAACTACTCACCTTCTGTGTTACCACAAGAAAACGCAAAGCACTGAATTGCAGGTAGTTCTGCCCACCTGGTAGCTTCACAGGCAAGGAATGGGGAGATTCCAGCACTGTGGTAGGATTCACCATTTTTTCCACCAACATGAGCCAGGCATCCAGAAACTCGCCTGTGCCATCAGGCAAATCTGGGTGTTCCAATCCCTCCGCAACTGGAACTTTGCCTCCCATAGAAAGGGCCCAGTTGAAAGTCCTGAGTAGGGTGAGATATGAAATGATTATACCTGTTAAGCATTCACGTTCTTATTTTTTTTCCTACAAGGTTATATCTGACTTGAGGGGATCTTTTCTAAATCATAATCATCACTGATAATCATAAATCATTACTGATAAATCTCTCTCGTTGCCACATTCAGGAGCCAAGAATGGAATTGGCTTTAATTCTCAATAATGCTGGGTGATTGAAATATTAGCATTTGGGCCAAGGCAGTAACTATACAAAGTGCTTTTAAAGATAAAATTTTATTCCAACCATCACAATGGTAACATCATACATTTTTGTAAAGTATTCTACCTCTTGCAAGAGATTTCCCTTTTCTAGTTCATGTACAATAACTATGTGGATCTTATCTAGGACCAGAATTGTTGCAATAAGTTTCCATTAATAGATGGCCAATTCCTGTTTACTATTATTCCACAAAGACATGAGAATGTGGCTGCTCTAGAGCTGAAGGGTCCACTATTCTCAATTATTTCCATATTCCACATGCACCTCTTAGTCCAATGCCATCAATTACCATACCAAATCCATTAGTTTCTCTGATGCCCAGCAGACCACCGGATGGTGAGAGTTGGACCATAGAATACCTTACTAAAGCTAAGAAACAGCTCAGCCTGATTAGAAGGACAATCCACACAATGTCAACTGTCTACTCACCCCACCCATTCTTTCTTCTTCTGAAATTGTATACCCAACTCGTGACAATCAGACCTGACTATGCTAAGCTCTCCAATACCTGTTCTGACTATGCTAGTACATGTTTGGGAACCATTTCAAAGCCAAGAAATTTATGACAAAACACTTGGATCAGAGCATTTAGGATAGATCTCGTTTTGAGTTCTCCATCTCAATGTTCATGCTTTTCAGGTTTGTTTTAGTACTTGTGGTCTGGTCACGCTGTTATACTAAACTATATTTCTGTGGAAGTAGACATTATTGACACCGTTCTTCTGTTCTTCATTCTGCACAAAGATCTTTCTTTCCTCTCTAAATTCTTTCCATGAACAAAGAGATGTTTTTGCCAATATTCTTTCCAAACCTGGATCCTGATTGGCATAAATATTGCATTCATTTGATATCTGACAGCTGTTTTATTTTATCTGGATAGTATTTTTTAGCCCAGAAAAACTATATCCACTACCATAATCCTTTCATAGGTCAACTCAATGCTTTTCAAAACAGGTATTTGTACCCACCAAACTTTGTTATCAATTGGCTCATAAGGCGTACTTGTTCCAGTTTGAGAAACTCTACAAGGACAGTGGAACTTTCAGCAGCTTTTCTAAGAGGCATATTCTTATCTAAAATCTGCCAGGCTGCAATAGATTGCTACCTTTTAAACTGATTAAACAAAAATGTACTGGACTTATTCTAGAAGAGATGCAACAACTGTGCTCTGCATTCTCTTTATTGCCTGTTTCATTACAGATGCACTAACTAATCACCCATGCTTGAATTTCAAAGATCATGAGTAGCTAAAGAAATATTTCAGAGTCCAAATAAACCAGCATGCAACTTACTCAAAAAGAGCATTATGGCCTCCAGAGCACAAGAATTTTTGCAGCATCAAGTGGTAGGGATATTTCCTCTCATCAAACAGCATTGGTGAGGTGAAACCGACAGAACAGATGAAAAAAGTCAAACTAAAAGCAAAAACAATTCTGTTAACCAAGCAAACTCAAAACAATGCTGCTGATTTCTAAAATATGCTGCAAAATGTAGCAAAATATTATTGTCTATGAAGTCTAGGATAAACTTTCCCCTTCCAAAAAACATTTGGGATGAACCTGAATTAGTGGTCAGCATAACTTACCGGAAGCGAGGCGTAGGTGTATATGGTGGGGGTTGCCAGGAAAGCCCCTTGGTGAGTAGTTTGGTGAGTGCTGAAGCTGTTGAGCGAGCAGCAGGAGTGGGAGCGGCAGTGGTGCTAGCAGCATGATGGCTCCTACGTTGTCTTACCGGGGAACCAACACACAGTTTGACCAGCAACCCAAATAATTCTGCCAAAGCACGTCCTAACCTAGAAGATGCTGAGAGAGAGAGAAAGAGAGAGAATAAATTCAATTTTATGTTATTAAAAATGAAGAGGAAAAATGATGCACTGCAAAGCAGAGTCTCAATCTCTAGTCTCTTTATTTGTTAAGATTACAAATTTGGCTTCACAAAAGCCTCAGGTGTTCTTAGAAAATAAAAACGGTGCATGGCTATAGTTCAACACTTGGAAATACTGTACACTGATATGCTTGGAAAAAAACAGCAAAGGCACGTTCTAGAAAACTAGAGAGCACAGTAAGTAGCAACTCATTATTTTATTTGCTCATAAATTGTGCTGTGATTGGCTAGAATCACCGTAACAGTCATGTTGTTAATACAGAAGCCTTCTAGTCAGGGCAACCAGTAAAAGAACTCACAATAGGCTCCCAATATTCAAAATGTGCTCATTGCTCCAGAAAAGTTGTCTACTTCTGTCATAAAAATTATTCCAGCATTTTGATATAGCTATAGTAGTGAAGGATCACATTCTAAGCCTTTTCCTCTACAAATCTGGAAAAGGAAGGCAAGTCACAAAACAGAACTGTTCTCTAATCCATTCCTTTCAAAAGCACTCCTCTTTTTGCTGCATTGGTTCCAACAGAGTTTTTTTCCCCCCCTCACCTGATAGAAGGGGCTTGATCTGCTTGATTCGAGCTGCCATAGCCGGGGTTATTTTTGACTTCCCCTTCGGATCAGAAGAACTAGGCTCATCAGTTTCCATTGGTGCCAGGGTGTCACCATCTAGGCCAATTCCTTCTAGCAGGCCTTGGGCAGAAGCTTCCATGGTTCCAGCTCCCACTGCTTCTGGTTCACCATCTGTAAAAAGCAAAGCTGATAAATTATCCATTAAAAGTTCCTTCTGCCAGCTCATTTCCCACAATTTCACTTAGGAGAACTTAAACTGTTGATAAATTCAGATATCAATAGAACCTAAAAGAATCACCACTACAAGCAGAAAAAATCTTTAGAAGCTGGAAAATGGTAACCCCATACAAAGAAGGTAGGCTAAGTGTGCTGTTTAAGAGAGCAGAAAAGCAAAACTATATAGGAGACCAATAAGAGCAAGGCAGGAACATTAATTTCAAATGAACTGTCAAACTCCTCCAGAACACTTTATTAGATGAGCTTCCCATGAACAGATAGTTTCCCGTTGAAAACCATTACGTGCAAATGTAGCCTCTTTTGTTAAGTCAGTACTTCTTGTCTGATAAAGAATTTATTTATTAGTGTTGAAGTTGCTTCAATAAAGCATAAAATATAACAATAACTTCACTGCTGTACAGGAGGAGACTAAGAAGATTGGTAACAAAGCTGACTACTGTACTTTGCCATCGAGGTATGCAGTGCAAAATGTTTTTTCTGCCAAATAGCTCTTCCCCAATACAGTCTTTAAGAAGGAAATATGAATTTTGTATCAGATCTCAATTCAATAGATCTCAAACAGGTTAGAACATCTACCTCCCAACCATACCTGCTTTTTTGGCTCCCTGGGTAGCACTTGGTACACTTTTCTCTTCCTTTGGCACCAATTTCTGCATGTCAGCCTGGCCAAATTCACAACCTGAAGGTAAACTGCAAGCATAGAAAGGTCAGATACTGCTACAAATACCATGTATCTAGCACATGGCCTGGTTTCTTTCACAACAGGAAAAAAATATACAGCAAGCGACTTGGAGTAATGGAATGAAGTATAACAGTGCCACAGGGACCAAGGATCCTAGGCAATATCCCAGTTAGTACTGAATCACTGAGGGTTCAAAGGCTACTTTAGGCTATTTCTGTTTCTATTTGGCCTCTTGTCATTCCCTTCCACACAATGAATAATTAAGTCTCAAATAACTTTGGACTAAATACTAAAACCCTAACTAAAGAAGCAGAAACAGAACTCTTAAGTGTTCTGAGAGGTGCTAAAAGGAACTATGAAATGGCTGCAGTTCAATTTAGCTATGGGTGAATTCTTTCTTGATCAGCTGGTTCCTAGAAGGTGCGATGGATATGGGAGAGAAAGTTGATGCTGCCTTTGCTCATTTAGGGAAGATGAGCAAAGGGCTTCCATTTTGCCACATTCTGCAACACACTCTTGTGTGCATTCTACCCCAACTCCTGACGCTTTTTGCCAAGAGAACCGTTGACACACCTGAATTGGTTCACTAATCTTATGGCCTTTGCTCTATTGGTCTTGTGACCCAAATGCCTACTTATAAATAAACACAGTTTCTCTATCCATCTCCAGACCAGCAAATTTATACCACCAGCAAAGTACATTTCCTATCTATCATGTGCCCATACCTGTTTGGCGTGCATAACGACAGCAGCACAGTACTTTCCCATACCAGTGAACAGTACAGCTGGCTCAGCTTGCTCAACACACTCAGACCCAACTGCGAACCCCACTGGTTTACTGAGATGGCTCTAATTTCACTCTGTAAATGGGAGAGAAAGTATGTTGCTGAAGAGCTGAATTAGACATTGGTAACATCAAGGAGCATTAAGGCCAAAAAAGAAATGAGCAAGGCAAAAAGGCCATTCTTACTTGTCCTACGCGGCAAGTATGCACAAACATCATGATGTAAGCATGGGCTGCTGTCAGTGCATGAAGTAAGGGTGTGGCCTGGGCAGAGAGAGTAGCATCAGCTACATTGCCAGCACATGCCAATTCCCGCAGCAGGACCGAACCACCAGGTTCCTCGATGGGCCGGTGCAAAGGCTCCAAGGAAGAGAGGATGGAATCCAGTTGAAGCAACCCTTCTTGCAGCACTTTTGGCTCATGAGACAGTGTCTAGGATACAGAAAACAGAACAGTGCAATCCATCAAATCACCAGATAATATGTTAGTCTTTGCCTCAAAACCACACACTGTACCAAACTCTAATCCATGATGTTCAGTTTAAACTCATGAGGTATGGTTTACTAAACATCCATGAATGTTCTTTCTCAAAAAAATACTGTCCAGCCTTTGTAGATACTATTCATAAAGTGAACAAGTTGACATTCAAAATCAATAGGGGTTTTTTTGTAAATGTTCTCTTGCTAATCACACTAACACCTCTCCATATTTGTTCACCAACTGGCTCACAACAACATTCAGCCAACTTATGCCACATGCAAAAACAACAGCTATATAGAGGTCCACACCCCATCTCATCCACTATAGCAGGGATGATCAGTCTGTACTTCTTCAGGTGTCATGACCTAATATCCCATTTGGGGCCTAGAAAACTTTCATATTTATTTACTTATCTATCTGACATTTCTAAAATGTTGGTGGCTTACACAGAAAAAAAGTAGTTTAAAGTATCAGTTACAAAAATAAAAACACAATAGAATAGTGAAACAAAAAAAAATATAAAGCTGGCACCATCAAATTAGGAGAAGGCTCTTTGAAAACACTGATCTTCATTAGTTTTCAAAAAAGGGAAAAAAACTTATGGAAAGGGATTAAATCTGAGCTCAGCTAGAAGGTCAGTGTCAGTGCTACTACAAAAAACATCAGGTTCTCACTTCAGTCCCCGAAGTATGGAATTTTAGCAGCTTCTTCCTAACAAGTCTGACTGATCTGGGCCAACCAAAACAGATCCAACTGGATTCATAAACTGATTACTAATGCAGGATCTCTAAAACCATTGTTATACACCCTCCACAGGGAGCCCCAAAATATATGCATTACTGCATTATGGACAAACTGTACTGTCTAGATGCTCTTTAAAGGCATCCCCAAGTACAGCATGTTATTGTAGTCTAATCAAGTAGTGATGAGGGAATTAGTTAGCTATAGGCAAATCTTCCTGTCCTAGGTAAGGCACCAGCCAAAGTTGGTCATAGGCCCCCTTGGCCACAACTTTCATCCATTAGGAGCTGTGACTCCTGATGGACCTCCAAGTAGAAAACCTGCATCAAGAAGTAACCTTGGGGGGAAAAAAAATCAGCCACCATAGGTTGCCTTAAAAATTTCCTGGTTTTTGCTGTCGGAGGGAGGTTAAGGGATGAAAAGCACCTGCAGTGCTTAAAATACCTATTTGCCTCTTCAGTATTCCATAAATCCCTCAACCAAAAAAGTATCCAAGGACTTCAATTTCACACGTGCTGGTGGCACCATAATATATCTGACCCTATTTTCCGTACCTCATCCAGCAAGGAAAAAAGATAAATTATGCCTTCCAACCAATAAAATGCATAAATTCTGTTTGTGACAGGATAGAATCTTTGACAGTATAGAATCTTTGAAAGGATACTGAATCCCTTTTGACTGTGTTATTGTCACAGGTAGTTCCTGATCCAAAGGTGGCTTTTTTTTTAAAAAAAAGGGACTTCTGATTTGCAAGGCTTCGGCGGCGGCAGGAATCCGCAATCATGCGCAGTTCCTGCTGCGCTCGCCACTGGAGTGCCCCCGATCCAGCTGGATTTGGGGGCTATAGTTACCCCGTAGAGATAACTGAAGACAGGGGAGACTCAGCAGGGGTCCGGGGGAATCGCAACCGCCCCTCCTCAGCTGGCTTAACTCCCTTTTCTGAAAGTGGTGGAGCAGCAGTCAGTAATGGCCGCCACAAAGAAGCTTTCATCCGAATAAGAATGTGCAGGAGGAAACTGAGAAAGTGAAAGTTTTTGGCTAACCGGGATGACAAGTAATATTTAAATACTTTGGAATTTAAGTTTTATTAAAGATACATCGTTCCCTATGAAGACGGAAGAAGCGGCGAATGAAAGTAAAAAGGGAAAGTTTCTTTTTTCTCACTCTCCTTCCTTATGGTGATAGCAAATGAATGGAGAAATCGGAAAAACCCGTTTTGGCATCAGCAGGTAATTAAATTGAAAATTGAAGCTAAGGGGACAATAAAGATTTCTGAGCATTAAAAAACAACAACTTTTTTTTGCTATAAGTGGGAAGGGAGAGGAAAAGAACTAACATTAAGATTTTCTTGGAGGAGGCTGCTTGGAATTTATAAGATTAGAGCAAAATTGTAACAAAACTTCTAAAAGATATATTTTAACTGGAGCTTTATAACTGAACTATAACCCCAAGAAGAGAAAATCTAAAAAGAAGAAAGTGCTAAATGAAACAGACTGTGTGCATTTGGATTGCTTGGTGACTTTGGGACTTTTGGGAAATTACTATTTGAAAGACTAAAAATATTTGGGTTGTTTAAAAAAACTTTTTACAATGGCACTACTTGTTGATGAACTGAAAATTGAATTTAAAAAGCTAAAAGAAGAGGACCAAGAAGGGAAGAGCTCTTCTGGATCTGTTTTACAGTTTTTAGAAATGGCAATTTATACCTACCGGAAACTACAAGAACAAGAAGATTGCGATGAAGAAGAAGCCATCTTTAATGAACAAACAATTTTAGGGGAAGAAAAGGGAAAGAAGGGAAAGAGAATGGAGAATTTAAGATTTAAAAAAACAACCAAAAAAGGGAAAAATAAGATGAAAAATTGACATAATGTTAGAAAGCAACAGAAAAGAGAAATAAAGAAGGTGGAGATTAAGAGACAAGGGGGTAAAAAGACAGGATTGCAGAAGAAAGGAAGGGAAAAAGGGAAGAGAAGTTACAAAGGTTTAAAACAAGATGTAAAGAAACAAGATCTATTCAGAGATAGTGGGTAAAGAGATTCTGCAAAGTACATAAGATTGTATTGTTGTATTTATATTTGAAATAATGTTAGAAAATTGGATTTAATAATTGAGCTTAATTTGTTATGGATTATTGTTTTAACTATATTATAAACTTATTATTCTCTTTTATTTTATAATACAGTAAGTAGTTTCAGAATGTACTAAGCAGAACCAGAATGAAAAGTATGTATTATTTTAAGTGTTTAATCTAGGGGAAAGATTTAAAGGTGTTATACTTTAGTCTGTGATTACAGGAGAATTTTTGTGTTCAAGAGAAAAGACAAGTAGAAAATTGAAATAGAAAAGATAAAAGATATACTAGGAGACAAGGGGGTAAAGGCAGGATTGGAGAGGAAAAGAAGGGACAAACGGAAGAGAAGTTAATAAGGTTTAAAACAAGATGTAAAGAAACAAGATCTATTTAGTGATACTGGGTAAAAATATAATTAAAAAAGAAAAGTATACAAGATTGTATTGTTGTATTTATATTTGAAATAATGTTAGAAAATTGGATTTAATGATAGTTTAATTTGCTATGGATTATTGTTTTAATCATATTATAAATGTATTATTCTTTTCTATTTTATAATATAGTAAGCAACTTCAGAATGCACTAAGTAGAATCAGAATGAAAAATACATATTATTCTAAGTGTTAAACTTAGGGGAAAGTTTTAAAAAGTATTATATTTCAATCTGTGATTACAGGAGAAACTTTGTGTTAATGAGAAGAGATAAATAGAAAACTGAAATAGAAGAAGAAAGGAAGGGAAAAAGAGAAGTTATCAAGGTTCAAAATAAGATGTAAAGAAACAAGATTTATTCAGAAATAGTGGGTAAAAATATGATTAAAAAAAGAGACTCTGCAAAAGTACATAAGATTATATTGTATTTATACCTGAAATAATGTTAGAAAACTGGATTTAATAATAGAGTTTAATTTGCTATGGATTATCGTTTTAATTATATTATAAAATTATTCTTTTTTATTTTATAATATAATAAGTAGCTTTAGAATGTACAAAGCAGAATCAGAATGAAAAGTATATATTATTTTAAGTGTTAAATTTAGGGGAAAGATTCAAAGGCGTCATACTTCAATCAGTGATTACAGGAGAAATTTTGTGTTAATGAGAAAAGATAATATAAAATTGAAATAGAACAGACAAAAGAAATATGTATGATTTAAATTGAGATGAAATAAATAAAATAAAGAGAGTGAAAAGAGGGGAGAAGCTATCTAGAAAATGTACAATGGTAAATAAGATATGAAACTGAATAAAAAGTGAGCATGAATTTTGAATCTATGTCTGTATAAAAAGATGTAACCCGGGACTAAGCCGCTTTCCAAAAAGAAGTTTTGTTTTGATGTCTTGTGTTTTGTTTGTGTATATTTGTTTATTGAAAACTAATAAAAATTTGTAAAAAAAAAAAGGCAAATTGGATTTTCCAATTTTTCCTTAAGATGTTTCATTTCTCATTCAAGAAGCTTCTTCAGTTTGTTCAACAACTGAATGAACAGTTGTAAATCAAAGGCTACCTGTACGTGAATGGATCTGTAAAGAAACAGCCCACTTAAGATAAATAATCATATATAAAAGCCAAATTCAAATTCAAGATGATGGGCCATCAAGTGAAGAAAAAGGAAATGCCACAGTTCACTGACCTAAGAATCTATTACCAAATTTAATTAGTATCATTCCAAAATTGCCCACTAATATGGCCTTCCTGAAAAGAAAATGTTGCGCATGCTGACAAAGGCAATTAGGCTCTGAAATCAAACTACATTCCTAAAAATATCCTTTCCAGTGAACTACAGTAATCATATCAATGCCCATATCAAAAATCTGTGGAAAGATATAACTATACAGGTGAACATGCAGATCCATAGATTGCTACTGTAATGCATGTTTTCTCAATCCACAAGTGTCAATCCATTATTTAAAAGCCAAATAAGCCTTTATATCAAGAAACCAGAAGAAAATGTAGCAGCTATGGGTGGCTGAACACAAAATTCCTGAGACATTTATACTCCCCTAGGATGCAAAAAAATCAACTTTTTTTTATACTTTTTAAAATTCACAGCATCTTGGCTTAGCACAAATGAAAGCACATACCTTAGCAATAGGGTACATGATGTATTACTGACCAGCCACTATAAACCCAAACTGGAGAATGACAAAAGGTCCAGGTGTTATATCACTATTCCTTTTCAGAACAACATGCAATAATTATGAATTCAGGTAGTCCACACTTACCAACCACCTTATTTAGTGACTATTTAAAGTTACAATACTGCATAAAAATAGCCTTCTGCAATCATATGATCACTATTTGTATGCTTCACAATTGGTTTATAACATTTTAGACATGGTCACATGATGTTTCCCTTAGGGACCATGATGTTTCACTCGTGGCTGAAGGAGAAGTGTGGTTGTAATCCCATCGTGGTCACGTGATTTTCCTCTTAGAGACCCAAGTGGTCAGACTCAGTTGCTAAGTAAAGACTGCCTGAATACAGTTGTATGCTTAGGGATCCTTTATCATACTTTATGTACTTGCTTTTGGATTTATTTCCCTCTTTCTTGTAGAGCTTTTTTTACTCTAGAAGAAAAGGAAAATTTTGGAATGAATTTCAAAATCTCTTCAGTATGACATTTATATGAAAATACCAAGCACATGGGACATGCTGTGAATAATTCCAAATGAGACTATTTTTGTAAAGTGTGTGTGTGTGTGTGTGTGTGTGTGTGTGTGTGTATGGTATTCAGCTTTGTTCGGGTATTTTCCCATATCATTATCGTTGTGCTTTTAAAGTTGAAGCAATAACTTTATTTGTAGCAATAACTAAAGTTTTGGCAGAATCTCATCTGCCACCATCAGGCTTCTGCTGGCACCAAATTTAAAACAGAAACGGCTGTGAAAGTCTAACTCACAGACAAACACAATACAGAAGCCTGATGATGGCAGATGAGATTCTGCCGAAATGTTGTTACAACTTTAAAAGCACAACTATAATGATGTCGGAAAACACTTGAACAAAGCTGAATACCATACATATAAATACCTGTGAAAACTTATATATATATATAAAGAGAGAGAAAGAGAGAGAGAGAGAGGGAGGGAGGGAGGGAGGGAGAGGGAGGGAGGGAGATAGATATGGATCTTTGTTTATTCGGGTTTTCTCCTGAGTAAAATTGGAAGTATCTTGGCGACGTTTTGACGAAGTCTCATTCGTCATCTTCAGGCTTGTGTCTTCGGCTTTGTGCTTCTCGGAGAATATAATGATATAGATATCTATATTCCAAAAGCAAGAATAGACTCTGTGTATAAGAAATATTTGGATGCTGTTTCAGACAAAGGGGATATGACAATATTCTAAAGCAGTAGTTCCCAAACTTTTTCTGCCCCTTTGGTGCTACAAACTCATCCTCGGTGCCCCCCACCCAGGGGTGGGATTCAAATTTCTGTGAGTGTGGCCTAATTTGAGGATGTGGTTTGCTGGCCACATGACTGGGTGGGCACGGCTTGCTGGTCATGTGACTGGGTGGGCGTGGCCAGGGGATTGGCAAACCAAATACAAGTGGTCCTCACTTAATGACCGGTTGTTTAGCAAGTGTTCTAACTGATGACTGGCCTCTCCAGAGCTACTTGACCAGTTTTTGGAGTTTTGACAGCTTTAGATCAGGGGTCTAAATCCCACCCCTGCCTGTGTGTGTGTAAGAGGGAGAGAAGGAGGTTGGATTAGATCTCTCTCTCTCCCACCAACGCCAGAAAGCCACCTCATATTAGTAGTCTCCGGGATTTAAAATTATGAGTTTGGTTGTCCCTAAGGTCCAAAAGTTTGGCGACCCCTGATCCAAAGGGATGAGCCTGAGAGAGGGAAATAGAAAAGAAAAAAAGAGAGAGAGAGAAAATAAAGAGAAGAAAGAAAGAAAGAAAGAAAGAAAGAAAGAAAGAAAGAAAGAAAGA
>BLBF01000021.1:25006421-25101288 GCA_015471245.1 Laticauda colubrina | reverse complement strand
AGAAAGAAAGAAAGAAAGAAAGAAAGAAAGAAAGAAAGAAAGAAAGACAGACAAAGAAAGGGTGGGGGGATGGAAGGAAGGGACATAAAGAAAAAGAAATAAAGGAGGGAGGGAGGAGAAAAATGGGATACCTATTCTAGTCCAATCACCTGCTCCAGCAGGGTTAGAAGGGAGTGTGTGTGTGTGTGTGTGTATGTGTGTGTGTGTTCTCCTTGTAATTTACCAGTACATTTTGGTTTTGCCTTCTTCAGAACTGGCACTGTAATACATTGGGGAAAAGTAATTTTTAGGGTCCAATGGATCCTGTTTAAAGCCTCAACTAAATGTGAGAGCTTCCTTCACTGTGTTTCGTCCACAAAACCTTTAATAGAAGCCAAAGAGGTTTCAATGTGGAAAAGGGCCTCAGTCTAAACTAGGCCTCATTTATTTTGATGCATCAGGTCTCTCTCTTTTTCTCTCTCTCTCCCCCTTCCCTCCCTCTCAGATTGGCTTTGCTCTACTTTCCTGATGTACCTGCGGGGCCGGCGCTTCAAACATGGATGGATGGATGGAGGGGGGGGGGCAGGCAGGCAGGCAAACAGACAGACCTTTTGGATGGATGGATAGACGGACAGATGGACAGACAGAAAGCGGTGGCAGCAACTTTTCCAAAAGTGCTGCCGCATTCGAGGCGCCAGTTCTGGACCATTATTACAGTCAATGAGTGAACCCGCAGGATGCCTCGAACCTCCCCCTGCCGCCTTTTAGCGTCCCCAAGGGGGCTGGCAGAGGGGGCCTAAGAGGCAGCAGAGGGGCGTTCGAGGCGCCGGCCGGCCCTGCAGTTTCACCCATGGATTGTAGCACTGCTCCGGAGCCGGCGCCTCCAATGTGGAAGCGGTGGCACGTTACATGCTGCCACGGCTGCGTTCGATGCGCTGCCCCCCGGGCACTCCTTGGGGATGCTAAGAGGTGGCAGGGGGGGTGTTCGAGGCGCCGGACCTGCAGGTTCACCCATTGACTGTAGCAGCGCTCCAGAGCCAGCACCTCAATGGCTGAAACTGCAGTGCCAGCTGGCGCCTCAAATGCCCGCCTGCTGCCTCTTAGCGCCTCTCTGCTGGCCCCCTTGGGGATACTAAGAGGTGGCAAGGGGACAGTGCATTGAACGCTGCACTGCAACATTATGTGCCACCACTTCCGCATTGGAGGCACCAGCTCTGGAGCGGTGCTACAGTCAATGGCTGAACCTGCAGGACTGGTGCCTCGAATGCCCCCGTTGCCTCTTAGTGTCCCCAAGGGGGCAGAGGGACGCTAAGAGGTAGCAGGAAGGCAGCGCATAGAATGCGGCTGTGGTGGCACGTAATGTGCCACTGCTTCCGCATTGGAGCACCGCCTCTGGAGCGGTGCTAGTCAATGGGTGAACCTGCAGGGTCAGTGCCTCAAACGCCCCCCTGTTGCCTCTTCGAACCCCCCTGCCAGCCCCCTTGCCTCTTAGCGCCCCCTTAAGGTATCCCACTGCCCACCAGGGGGTGGTACCACCCACTTTGGGAACCACTGTTCTAAATGAAAGGACATCCAAACTTCTACATTTATTTATATATCAGACTTATTAATCTCCCATCTCCCTCACAGAAGGGCTCTGGTCGGTATTTACTTTCTGATTATTCTGAATTTGTAAACAAATGACCATGAATAGAAAATATGCATTTCAATCTGTAGAAAGACGCTGAGTTTAACTTTGTACTATGGAAAAGTAGGATCAGCTGATCACTTAGGGATACACTGAACTATGTAATTTTGGTGGGAGGTGTGTGTGTCTAAATTTCTGCATCCAACTGTATTCACCGCAGCAACTGTATCACTACAGGTGTTCTGCTTGCCTTGAGAAACTAGATTCCAATAGACATAGCTAGGCATGCATTTCATATGGAATGCTTACAAGACTTGGTCACAGAATCTCAATGTCAAGCCTGATGATCTCACAAGATAGTGGGTTGTTTTTGTTATCCTTTATTGCCTATCATTTGAAGGGAGGGAACAAGTTAGTCCTGCCAATGACACAAAATAACACAAACCTGCCCTACTGCTTGACACTCCTTGAAATTTCAGAGTATGCCATCTTCTGGCATGCTATTAACACCAACAGACCTAGACTGTTAACTCTACAGTTGCATCATCATTTGAAAAATCTGTGCAAAATAAAAGTTAGTCTAGTGTAAATATTAAAAATGGGGTGTATGTGTGAGAAAGAAGGATTATTCATGGTGTTTAATAGATTGATATATTGTGTTAATTTTACTGTTTTTATTCAATTGTAAGGGATTTCTGAAGAGGCATTATTATGTCTAGCATAAAAAGGGTGAACCTACTGGTTCAATGATTAGATAAACATCATTTTCCTTGAACTTTGTAATGCTATTGGCTCCTGGGTAAAAACCGCAGCATTGGAGTATTAACACTTAGTAGTGGTGGGGAATTTGATCAAGCACAAACTTGCCTAGAAATAGCAACATTTTGTCTGTGGTCAGAACATTTCCACACACACACAATCTGTGGAGAAGAGAACTCTAAACATCTTCAAATGAAACTGCATATAATTTTATTCAAACATTACAAGATTAAACCCTGATTCTAACACTCAATTTCAGCTCTGGCAAATAACATTTTGGCACAGACCAGTGAGAGCTTCATGATGGTTCTATACTTATGACCACAATGAACCCACCATTTCTATTTGCTAAAGACAGTTGTTAAGTGATGTTTGCTCCATTTTACAACATTTCTTACCAGTTGTTAAAGTGAATCACTGCAGTTGATAACATGGTTGTTAAGTGAATCTGGCTTTCCTATTGGACTTTGCTTGCCAGAAAGCTCAAAAGATGATCACATGACCCTGGGAGCCTGCAACTGTCATAAATACATGCCAGATTCAAGGATCTGAATTTTGATCATGTGACCATGGGATGCTACAACAGTTAAGTGTGAAAATGGTCATAAGTCATTTTTTTCAGTGCTGTTAACTTTAAAACATCCATTAAATGAATGGTTGTAAATCGAAGATCACCTGTAAATATTATGCGGATCTCTAAATATGACATTACTAGTAATGTACATATGGATTCCCCTAGGACTCCACTTAGCAGTCACGTTGCTTGAATCAATCCTTTTGCATGCTAAAGCAGTTTGGACTAAAAATGGTAATTTCCTCCCATGAAAATAGTTTCATCATAAAAGCCTATTAGTCAGTTTTAAAATTTTGCATTAATATTTCCCAAATTATACAATTCCAAAAGAGAAATATTACAATTGGTATAAATTGTGTAAATCAGAGAAATGGGTATGACTTACTTCATTCATACTTTGCACACTTCCTACAGCTCTTGTAGTAACGTGAACCTATACCGTAACAGCTCATTGCTGCCCTATTCCCTAAAAATTGAGGGAAGGGCATCAACTGGACCAAATACCTACAAGTGCCAGCCAATATACTCAACAACACAGTTGCAGTTCATCAACATCTGGGAATTGCAGTTCAGCAACATCTGGGAGACTACAGATTTCCTGTCCTTGATATGTATTCATTCCCAATACAAAACTGTAAAGGACTCCTAGATTTTCAGGTATGTATGTGCAAGTACAAAGATGTAAATGGGACCTTAAATAAAACATATCAACAAACTGAGATTGAGAATTTTACTATTTCAACCATTCTGTTAATTAAAAATACTGTAATATACATCTTGGTATATTCTTGGTAATATACATCTCTATGTTCAGTGACTTTGCTTCTTTCTCTTTGCTTTTCTTCTTTGAATTCATCCTAATTGGAGAAGCTCTATGGCTTCATCTCATTAATGTTTTTTTTCTATACTAGACATTTTATGGTAATGTACTATACAGGACAATTCTGAATCTAAGGGAGTGAGACTGCTAGAGAAAAAGGCAATCATGGTCCTCTGGTAAACTTTGGAAACCTAACAAACATTGTCAGCTACAACGATGCAATCAACACAAGCCTGAAACAGGTGCATGGGGGAATTAAGAGTAGGGTTTCCAGAAGTCTGTGTATACGTCCAACTCAATGGCAGTGATAATTACCTTCTGGAAAGGGAAATGTTGTATTCTCCTCCTTACCAATATGGATTTGCAGACTCCAGCCACAGCTTGGCAGGCTGCTGAAGTGGGGAAGTCTATGGGCAGGTTGGGCAGGCCCAAGATGGTCACAAGGGGCAGCAGACCCTTCTGATTCACAAATTCCTGGCAATGGTCATCTGTAGTATTATTGCTGAGGATTGATTCCACAAATTTCATCTGGGGAGACAGAAAAATGACGGGAAAAGTGGGAAGAAAATAATGTACAGTTCTACAAACAGCTGCAATTCTCCATTAAGGGGTATGGAAAACATAACAACTTCTTAATTTAGTAGTTCCTTCACAGATTCTAGAATACATACTGTCAAGCCCCAATCCACCCAACTGTTTAAAAAGCAAGAATATTAACACCAAAAATAAGGTTTTGAGTCATTTTATAACATTTTCAGAACACCGTAAAAATAAACAAGTATCAATATCAAAATAGAAACTTATAAAACCTCTTCTATTTCAATATTTGAAACTAATTTAAGGATACCATTCAACTCAAGAGCAGAACTAGCACAGTAGTATTATTTTAACAAGTAAGGTTGCTATTATATTACAAGGTTGCTATTACATTTTTGAACTCTTATCCCATTATAGTTTGAAAATATTATCAAGTATTTTCATAGCAATGTTACAGCAGAAAATATTAGGTTTTTTCACAAACACCTTGGAAAAGTATATGTTAGACTCCACCTACTGTTAAAGAACTTACCACATTAAGGATGTAATCCATGAGAGGAATTGGTATCCGTTCTTCTGTACCAACAACCCTAGAAAGAGGGAAAATTACTATTACTTCAAATCTTCCATATTTTTTTTACAATGGACATGTGTAATCTCCTACGCTCACATTTTAGATTTTATGCAAGGCCTTCTTCCATTAAGGTTTTCCAAAGAGATAGAGCAAAAAAAAAAAGAGCAGAACTATTACTCATCCAGCCTCTTTTAACCCAAAATAACCATAGGGCAGCTCTGCACTTGGACTGCGGCAATAATGTGCCAAAAGTGACATCAAAATGACAAAAGGCATCAGGACTGAAGGAGAAAAAACAAAATAAAAACAAGACACAGCAAGGGGAGGAATGAAACAATACTGTCCGTTTTGGCTAGAGGCCTTGAACTGGATTAAAAATGGGAATGTGGCAAGATCCATGAACGGTCGACTGCCAGGCACCATGGAGTTCTGCAGCAAAATGGAGCCAGGCAGGAGAGAGAGAAGGGGAAGAATCGGAGGGTGACGTAAAGAGCATGCTCCGTACAGAATTTGGTCAGGAAAAGAAGAAAATGTCTGATGTGAACAAGGAGGGATCAAGAAAAATTCCGGGCAGGGAGGTAGGTGAGCAGAGGATATTGGGGCTACTTCAGTCCCACCAGGCACCTGCCACATGGCAGCAGACAAGCCAAAAGTAAATCCAGCCCTGCTACTTTAGCTAGAAGAAACATGGCCTCCTCGCTGAAGCTAGGAGAAGTTTAACTGTTTCTAGACCATATAAATATAAAGGTCTTACTTCTATTATCAACAAAGGCAACATAAGGATTGCAGAATGTTAATCCAAAACAAATGTTTGTTTCAATGGGGATCCTGTAGGCCAGAAAAGCATTGAATTCAGGCTGCCTTTAAGGTAACAAGCTGGTTATAATTTAAAAAAAAAACACCTGGGAGGGCAAGCCTTTTCCCTGATATTCTGCTTTCCTTTCCTCGCAAAGCACCACAATGTTCCTGAATTAGCCGATTTCAAATGCTGAACACCAGTTTCGCATTTTTCCCCTTGGCAGCATCACCTAGCACAACTCCTATAAACAAGGAGTTGATGGGGTTAAATTGTCCCATAGACAGAAAATTTCAGAGTTCAGAAGTTTACAAAGAAACAGCTGGCAGGCACTCAGGAGCTATAGGAGACTTGCCAAACAAACAGTGAGCCAAAAGAGCCTCTCAGCAAGGTTCTCACAAGCTGAGATCAGGGTGCCAGAGAGCAGGCTCTCTCTGCTAAAAATGCTTAAAGTGACATTACATCCCACTCCATTTGTTGGCCCTGTAAACTTTTTGTCCTCAGAAATATCACATTTGCTGTGTTATAGGTTCCTGAAGTTCTATCAGTTCAAATAACCCTAGTTTTTCCCCCCTCTAAATAAGTATTATGAAGCTTCATCCTCTAATTCATAGAGCTACTGAAATATTTCAAAAGAGTTCTATATTAATGTACAGGAATGCCTATGAGCATATCTTTTGAACTGACAAAATAGCCATGTATTTTTCTAGGTTCATAAGCAAAGTAGTTATGCTCCCACACACATGTGGAAACAACTAGGAATAGCTTCTGGAGCAGTCAAATGAGCCTAGGAGAAAATACAAATGGTCTTGTAGTTAAGTATACCACGACAAGTTTTAATTCAGTCTGGTCTTGGAAAAATAAGTTCAGTGAATTATTAATGTTCACAGAATACCTTCTCTTAAATTCTCTTTTAAGCAAAACTAATTAAATTAATTTCCAAATAGTTTTTAATTAGTGTAATAAATATCAAGTCTTTTTTATCCTTTAAAGTATTAATTCTAATCAGAAAAATCAATTTTGGAATTATTAAAGTAGCACTCACATATGAATATGCAGCCTTGGGACTGGTTAGCATCCAGAAAGCCCTCTCCCATTTTTTAATAAACTGTTAATGTCAACTTTAATTATCCTTCTATTTTAAATTTTAAGTTCAATTGTTTATGTTAACATTTTACTTGTCGCTGCCTAGAGTCCCCCTGTGAGGAAATGGGCGATTCCTAAATGTGATCATGGATGGATGGACGGGTAGATAGAGGGACAGTTGTACAAGACAGTCACATTACATTAAAAAGAAATGACCGCTCTGAATGAATTTATTTCCAGGACAAAAAAATGTAGCACTTGAACCACTTTTTGCCTCTATTTCACCTAAAACTCAAACTGATGAAATTTTTTGTGAAAGCAATGAACAAGGAAGATGAAAGGCTTTTGTTAGTTGAGACAGATGCTTTCAAGAATAACTGATGTCAAGATGAAGGAAGGAATTTTTGTTGGTCCACCGATCAGATATATCAGCAACAAGCATTGAATGATCTGTCAGTGGGGCCAGAGAAAACAGCCAGGAAAGCATTCAAGGACGTCATTCAGAATTTTCTTGGGTACAACATGCCACTGAAGATTCATTTTCTGCAATCACCACTGAGACTTGTTTCACAAAAATCTAGGTGCAGTAAATGATGAATATGATGAAAGGTTTCACTAGGACATTGCCACAATGGAAAAATTGTATCAGGTAATCCATCAATGCTGATGAACTATTTGCTGGACATTGCAGTGAGATATATCAAACATTGAGTGCAAATGAAAATCAGCAGCAAAACATTTTTAGGCCTGTTGAACTCATGCAGTGTCAGAAACATATCATTAAATACATCATAGTCATTTGAAAGTTAATTTGATATTTCTCAAGATTTCTAAGTGATACAATGAATCTGAAATTATATTTGTCTTGAATTTGAAAACGTTTATTATAATCATCAGAATTTTTTCAAGGAAAGAACAATTTTTGGGAAAAAAATTGTTGTCCAGAGGAATCAATACTGACTTGAAGCATATAATCCATAAATAATATTTGACTGCACTTGAACAATATACAACCAATTAACAGTAATACTTGATCAATGTGTTTGTCTTGTTCACAATTCATAACTACTACTGATCTTTTATTACAGGAGTGTCAAACTTGCATCATCACATTGCCATGTGACATATCACTTTTCCCTTCACTAAAATGGGGATGGGCATGACTCGTGCGTGATGCACCCAGCCTGTGGGCTGCAAATTTAACACCCCTGCTTTAGTATAAACATTGTATATTTATTTAGATGGGGGGGGGGTATTAAATTTGGAAATAAAAATTTTCACAGATTCTTCCTGGAGAGGGGAGGAAATGCATCTCCTCATGGAAACCTATAACATACTCAGAGACATAGAGAAGGAGGGGATAATTCAAATTTATTTGCAAATAGGGATCCACTGAAAAACAGGGAAATTTATTTCCTAATATGTATATGAAAGATCCTGATATAGACGAGTAAAAACCTAGTCAGATTTGAAATCTAACTAAATTATCATCACACCATTTGGCTTTGTTTTGCCCAGGTGATTTTTATATTTTCTCCTCGAAGAAGAAAACGAAATAAAGGATGAATTCGCTATCAGTATGTTTGCTTTTTGTCCTTTTTTGCAAGTTATCATTTCAAAAACATTCGAGAGTTATAAAACCTGAGCAGGCAATGAATGATCTGAATTGTTTATCTATGTCGCCCAATTTAAAGTGAAATAGAAAAATAAATCAGAAAATAAACTATACAGAAGCTGCAACTTCCAAAATCAGTTCAGGCATGGAAGCCTCAAAGCATCTACCAGATTTCTAAAAGAAACTAAAATTCTACATAATCTCCAGAAGATGAGGTGCACATCTTTGCTCTTTTAATATAGATAGTACTGAGAAAGCAAGAGATTTTAATATCAAATTCACCAATAATAACTTTTTCCCCCAAGTAAAAATATATCCTCTTCTGGAAATGAGATGAAATATTGCAGCCACAAAATTTGGAAATCTACTGCAGCTGTTTTAATTTGTTTAAGAAATAAAGAAATGCATAAAGGTTACCCTACACGTAATTTGTATGAATATGGGTAGCATATACAAATAAAATTTAAAGAACAGCCAGAACTAAACCAAAAAGAAAAATAAAACCAATAAACAATCACAGACATATCTGAATATTTATGTGTTTGTTTAAAACATTTATATAGCTTGCCTGTCTTATTTGAATAACAACTCTCACTCAAACTGGGGTGTATGTGCTCATTTCAAAAGGCAACCATAGCAACGGAGAAGGCATATTGTCAGGATCTTATTAAATGACACATTATTAGAAATGGGACTAGGAGCATGTTTACTCTCTATGACAGAGTGATATAGACAGAAATAATCAGAGATAAGTGGTCCACAAATAGACCAGCCCTGTGCCTCACCTGAAAACCAGTACGGTTCTCCAATCCAAAGACTACCACTGATTATCAAAATGTGCAACCCAGTGCAGCTTCAGCACTATACTCCCGTTTGAAACCAGACTGAAAGAGCTTCAGATAATCCTTTTCCTCCAGTGTTCTTTGCAAACACAATGCCACCGTCTTCTCAATAACCCTGTCTAAAAAGATTAAAGATAGGGCAAAAACTATCCAGCTCCACTGAATCTAACTATGATATCCTGACGACAAGCTAAACCAACACCTCTTTCAGAACTGGTGGCACCATCCCATCTCTTAGGGATGCATTTACCACAAGGATTAAACCTCATTTCTCCTCCCAGGATCCCTGATTAACCAGAAAAGACATGGATCTAGAACACAGATACTACACTGATAGCCCAAAAAACCTTGTCCACTTCTTCAGAACTAACAAGCTCAAAAGCAGGTAACAGAGTTACACCATTCCTCAGTCAAGTTCACGAGATTTGAGGAAGTTCTTTTAATAGATGCCTACAATAATCTTCATTGCAGCCTTACAGGTCCATGATGGCGAACTTATGGCATGCATGCACACGAGCAGAAGGCAAAGTTACCCCACTGGGCATGCAAGTGCCTCACAGCTGATTTTCAGCTTCCCAAAGGCTTGAGGAAAGCTTCTGCAGGTTTTGCAGGCCAAAAACTAGCCCCATTTCTCACTTCCTGTTGTTTCAAAAATACCAGAAGTGATGAAATGGGGCTAGTTTTCAGCCTGCAAAAGCCTTCCTCAAGCCTTTGGGAGGCCGAAAATCAGCTGTGAGGTGCAGTGCAGGTAAGAGGGCGACGGGGGTGGGTGAGTGGGGATTACGTGCGCATGCGTAGGGGGCATGGGGGTGCGCACCTTCTGGGTGCTGGCACACGAGTGTGAGTGTACAAATATGCACACAATTTTTGGCACAGGAGCCCAAAAAGATTAGCCACTACTGCTATAGGTGCTTCCCTGGTTCTTCCCTACCCAAGTGTGACTATACATTAAACTGCTGGTTGGGGAATCTGTGGACACAATAAAAACAGACAAACACTCATATTCCCATCCTACCTGTAATATCCCACCACTTTTGACATTCCTCTTTTTCAAAAGCATTTGCCTTTTGGCATAAGGTTTTTGTTGGAGGGGAAAAATATTCTGAAGCCCCTTAAATTCTCAGGCATAACTTCAAAGATTTTCTGGAACCTCATCAGAATTGTCATATACAAAAATTACTGCCCAATTTCTTGCCAGAGAAACCTGACTTCCATCCAAACTGGTAGCTTGAAAGAGCAGAGTAGGCTATATTTGGCCATTTTGGCAAAGCAAGCTGTCACATGCTGTTCTTTTAGCCTCATTTACTCACTGTTGACTAGATTCTGCCTCACTCTGCTGTGTGGCATTGAAGCTTTGCATGGCTTGTACTTCTTCCTCTTCTTCATCCTCACTGGAAGCTTCCTCAGCTGCATGAGTGGAACGAGGTGGAGGAGCAGTAGTTGTTCCATCAGCCTTCTGAATTGAGGGCTTTTGGCAAATATACTTGGGATCTCGGCCCAGGTTACATATCTCTTCCAGCAACTGCAAAAAAGTGTATATAAACATGTTGGCACTCTTTCTACTAGAATAATAGTACTGTATTTCAAGTTAGATTTTTTTTTAAAAAATAATCAAGTAATAGATAAAGTGTACTTTGAGAAGCTCTCTGGATTGACAGTTATGAAACACAATGCTGTATGGCATGGGGCATTTGCTGGCCTCTTACCTTAATTATGGCTGTGGTAGCATCTGTCTTGAGTGTGGGCTGATGTCTCATGAGTTCATCAACAGCACTTCCAAGATTGGAAGCAGTATCTCCTAGAATAAACATGGGAGTCGGAGTGGGGGATGCAAGATATACAAGCATTTTTAAAGAACTGAAGTCACTACATGAGGCATTATTACACTTGGCATGAATCAGCCCAACCAAAAAGCAATAGTTTGAATGGCCAAAATGTACACTGCTCAAAAAAATAAAGGAAACACTTAAACAACACAATGTAACTCCAAGTCAATCACACTTCTGTGAAATCAAACTGTCCACTTAGGTAGCAACACTGATTGACAATCAATTTCACATGCTATTGTGCAAATGGAATAGACAACAGGTGGAAAGCATAGGCAGTCAGCAAGATATCCCCAATAAAGGAGTGGTTCTGCAGGTGGTGACCAGAGACCACTTCTCAGTTCCTATGCTTTCTGGATGATGGTTTGGTCACTTTTGAATTCTGGCGTGCTTTCACTCTAGCGGTAGCACAAGACGGAGTCTACAACCCACACAAGTGGCCCAGGTTGTGCAGCTCATCCAGGATGGCACATCAATGTGAGGTGTGGCAAGAAGGTTTGCTGTGTCTGTCAGCGTAGTGTCCAGAGCATGGAGGCGCTACCAGGAGACAGGCCAGTACATCAGGAGACGTGGAGGAGGCTATAGGAGGGCAACAACCCATCATCAGGACCGTTACCTCCGCCTTTGTGCAAGGAGGGACAGGAGGAGAACTACCAGAACCCTGCAAAATGACCTCCAGCAGACTACAAATGTGCATGTGGCTGCTCAAACAGTCAGAAACAGACTCCATGAGGGCCCAATGTCCACAGGTGGGGGTTGTGCCCAATACCGTGCAGGATGTTTGGCATTTGCCAGAGAACACCAAGATTGGCAAATTTGCCACTGGTGCCCTGTGCTCTTCACATATGAAAGCAGGTTCACACTGAGCACATGTGACAGATGTGACAGAGTCTGGAGATGCCGTGGAGAATGTTCTGCTGCCTGCAACATCCTCCAGCATGACCTGTTTGGCAGTGGGTCAGTAATGGTGTGGGGTGGCACTTCTTTAGGGGGCCGCACAGCCCTCCATGTGCTCACCAGAGGTAGCCTGACTGCCATTAGGTACCGAGATGAAATCCTCAGACCCCTTGTGAGACCATATGCTGGTGCAGTTATCTTTGTAATATAACAGAAATAACAGCATCTTCATCCTTTTATGAAACTCCCTAAAGATGGCTGGTGCTTCATCACAAAATAGTCTGTATACAAGCTAGAAAATTTAACAGCTAGATTCATGACTGGGCTCATATACTGTACAAAGTAATGATTTCTTTGATTTTGGTTTAGTGAGGTGAGTGAATACAGCCATTTGAAATGGCAGGCTCAAGTTCCCAAGGCCCCAGACCTTTTTTTCCAATTTCCAAATCTTCCTTCAACTTCAATTACAATAGTTTTCTGTTATTCTGAACCAGGAAACATGTGAAAAGTATACTTCTGTATAAAGTTCTACATTAAAAAAAAAAAAACTCCAAGCCCTGGGGGGAAAGGACCCACTAGATTTCACCAGTGAGACCCTACCCATTAAGGCTCCCTAATCATCCAAAAACATTAGGTGAGCTATTGCTCAATTTAATCATTCCAGGCAACTGCCAGGATAAGACAAATTGTGACTGTAATGAATTATAATACTCAATTTATACAATTTCAAGTCATATTATGGTCGTAGTTTAACACATCTCCAGCACACTATAGGGCAGAAGTGGGATATACCCTCAAACTTCCTCTTTCTTTTATCTAGAATTCACCTTGTTTCCAGTGGATGAAGACAACAACATCCAACATCAAGCTCACTAGACAGTGAAGAACAAGCAAAATTCCTAGTATAATCACCCTTCAATATAACTTACCAAGTGGATCTGAACTACGCCGCCTTCTCATTGCAGGGAGATAGTCTGGAGAGAGCAAGACCTTGAAGAGACGCTCAAAAGGTTGACACTGAACAAAGGATTGAAGTCCCCGGGCATTCAGGCACAGTGCACTGAAGACATTGGGGAGAGAACCCAGAACTTCCCTAGTGGCAGGTACCTGTCAGGAGACACAGGCACAAAACAGGACCAAAAGGGTCATCATCTTACAATCATGTTACACAAAGTACATTTTAAGTGAGCTCCATATTTGAAGTTATGATTAACACACAAGACTAATTCCATTTTGAATGCAGTCTCTCTTTACAAAGTATACCGAAAAGTGGCATGACAGAAGAAAATTGGAAGGGAAGTACTTTTGTTGTGGAGAAGGAAATGTATTTATATGCAAAGAGGAAACAGCAAGAATTTGGAAAGCAGCAGCTTCGTCAGACCCCCAAAACTTATATCTGGCTATCTAGCTACCTACTTAAGTATGAACACAAAGGTGGAAATTGGGAAGTTAAGGTAAGAATGAAGAGGCTGAATGCCAGGCACCAAACCCATACAGGTAGAGTTCAATAAAGTGTAAGAAAGTGTACTTTTATTATATTCTGTTTATTATCCAGGAATCTCCCCAAAATGCCAGCCTCAGCCTGGAAACAGATAGATAAGGTTCTATAGAGCTTAATGGAGGTCCATTCTGGATCTCTTGTAGCTGCCTATGGACTATGCTTAGGCCTCTTCTGCCAGTGTTTCCCAACACTGAGTGAGATAAAATGGGAAATTATCCAGATTCTTTTTTCCCCTCTCATCTTTCTTTTTCAGTTTAAGAACAAAGGAAATATATTTTAAAAATGATGTATTTGAAAATACGAGCTAATCCATAATATGTATAACCAGAGTACCTTCTAAATACTAGTACAACAGCACCCCATCCAATTATATAAAATCCTATTATCCCCGTTCAGTGAGCTCTTTTGAAGTTCCAGAAATAAGTGTTATTCCAGTATTTCTTAGAATTTCCAAACATTTCAAATATAAAAGAAAGCAACTGAAGTGTTTTTACAGAAAACCAGATATAATCCAAAAGACACTTACATCTTTAATAAGGAGAGCATGCAGCATGACGTCTGTTAGGCCATTGTCCTGTAGGGAGGACAGCAGCGAAGGCTCTTGGAATACAAAGACTGTTACCACCTCAGTGGCTGTCAAGAAAGAGCACAGAATGATGCAAGTCATTCACAGTTCAGATTTTCTAGGCAGAAAGGGAATCTTGGCAGCCAGGCTGTAAGGCATCGTCTTAATTTAGCACAGCCCAAGGAGAGAAAATCAAGAGGAGTATAGACTGATGAAACATGCAAGATACAAATTCTTTATTAAAAAATAATCATACCTACCAAGTAAAAAGAGTGAGGGTCCATAATATTCTGCGTTACTGATAATATGTTTCAGAGAGGTAGGCAAAGAGCCATCCATCACTGCAAGAAGAGAAAAATAACAGTTTAAAAACCATATAAAGCACACACACACTCAGAATTGTATATACTTCATTCAAAATTCTGCACCAGAAAAGTCGAGTTTTATGACATAAAACTTCTTAGTGCAAAACATATTGTTATGTATGTTTTATTCTACCATTAAAAATTAAAATCAATTATATTTTTGCTCATCATAAAACTTACTAAAATTTAGCTTTCTTCTCAATTATATGGAATATCATTCAGCAAGTTCTTTAGCTTTAAGAATTGATCACTTCTACAGCTTTCCATGATAAAAGCTTCAAAACTGATATTAGAAAACTCAAAAATTCATGTTCTCAAAGTTCTAGATTTTAATAAGGTAAGATAATAGTATTTACATGCAATAGTAAGAGAAGAACATGCTGTAAAAGAACTGAAAGGAAAGACAGCCTTGAAAGGAAAGACACTAGGGAATCTCACCATGACGTATGCCATCTGAGAAAGCTGGGTCTTGGATGGCCTTTTTTAGGAAGTTCAACATAGACTTCAGAAGTGCTGCTCGTTGAGGGATACACTGGACTCCTGAAATAGGGAGAACATCCAGAAATGAAACCAGTGAATACCAAATAATCTGAAAACAAAGCAAATTTCTATAAGAATATTACACACCACTTCGGGGTGAAATTATGGCATTTGTGTTGCTGCTGCTACTACTGCTGCTGCTGTTGCTGCTGCTGCTGCTGCTACTTGGAGTGGTGGCATTTGAAGCTCGTGTTTCAATCACAACTTCCTGCCTAGTCTCTCCAGAGGTGGAAGGCCCAGGGCTACTTTCCATAGCTACATCAGAAACTGAAGATATAAAAAGTTGACCAGTTTGAAAAAAAAATCTTATGATACAATCTGACATCAAGGAACTATCTACACAAAACAAAAAGGGATTCTAGCCAATTCCCATTAAAAGGGCAATTTGAATCTAAAAAGGGGTTTTATGAGGAGGCAGGATATCTTGCTCTACCCCAACTGTTGGGTATCAGTCCATCTAAGATGCCTTTATACAATCTTTTCCAACTGAGGACAGCACATGACTTTTCAATACAATAGCCAGCTCTATAAAACGGCAGAGCCAGGATAAAAACTAAGCTGATTCTTCTTTAAAATAAATTAAACGGATAATTATTTACTAAGGATGTGACAATTCCTCACTTTTGCTTCATTTAAATAACAATTCCATATGGAAAACAGGTGTGGACTTTATCATCTATCTTACAATTCAGATGGATTTGTTTCATTTCAAAATGCAATATTAGAGATGGTATTATGGAACTATATATTTCTAATCTTGTTTCATTTTAAAATGTAATCAGATGAAACCAGCAAGAGAAATTTGCTGAGTTACAATTAAGTAAAACCATTTCACGGATGCTGTCCACTAAATTTCTTTTGTTTAGCAGAGTTTCGATATGTTAATAAAAGAGATAAATATCATTAGGAGATTTTTGCCTTCTACATCTGTCTCCATTTCTTCACCCTCCTGTGTAACAGTGGAAACAGCAGGTCTCTGGATCTTTGGTTTTATTACAAAAGGACATTCCCTCCGACATAGGTCTGCTTCATGCTGGAAAAGAAGTTACAAAAAGACCATAAATATGTGAGAGTTGAGAAATTGCTATACTCCAAAACAGAAACTTATGTAATTTTTTATTGTAATGATAGATTTTAAAATGAACTGCATTACAAATAAGTATCTCACCACTAAAAAAAGAAAAAAGAAAAGTACGCTTATTAAAAGGCCAAATCTCTAATAAAAAAAAATATCCTACCTCTAGTCGATAGATGAAGATAGAGAGGCCACTGTGAGACTGGAAGGCTGCCATGTCTAGGTTTGTGATTAAATCCACAACACGGACTGCTCTGGTCACAAAAGTGATCTGGTCCTGTTCATCCCCCAAGAACTTGATCACCTAGGAAAAACAAGGTTTTGAAGACATGCCTCTAAACTAAGTGGCTGACTCATTTAAACACCAGCTTTTGATATTAACAAACATTCAGTGCTCTAGAAGAAATACCATCTTCTCCAAGATAATCATGCACCAAAAAAGTTTAAGACACACAAGTCAAAACAACAAGAGATGCCTAGAATGTCAAAGTTAGAAGATAAAGAGTGAAGCTGGCCGGACAAAGATAAGAACCATTTTGAGCAGTGAAAAATCTCTACTTCTCCAGTCTTACTATATCAACAGACAGCTGATCAGCAGCCCTGTTTCAGTGACCTTATGGATAAAGAGGAGCTAGAGGAGCACTTGCAGAACTACTGTGAGAAATATTTCTCAGCAAGTTGGACAAATTCATTCAACTTGCTCAAAGCTGGATTCTAACTAGGGAATTCCTGAGCCTTGTGTGAGTTCAGTTATCTGGGAAGACCATGAACCAGTCAATACTGTGGGAATGAACAGAGGTGTTCACTGCTGTGAGCTCAGACACCTACATACTTCCAACTCCTACTTTACTATGCAGGAGCCATGGCAGGTGGGAGAGGGGTTCCCCAGATCCATCTTCTGTGCCAGGGTGAGGCTGGAGCCCAGTGATTGTGACTGTTTATATACTGGGGACAGTTGTTTAGGGCATTGGCAGTTGTTTTTGGATTACTGATTTTTATTGTCTTTTTTATGTTTTTAATCACTGTTGGTGTGAGCCCCCCAGAATTATGGCACATAAAACAGCAGCCATATAAGATTCTTAAATAAAACAAATGGTTATGATCTTCATTTTAACAGTATGTTTATGAGTTTAATATTCCATACAAGCTAATCATACAAGCTTTGATAGTTGAAAATAAAAGGTATGTTATTTGGTTGGTTGATAATACTACTGATTTAATTCTTTAAAAAATAGCTAATATATAAAAATCAATTGTGGCAGATAGAAATCAGCAAATGATCTTAAGATTTAGGCTTTTTATTTGAGGGAGTATCTGATATAAGCTAACTGCTCTGCCTTCGAGGTCCATACTTTAAACAGCCCAAATTATATCACTTGGAAAAAATTCCTTTGATTGCTGTTCAAGTTTTACAAATTTTGTAAGGAGTGAGAAGGATATGTGCGTACAGCACAGAGGATACCCACACATCACATTATTTTATATAAACATATCAGAAAGATTGTGATGTAGAATTTTCATTTACCTTCATAACTCAACTTCACAAACAGAAAATTTACCTTCAGTAAGGCTTCCATCATGCCACATGAGACAAGAGCTTCCCCTCCTGCATCATAGCTTGCCAAGTGATATAAGAATGAAAAGAGTGCTGTGGCAAACTGGTGGGGATATGGCTCCATAGAGGGATCTAAAGAAAGGGAGAAGGAATACCATTACGTTACAAAATATAGCAAAATATGTGAATTGCTTCTAAAATGCACAGCTACTGACCAATCATGGCCTGTATACAGTTCCGGACTAGTACTGGTAAAAATCCATGGTAGGAAGCTGTTCCAGTGCAGTCAATAATACTGCTGAGTTTTGGAGTCCGTTCCAAGTGTACAATGGAAGTTAATGTCCTCAATGAAGCAGCTTTAATATCCTGTCAAGGAAACAATGAGACACAGAAATACATAAATTGTGGTTACCTTATTTTATAACATGAATTTCAAATCTTCCCTGCTTTTTTTTTTTTTTTTTTTTTTTTGGGGGGGGGGGGGGGGTTAGACAGCTAAAACTCTTTAATTTGCAGGAAAGAAGAATCATAGTCCAGTATCCATTTTATCAAACTTCAGAATATGGTTTAAATATGCCTCCAAGAGTAATTTGCCTTGTTCTTTTTATTTGCTTTAAATCATCTGTGCATTTGGCTTCTAATGATAAATAATTAAATAAAGCGGGAAACATCTAAAAAAGTCAACAGTCACTCAGTCCAATCCAGTACCAATTGAGCAGCAATTTTTCTTTGCCAAAAATTCAGCTGAATAAATAGACTTACCATTAATTGTTTATCTGTAATTTGCAGGACATCCACTAACTCTTCTATCAACCCATTGTATAGTATGCTGTTGGCGGATTCCTGCAAAGCATTTGAGTATACTGTGGAAAGAGAGGTAGGCAGTTAACAATTTTCTGTAGTTAAAGGATGGAGAGAAAAAGTACATTCAACTATTACTTCAACTGAGTGAGTACTTATAGTAACAGAAACTTCTATTCTTGGTGCTATATATCTGCTGTTTCCTATTAGATAATGCAAGGAAAAAAAATGGAACAAAAAGATGTGACAAGTTTTTTATATTTTTGACACACATATTTAGCCATGAAGGAATGCAGCAAATATATGAAGTAGATCTTAACAACCAACTTTTAAAAAGTCCATTAAAATTGGTGCCCTTGTATAACAAAAAGAAAGAGCAAGAATTAAACACCTTGAAACACGGAAGCTTTGTTTTTCTTTATTCTTCAAATTTTCTCTTCTATGTTATCCTAACAATTCCACACAAGAGACCACTGGCAACGTTAGGCACCATGTCAGAGGTGGTATTCAGCAGGTTCAAACCAGTTCTGGAGAACTGGTAGAGGAAATTTTGAGTAATTTGGAGAACTAACAAATACCACCTATGACTGGCCCCACCCCCATCTATATTCTCTGCCTCCCTAGTCCCAGCTGATTGGCTGGGTCTTCTTTTGTTGCACAGGAGAACAGAGCTGGAAAACAGGTTAAGTGAGGTGGGGAGAGAATGGGAATGTGCAATAACCTTCCCCTAGGAGTGGGGTGGGAATGGAGATTTTGCAGTATCTTTCCCCTGCCACGCCCACCAAGCCATACCCACAGAACCAGTGGTAAAAAAAATCTGAATCCCACCACTAATTATACCATGTGATGTTTGATTGGCAAGAATTATTTTTTTGCAAGTTCAGGTGCATTAGCAAACCCTCTAAATAACTGTTTGGAACTAGCAATAAACTATAGAGACTTGTAGAAAGCTGAACCCAGTTGCAGTAAAACATATCGTATTATTCTACTAATCTTGAGATGGGATAACTTATCATGCTCTCTTAGAAAAACAGATTAGTACCCTTTGGTTCTTAATTTACTATTCTTCTTAGATATACCAGTAAGAATATAAGACTGTGGGGTTACTGCAATGCTTGTAAGAGTATTGCTTGTAAGTCACTTTTTTCAGTGTTAATATAACTTTGAACGGTCACTAAACAAACAATTTTAAGTCATGGACTACCTGTATCAAGTGAGAATATTATACAATACTCCATGTGACTACCTTAAACTACTAAAATTAGAGTGGAGCTAGAAAGTCTACACACCCGTCAAAATGCTAGTTTTTGAATGGTAAAAAAAAATCAAGCCAAGATAAATCTCTTCAGATCTTTTTCCAATTACAATTATAGCAGTACACAATCACTAGCTTAGATTGGCCACATGGATGATCTCAAAAGCAAGAAAAGTGAAAAACTGTTAATTAAACATTTCTGGCAATATCTTGAAGCTGATCTTTACTTTGGAATATTTCCTCTCATAGGGCTTGAATTACAGGTAGTCTTCGCCTTATGACTACAATTGAGCTCAAAATTTATGTTAAATGAATTTTGCCCCGTTTTATGACTTCTCTTACCACAATTGCTAAGTGAATCACTGCAGTTATTAAGTTAGTAACATGGTTAAGTAAATTTAGCTTCCCCTTTGACGTTGCTTGTCAGAAAGTTGCCAAAGGGGATATGACCTGGACACTGCAACTGTCATAACTATGAGTCTGTTGCCAAACATTCAGATTTTGATCACACGACCATGGGTATGCTGCAACGGTCATAAGTGTGAAAAACAATCAGTGCCGTTGTAATTTTGAACTGTCACTAAACAAACTGCTGTTAAGTTGAAGAGTATCTGTACTTGAGAACTTCTCAGATCCGTCTGTGTGCATACAAGTCAAAGAATGTCAGTTTAAAATTTTGCAGGACATATTGAGGTATTTCTTTGGGTTGTTTGGTTCTGAAGTTTCTAAAAAGCAGCCTAGAATCTGAATTAGGTTTTTCAACATGAACCATTCCAAAAAAGCAGAAAAGGATTATTTTAAATGTACATAAGGTTCTCTTTGCATAAACTCACATCTTCAATCCTGGCATTACTTAAGAGTAAAAAGCCTACTTGCAAACATCCTCACCTAATATAGAAATGGCATGCAGTCTGGCTTGGACAGCTTGCAACCGCTTTTTATGATTGGAAAAGCCGTGGGCCAAGCGAATATGTGTAAACAGCAGCATCTACAAGAAAATTAAATTGCAATGATTTTATAAGTATCAAACATAATCAGATATATCACATACCATCAAGATCTACCATCTGACCCATATATGTGAATAAAGTAAGAAAAAAATGACATAAAATAAAATTTCAATTTAGCAAACCTCCATTTACCAGAGAGCAATGGTCAAAACTGCTTTCATACAGATACCTGCCCTTTCCCCAAACCTTGGCAAATGTACATTTTATCCAAATTGTGTGCAGATTTGGCTAAAACTCACATTATGTTCAACAATTTATACGCTGATACCTCTTATGTTATTCCAGCCAATTTACAATATCTGTGTAGTGATAAACAGCAAAAATAGATGCAAATAACAAACTCCATCCGATAATGACTCTTTCCTCTGAATACTCAAGGTTTTACTTTACATCACTGCATTGACAGGGAATGATCTCTCTCTTACTGTTTCCTGATATTCCCCAATAACCAATATTGCAGGTTCTGAACAAACAAAAACTATTTTTAATTATGAATTCACTGTTTTTGTAGAATATGTTGATGTATATGAAATCTAAAATATCACTGATACCCTCAAGACCAAGAATATATAATTATTTCCACTCTCTCATATAGTTTCACATTATATATTTGGTTCTGAAGACCTGAATTTGATCTCATGCAGAATAATTCACTCATTTCCTCCAATGTTGAAAACAGACCAGGATGGGCAACAAGCAATGAAAAATTAATGAAAAATTTGCAATTCATAAAGCAACCCATCACACGAAGATAATTCCAAATAAAGAGGATTCAGGATTTTCCAGTTCTCAAGATTCCCTAGTACATTTAGCTTCTTCTTATTCTGCAATAAATTCAGTAAATTAATAAATAAATTATCAGTAAATTATTCTGTGTACCTGTTTATCCTTTGGGATACTGTACATTTTGGTGAGGGATTCCATAATTTCTGAGGGACTTTCTGAAATCTGAATTGAAAAAGCAGCAGCCACTTAGAAGCCATCAATACAAAAATGAAACAGTTTAAAAACCTACTTTAATACAGAAGGGTAATTTACCTTATCAAGTTGTTCTATGTGGATATAATGTAGTGTGTTGCTGGTAGTCTGAAAACAAAAGGATGTTGGAAGTCAGTTTGTTGGAAGATATGGCAGATTAGCAACTATGGTCCTGAACTTTTTAAAGAATCACCACAAGAGGGTGGTTTTGGTTAATAATCAAGACCTGGTATTTGTACAACACAAATTCAGACATATTTCAAAATGGTTTATTATGTTGGCCAACCCTATTTGAGAAAAATGCTGCCCCATAAATCCATACCTGGGGGAAAATTTTCAGGAAAGGGTAATAAGGAATAAGTTTCTTTACAAGTATACAAAGGGACTGCCTGGGAAATGAAAGATTTGTGTTTCTGTATTGAAGTACACCAGTAATTTGGGATGTTATCAAAAACTATCAGCTGTTCAGTTTTATCCATACTTTCACAACTGGCAATACTATGGAAATATACTCACAGGGCCATGTAATTTAAAAAGTGAAAACAGCACAGGAAAGCAAACTCTTCCCAAATAAAATAAGCAATGTTTCAACACCGCTGAACCCCTACTATTGTTGTTATCCTCAAGACTAAAAATCAACATACCTTCTCATACCTAAACTAACTTCCTCCATCTTAGTGTTCATTCAGTGGCAAGAAAGTTCCCCATTTCTCTTACAGATTGATTATATCCCTTTTTAATGTAAGTGGATTTGTTTGCCGAATCTTGCTCCCACCCATTTCCCAGAAAACCTTTCAAGAACAAGTCTGTAGGAGACTCACCCTTTTGTCCACTTTGACTTCGGCCCCTGGCTCTGCATAGAATTCAAAGTGTAGTGTAGTTGCACTGGGAGGGTATTTCTGTGTACAGATCACAGTATGGAATCAGAATACACCAGATGGCAAACACCCTTTCCAAAAATCATATCCATTTCTCTCTGGACTGGGGGAAAGGCAAGCAAAATCTGCTGGTTCAAAGGACAATGCACCCTGAGACTGACGGACTTGCCAACATGTTAATGTCACCACCCACTAATTCTCCTTATATTTATGTACAAGTGGGAGGAGGAAGAGGATTAAGATGTAAGAAGTTAAGATTAGGTATGAAGACATGGTGATGCAAAGGGACCCCTGCCGATATCTCAAACATCATACATAAAGATGTACCAAAAAGAAATAATGACTTTCAGCAGTCTCCAACAATATGAAGAACAATATACCCAAGACTATTGAGCCCTGACTCTCCTAAGCCCTAAAGTATTTTTTGAACCCAGTTTTAAAAAGGGGGTTCAAAAAATGCCATCTAATGTCATGATAATAAGCCCCTCAGGAAAAAAAAAAGTTCCTTGGAGCATCCACTTCTATTATTCTCAGTGATCACTAAGCAGCAAATTAGAATGCTCTTTAAAAATTAATTGCGTCGTATTTTGAGACTTAAAATAATCACCTGTTTTGATACAATAGTAGCTGTACTAGTTGTGCTGATTCTGCAAGAAGATGTATCTTTTCTATGGAACAACACACTAAACATACTGTTACAGATGACTGATTCTTATCCACAAAAATACCCATTGATTTTTGTCTGCAACAAGAAGCTTCACCTCAAAGAACAGCCATTTCAAAATATAACACTATTCTCATTAGAAAAGCAACTCCAGCAATTTCCAAATTCCTAAAATTGCAAAGGTGGGATTTCTACCAATTCAAGGAATTACAAGAGCTAAAGGGAACATGAAGAACACGCAAAAATTTCTATTTTCTATCAAAATGTTCAAACTTCCTATATTGTGCACTGCTCACCGTCGGAAAAAAAATCACATATACCAACCAACAAACTTTTATTATGTGAATATTGGGGTCAAAGTCCCTTATTATATTATCTTAATGAAAAACCCTTATAAATTCCAGTGCCACTTTTATTTTGTATGTATGTGTGTGTATGTATGTATGTATGTATGTATGTATGTATGTATGTATGTTTTGATGGACTCTGTCCATTAGAAAGACCAGCTCTATTTTCCCCAATAGCAAATACTCATGTACATGAAAAAGCAACTATGAGTCAAGCCAACAAATTGTAGTGCCAGGATAGTAAGGGGAAGGTCAAAATGTAAGACTTACCAGCATGTGCAAATCTCTACAACATTCTGCAAGGCCAAAGCCATTCTCCTTGCCACCCCAACTCTATAGGACGAAAGGATCAAAACATTAAAAATGTATTAATTAAAAAAAACATTATAATTCCAGAAGAAAAACTCAAATGTATGTACTAATATATTAAATGGTTAAGTAAAAGTATTTTGGTCTGCTCATTTACTGCTGCATATAAAAAGAAAGTCACGATTGTTTGTTTTCATTTAAGCCTCATGCATCCTTTTTATTGCCTTATTGTCAAAACTAAATGACAAGTTCTGGATAATGCTCAGAAAGCCTACAGTAATAAATCCTGGCTCCCAAAGCAAGACACTACCAAAATTTGGAAAGATACCTTTCAGCATGATCAAACACAAGAATATTCACGACTACTGAATGCAGAAATGTCAGAGAATATAGAGAGATCATGCTATTTTTTTTCACATGCAACAGAATTTCAGGGAAGCCATTTTAGATAAACCACATTTCTGTATCAGTAATATTTATATTTCTCTATAAAGAAACAGGAACATGAAAGCTCTGTATACAAACTACAATTAAAGCTATCTGTATTAATTTGCCCTCAGAAGTACTAGAAGTCTGGTGAATCACTAAATACAGTTCATTCATCATAGTAAGGCATAGAGTGGTTTTGCTTTTTGTTTAATGTGACATATGACCTCACTTATTATGGGCAGTTCAGCATCCTTTATGATTTAAAAAAAAAAATTTCAGTATGTGAACCCAAATGCAAATTAAAAAATACAATTAATTGACTGGGTTTACACATTTATGCTTGCAGAGAAAGCATCAATCAAATGCATAAAAGCACGACAAATCATGGTACTGTTTTCCAAGCCAAGGCCTGTGCCTTTAGAAAAGCAATCTATGTACTTTCATTTCCCAACTGGCACACACATCAAGTCACTAATATTGTAGCCATGATTAATTAAATATCAAGAAAAATAAATTATGGCATTCAAATAATCTTGATGCACAAACTTACATTAAAAAATTACAGTATACAGCTTGGGAACACTTTTAAATTATGATCCATTTATCTGCTCCATATTCTGCTCTAACAGTTGCTTCCTGATCATCATACACAAATGAGGTGACCTGATATAGTAAGCTTTTAGTTCAGTTTTTAAAAGCTATCCATAATTTGTTGTGATCAAAAGGAAAAATCCCATGCAATATCCCATGCACGTAATAAAAATGATAATTTTTTTAATTTCCTTGCTGCTCCATTATTCATTAAAGGTTAGCAATGTGATTTCAGGGTATTTTTGCCTTTTCTGAATCCATTTTGTGCATTTGACAATACTTATTCCATGTACTGAACATTATCTTACTCGCATGTGAAACAAGTGCAATTGTTCAGTAATCTGAGCATTTCTTAGAGCTGCCCATTCTGCTACTGGAATATAAATCGATACTTCCTAGTCCTTCTGTCACTACTATGTTTTCCCTATTTGCTCATAATTATAATTAACTGTATTAAAAGTATTTTTTTTCAAAAGGCAACCAGACTGTTTTTCCTTTAAGACATTTTGCTTCTCATTCAAGAAGCTTCTTCAGTTCTGATACTGAGAATGTCCATAGACATACTACTGTATCACTTTGTAAGATTTTAAACAATGTAAGATTTTACACAATAGATTTTTCATCTATTTTCTAAAACCGATTTCAATTTCCAAAATGTCAGATATTTTGTTCAGTGATCAAATTTCAGTATATATCCACCCCTGCGTTCTCCCTGGGGAGGAATCGCCATTGGCGAAGTTAGGGAAAAAACGTGCTCTTTTTAAAACAGCGCAACGTTCGGAAATGCAATGGCAAGAGGGGGAGGCATGAGGAAAGTTAGAGTGAAGGAAAGAGAAAAAATTCTTCATCTGAAAAAGCGCAATCTCCGAATTAGAATGGCAGGGTCCTAAACCTCTGCCCTTATGGGCACAAATGTGACCAGAATGCCGTGGCGATCCACGATCATTCCAACTGCTTCTCTATAATTGCAGCTGGACCTTGCTGAGGAAAATTTAGAGAAGAAAAAAAAAAAATTTTTTTTAAAAGCCAATCTGTGTATTTAAGATTTGTTCACCTCAATTTGTTCCTGCTCCGACCAAGGAAAGCTGCTTATCGAACCAAAGGCTGAGTATAACTGGGGGATGCTAGGGAGGAGCTGAGGAGGAGTAACAGCATCTATTAATTAAGCCCAGCCTATCAGAGCAGAGAGACTAAGCACCTCCCGCTCTCTGGATGCTTGGAGCAGCTCAATGTAGAAATATCTTGTTTCCTGCAAATTTTCTTCAATAAATAAGAAAATAAATATCCTTCACATTTGACTGTATGTTCACTTTCTTTACATTGCTTGGATATATCTTTCCACCTCTTCTTGCTCTTGGAAAATCAGTATGTAAATCAGCTGATTTTCCTCATTTTTTTTGCTTTCTCTCTTTCTTCAGCTATTTTAGTGTATCAATTAAATATTATTTCATATTCTTTTTCTCTTTTTGCAATTTGGAATTCTTTTATTGACTGATTTTTAATGATGTTAATGAGTCTTAAACTCATTTTATCAAATCAGATCCATTAAACCTACTCTTTACCATATAATCACAAAGGATATGGTTCAAGTTATACCTTGCCAATCCAATGTCCTGATTTTAATCTCTTCCTTTAATTGTGATTTTGTAAGAAGTTTGTGACTTGGTTGGTGCCAGGACCTTATTTTTGCTAACCAAAGAAACTTGTTGTATCATTGCTTGCAGAACATGTTGTTAATTTATTTTGGTGTTATCTATCCTGTGTAGAGTTGTTTAAGTTGTTGGTGGAAGATAACTTCTAAATACATTAGAATTTTCTTGGCAGAACTGCTTCCTGCTTTATTCTGATCACAGAAACCAGCATTTTTCAAATGATATTTTACTTCTTTTTACAATTAGTATGACTTTCATGTTATTTTGATATGTTAGACATTTTGTCAATACATAGAATGACAGAGTAAACATTCAACTCTTCTGATTCTGTGGTTGAAATACAGACTTGGATAGCTGTAATACTGACCAGCTTGCATAGGATTTAACTTGAGATCATCCAGTTATTTTGGCAGTTGCAGTCAAACATTGATTCTGACATACTTTTTGTTAGCAATGATGGCTACTCTCTTTCTGGTAAGATTTTCTTATCTGCAGATCTGATACTCTGTTGACATGAAGTGCTCCCATCTAGTCCATTTCAGTTCACAGAATACCAATGTTGACACTCAAATCTTGACACTCTCTCTGACATTAAGTGACCTTGGCTTGTGATCCTGATACTCTGCATATTAATGGTGTGTTTATCTTTCCATATCATAATGTTATTTTGTCCCTGCACATAACAAGAACTAAACATCTTTTCAGTTTTATTGTTGCCACATCACAAGCCCAAGTGCTATACATATCTGCCCTCTGATCTTCCCCAGAAGCTCACTAGATACCTGGTGTAAAACTTAAGATGAAGGATGAAGATGGAGCAGCAGAATCCTTGTTGAGCTCTTTTATGAACTTTTGTTTAGACAAATAGCCTAGCTACACATTTTAATTTTATTCAATAAACACATTTTCTGCAAGAAAAGTTCTATAAATACAGGAGATCTTCTGACCAGGGGATCATTTTCCAATATTATGCTGACAAAGTCCCAATTGTGGATGTCTTACTTTTCTTGGCAGAATACTGGATTGCCACTCCCTACTCCAGTAGATTATATTTACTCTGGTCTATGATCTGTCTGCTATGGGTTAATTCTTCATTGCCTCTTTGGAGCAAATGTGAAAGAATTCATATTACAGCCACAGCAACAAAAAGGAAAAATGTGTCAGATGACACAAATGATATAAATCCCTACAATATCTTACCTTCTGATTCAAAAGATTTTCCTCAATAACTGACACTTCCAACCCTTAAAACAGTAACATTATTGATATTTAATATACTGAGCCATAATTAAAATTTCAGAAGTTAACATTAGGTACATTAGGTACTAGACCATGCTTGTTCTTCTTTTGTAGCTTCTTACCTCTGCCAAATGCTGCAGCCGAGACAGAAGAGGCATCCTCTTGTCAGAGCCCAGACGTGTGATGTAATTGGAGCGTTTGCTAAACACATATAGTAAGTTTAACACAGCAAGAACCACTTGCATGTCAGAAGATGCCAACAGCGTTGTTAGGTGCTAGATGAAGCCAGGACAAAATAATCAATATATTGAAAAATTGTGATCAATAACAAATTTTACTTTTCCAATTTAAGGGTGACACTGTCTCCTGTCCTTCCTTCCTTTGCAGTATTGATTGCAGTACTGTCATTAAGAGAAATTCCAAATTAAAACTGCTTTTATTATGAAGAGATTATGTGGCTTTAAATTACTATTCCTTAATTCCCATTTAGTTACAACTGGCTAAAAACTGGCTGTATATAGACTTTCTGAATGAAAAATTAGCAGAGCACTACATGAAACACATTGGCCACAGGAAAAAAAATACATAAATGCAAAATATTTAATTTCTAAATTCTTCAATTTAGAAAAAATTCAATTTTTCTTCTTGTTTTCCTCAAGAAAACAATATCACAAATTTTGTTCCAAAAAAAAAGTGCCTTACACTATTAAAGCCACAACCTTGTAAGACTTCACATTTGAATTTTATCTCTATCCTATTTATTCAAATCTATTCTATTTCAATAGCAGCATGTCACCTCAATAGAGCTGTACAGATGCCGAGAAAAGCTATATTCTATGAGCAGGGCAGTGAAGTTCAGCACTGATAGTAGCAGGGCCTTCAGCTGTTCTCTCTCTGGCCGATCACACACGAGCATCCACGACATGTTCTCCACAGTCTGTCCAGCATCAGCAAGGATGCCATCAAATCTGTCAAGAAGGTCCACCCAGTGGTAAAGTTCACACTGAAAAAAGACAAAAGCATTCAGAAGACAGACTATACACACTGTATAGGATACAGGCACTTACCGCAGGTCTCCTGCGTACCACTGCCCCCGCACATACACACCAGATACCCGACAATCAGCTGTTGGGGGGCGGCATGCGCACGCATGCGCAATGGAGCTCTTCAGAGCGATCTCTCGCATGCCTCTGTGTGCCACTTCCAGCATGCATGCCATAGGTTCACCATCACGGGCCTAGCAATTGATTTCCCAGTTCCAATTATCACTGGCAAGGATTACCAGTAACCCACAGCATCCTCCATTCACTTCAGCCAAATTCACTAGATATGGAACCAAAAAGTTACAATCCTACTGGGATTGCATTGCTAAACAATGCAATTGTTAAGTGAGTTGCATCTGATTTTACAACTCTTCTACTGTAGATGATACGCAAATCTTGCTTTTCCCATTATCTTTGCTTATTACAACTCCTTGAGAAGATTGCAAAGGGCAATCATGTGACCCCGGGACATTGCAGGCATCATAAATATGTCTCAGTTGCTAAGCACTGAAATTTTGATCAGATGACCCTGGGGACACTGTGATGGTCAAAAATGTAAGTCACTTTTTTCAATATCTTCATAACTTCAAATAATCACTGAACAAACAGTCATAAACCAAGGACTACTTCTATGAATTTCTTAAGAATAGAATAGCAGAAACCCTACAGAGAATCAGATGTTAACATTTATTTCTTGGACCACAGATGAAACAACCTTAAGTCCTGCCACAAACATACTTGTTATGATAAATATGAACACATGTAAATAAGATTTTTTTAAAATCTTCACAATAACACTATAATATTCACATACATAACATATACATTTGCCATCACCACATACCTTCCCAATATTCCATGTTTTGATCTGTTGGAGTTCCAGCAACAGCTGTTCATCATTGCAAATCTTGAGTTTGTCTATCAAGGCTCTGCAGTCTGCAGGCTAAAGATAGGATAAGATTCATTGTACAACATTGTTCCTTCATTGTTTGAGTGTCCCTTTTCTCTTCACCTTTGGGGCATGCAATCAACAGTTTCACATGAGCCTGGACACTGCTATGAGCTGTCAGTTTGTATTAATATGCCCAGGGTGAATTTGTTATTCTTTAGTTTTTATTATCAATATTTTAGGGTTATTTTTTAATGTTGTCAGCCATCCAACAACATTAGAGCTGCTTGGCAAATGGATGGCCATATAAAAACATGGTGTAATTTAGTGGGCTTGTGTTGCATGTTTAGGTATTGATTGGAAGAGTTGCTTTTGCTCACTTGTAGAGCAAGAGCTACAATCCCAGTAAGATTATCATTTGGTACAGCTGGGGGGGGGGGGGGGGGAGAAGGAGAGGGTAAGAAAGGAGAGACCAAAACAGGGAAATGAGAAAGAATTCCAGGCTTGTTTCATACTGTTTTGCTTACTAGTAGGAAGATGTACAGGAAAAGAACTGAGCTTATACAGTTCTAATATTTGTCCTCCTTAGATGGAAAGGAATACTGCAAATTAGTAATCCACCAAGGAGGATGCATGCATTTAAGTCATAGAGAAAGGAAAAAAAGTTGGTGTCTGAGCAATACTCTTTCCCTAGGAAAAACTTGAGAAAGTTATTAAGCATAGCAGATAATGTGAACATTGCCTTAATACTAACAACTTGAGAGCATGTTTACGTATGGAGGAAACAAACCAAATCACACATTTCAACTCTTGCTCCTATTCTTAACCTGGATTATTCTTTATGATATCCAAGAAGCCAAACATGCAGCATTTACTGGTGCTAAATGTCATTTAGGGTGCTAAACGACCTCAGAAAGAATTATTCATAAGGGTTCCCAGAACACACTAAATATCAGTTCCTATAATGAATGGTTCAGCATAAGTACCAACTGAGCCATTCTTAGAAGGCAGGCCTGTGTGACATTTCAGAGGAATCTTTGCTTCAAAGAGCCTTCAAAAGAAACATTTCCTCAAACTTGCTTGCAAACTAATATTTCCTTACTCCTTTCAACCTTTTCATCATTATAGCTACAGTGCATTATGGGAGAATCCTATAACTCATGTGGAAGATCATAGCCCAAATCCCCATGGCAAATACCAGAGGTTCTCTCAGTTGAAAACTCGTGTGAGATTCCAGGGACCATTCCAGGAGATTGCGAACCCAAGTCTCCTTGGGCCACTTGAAGGGGTTCCAAGGCTGGACAGCTACACCAGAGGGTATAGCTTTCTCTATCATAGTTAGGTCTACCAAGCTAGGTAACTTCAACAAATGCTGTAGGGAACCCTACTACCAACCAACCTGGAGGCGCCTTTTCCTATAACATTGGACCGAAGGGATTCCTGGCTTTTGAAATTACTTCATCAAGATAGATGCAGTGTACGTCAAAAGTCAAGCAAGCTTATCTAAAAATCAGTTTATTTCTAACACACAAACAAGTGGGGGGGGGGAATATATGGTTTCTAATGAACTTGTAATAAAGAAGTGATCCCTTGATGAGATAGGCAGCATGCAAATTTTATAAATGAAGTATATAACCCAAAGTCATTCCAAATTACTAGACAAACCTCTCCCTTTAATCTCATTTTAGTATGCCCTGTATACTACAAGCTGTGCACTTCTATGAGGAACTCAAAATGATAAAAATTGTACTTACAGCCTCAGTGGGCGTTTTCTTCAGCTTAGTTCGGTCTACTTTCATTTTTATTAGTTTTCCACTTTCCAATCCTGCTTGGTGAACCAAAGAGAATTGGGTGTTAGTGACAATATTTCAAATGGTTTAAAAGCAGTAGGTATATAAGATAACAAAAATGATTTGGAAAAAAAAACTACAGAATTAGATCAATGTTTCCTGAACTGACAATACTCAGAAACATGTATTTCAATGCCACAGTATATTGTGCATTCTGGGAGCCGAAGTTGCCAAGAATGGGAAATGCTGGTATAGAGGTACTCATGATGAGTTCAAGGGACAAAACAAACTGCTAAGGATTCACATTTATTGTAATTTCTGTACCGAGCTTTCAAGATTCTTTTTAAAAAATGTAAGTTCAAATGCTACAAACTAAAATGGCAGCCTTCAATGTCATAATTACTTCCTAGAATGTCTGAGTTCTAGTGATTCTCCTAAAAAAAATACCAGGGGATTGCAGCTTAGTTCCTGTTTTGGCTGCTTGATCAGCCATCCAAGAGAGATGAATATAAAAAGTTAAACTGATAGTAAGCATTCTAGCAAGAAAAATGTGATGATGCACAAAAGGACAGTTTTGTGTGTATCTGCACATGGCATGTAATTAATATTTCTCAAGTTTATGATCTGTGAGCTTGTTTTGATGTGATGTGCATTTGCCTCAATGTTTTGCCAGATACTTGGGGTGTGAACTGTGCTTGATTTTCATTAGCTTATTTGGGTGTGGTGCATCCACATTTTATCTGTTTTTCACCCTTTTCTTTTTTCATATGGATGTGTGGTATGTCTGAAACTTTTAGCTTGTATATTTATGTAACATGGCTAATTTACCTTCCTGAAGCTGGCATTTAAGAAAGAAAATCTGAAGAATCGACATTTTGTTACATAAATCCCATAGTAGCCATGATGTGCATACATACCACACTGCAGAAAACAGACATTTAAAATTTCAAGTGGGTTCACAAACTCCCCAAAGTCAGCATTGTTCTACTTCCTCTGCAACTTTCCTTATTTTACTAAGACACATCCTAGTGTGCTAAAATTGGGAGTTTAGTAACATCTTTTGCAACTATTGTAACAAATTTCATTAAATGCTTTTAACTTATGCCTTTTAATATTTGTCAGCAAGAAAAGGTGCTACCAGACTCCTTCAAATTTTTGGCTAGCATTCATTAACACAGATCTCTTCCTACAATGCTACAATCTGCAGGCAAATTTCTAACCAGGTTCTGGATACTTACTGAGCTCCAGGTTCAAAAAAATTTTATCCCCCCCCCCCCCCCAAAAAAAAAAAAAATGAACTGGACAATTAGTCTTCTATTCTATAATAACATTTTTACTTTAAAATAAACAAAAGTCTGAACTTACTCATTAAAAAAAAACATTTTTTAAGGGGATAGTGCTAATAAGCACAATTAAGATGAACAATAAACACACCAAGTTGGAAAAAGAGGTATACTTGACTATATTAAAGTAGCAATCTAAACATATGAAAGTTAAGCCAAAACCGCTCAGTATTTTCAGTTTGATTCAGAAATGGTGTAGGGTCTCCTGCTTGGGCAGGGGGGTTGGACTAGATGACCTATAAGGTCCCTTCCAACTCGGATTATTTGTTACCTGCTTCTACAGGTATTTTCCCTCTGGGTCATAGTATTAGGTCTAGCTGGGGAAAATACACTGGGACATCTATTATTGCTTACAATTGGCATCATTTAGTAACCTATACACAGCTTTCTTAGGAAGAATGTTCTTGAAAGATGAAAACATTTTTTAAAAAACTTTGATAAACTTGGTTACACTATACCAGGAGCAAGCAATCGGAGACTTCTAAGCTCCATCACCACGTGCCCGATGACATCAAACTTCCAACCCTGATAGTTGAGGGAGGTCGATCAACCTTGAGGTTGCCTGGAAACCCAGATAAGTAACTCTACCCTATTCAACCTTCTATCTTGTTTTCATTTGTTTTGACTCTTTTCTCATCTACTCAACTGAATAAACCTAGAAATAATTTATTTTCAAACAAGAGGAAATCTAGGAGTTGCCCTCTAATCCAGATCTACTTTCAACTAGATAGTAGAAAGAATGTTTCAGTGTTTTTTTAGCACTTGAGGTCTGTATACTTCTGTTTCCTCTGCAATACCCAATCTGTTTTCTACCATATGCATACATATACAGATTTAGAAAAGAAACAGAACTCCAGAGAAGCCCCCCCCCCAAAAAAAACACCCCACTGCATTAAAGGGGCAAAAAGAAAACCATATTTTTCTCTCAAATAATCCTAGTTATCTTGCTGAGGTTTGGCTATTAATTCATCCAATGAATCCAGTGACCAGGAGTCAACACACATACATCTACTCCGATTCATTTACTCTGTCCAACAATCATGCCTCTTTTCTTCCTCCTACATACATTCCTTACCACTGAGTATTCTTAGATCAGCCATATTTTATTTCTAACTATAGAAGTCACGCTACAAAAGCCTAATTTGTTTGTAAACTGAAACAATTGTAAAGAGAAGATCCCACTCATTTGCAACATAAATACAAAGGAAATATACAATGTAAACAAAATTCAAATTATTGTTAAAATGCCAATAAAAATGTAAAATGTCAATAAAGAAAAATCCAGGATATTCTGGATTCAAAATTCCAGACAATCGAACCCCTGTAATTTTCCCAACCTCAAATGCATTGCATTCTAAAATAGATATTTCAATCCTAATTAGCCTTACATTACAGTCTATTTCCCAAATTCCGCAATTAGGAGAAACATATGTTTTAGTACCATATCTTCAACCTGAAAAATCACTACTGCTGATTAAGGTATCATACTTCTGTTGACCCAATTGTGGGGACAAGAAATACTGTAATTAATTCCCCAGTTTCTGAAAGTCTGATTTTCTCAATCATGATCTTTTAGTATCTGACAAAGCTGAGAAGGAATACCTCTGAAATGGGAATAGCTATAGTGGGAAAAATCACAATGTCTACCATATCCAATATTACATGAAGACACAAACAGTATTATCAAGGCCTGTTTATACATCTACTACACTTCACCTTTTATTCTTTCTAATCTTTGCCTCCCACTATTTATAACTGTTTTCAAAGCTTTGTCAGCCAATTCCAGCTCATGAAAACCGTTACCTCATGTTTTAGGCACTTGGACTGTTTTTATTGTTCTGACTGCTTTTGAGCATTTAAAGTTTTCCTTCATTTGAGAGTAGCCATTTGTCCTCACTTTCAGCAATCAATTCTATCAATACGCAGTGGGGACAGGCTCTTCACCAAAAAGTGAAATAATTCTCAGAAACCCACTTTTCTGTTGCATCATATACCACATGATAAGAAAGAACTCTACACTTTCCCATCTTGTAGATTTTCTCAACCCTACCACTTCTACTTCAGTAACTGAGCCCAGCTAAAGTGAAACAAATGTATTCATCTTTGGAAATAAATATGCTCCATCATAATTCAAAGATCCATAGAAGAAGCAGATGTGAGAGACAAATCCAATGTTCACCACAAAATAGTATGTGACTCTAAACAATAGGCTACATACTTGCTTTATTCCATTTATTGCAAGGACTGTAACACAGTAACATTACATGGTGCAATTCTTTAGTACAGAGGCATTTTTTCCTTTTCTCTAGCCCATTTGGCATTTATTGACCAAATCATTTCCCATGTCATTGTGCATTTATATTCTCATTTAACAGAATAAATTTGTATGTAGGATTAATGGGTTAAACTGTGATAAGGCAATCCTAAACAAGTTAGCATAAAGTTTGTCATATTCATTAGGTGGTACTGCTAATTCTGGTTAACTTAAGATTATCTACATGTTTGTGACAAGATTATAAAGTGATGGTATTGTGAATGGAATCTGCTTTTAACCACTCTCCCTTTCTCTCAGAATATAGAGAAACTAAAAGAAACCCGCCAATTATCATCTCATTGCAAGGGCAGGAAAGGACTAGTAATCAGGGAATATGCTTAAGAATATGTGTATGTATCTCAAAGGCCTTTTCGCTGTACTTCATAAAATTGAATTTTCTGAAAAGTTTTTATTTCAGGTCCATAAGATTATCAGTGAACAATGTAAGTAAATCTTTTGCCATGGCTTCTAATCCAGAATGGTCTAACAACCAATCATAGTAAAAAAAACTGCACAAAAGTTCAGGAAACACGACATGATGCACTCCAGGCTTTCTATCAATATAAATTAAAATGATCAAGATTGTTTATGCCAAAACCATATCTGAAATGGATCAAGATACAAGCAACTCATTTTAAAAAAAATGTCCATAGTGGGTATAAGCAAATAACCAATAACTGTAACTGGTCTTTACATAGATCAAGGCCTACAATAAAGAGAAATGACTATAACCTGTACTCAAGAAACCAGAATGTTCTTTTTTAAGAACTGCCCACAAAACATCTCTGAAAAGGCAATTGAGATTATTCACTCTCATAGAGACTTACTGATCATTCATCACAAGGCATACCATCCACGACAGCAATTATCTATACTTCAATTTCTCCATTTTGTTTTCAAAATGGCTGTGCACATGGATGCTGTGACTAACCACTCCTTCTTTCAGTGTATGGTGTGTATGATTCTGTGTATGTTTTGGATCCTTTCCTTGATTGAATCCTGTGGGGCAAGAAGCATCTATAGTCGGCAAGCCTTGTTACAAATTGGACTGAAATGCGAACAGGCTATTACGGATGATTTTATACATTCTCATAACATACCGAAGGAGGCGGATAAGCCCCTAGGGGAGCCATGGATCACTATCCCTGTAGGAAGGAGGAAGAGGCGGAGAAAGAAGGACAGGAAGAGAGAATGCCATGCTGGGGTTTTCTTTAGGCTGAGTGAGTTTCCACACAAAGCCTTCAATTCCAAGTATATTTCTTACCAATGCAAGATCCCTGACTAACAAAATGGATGAATTAAGGCTACAGATTGCAAAGACTAAATTCATCAAGAACTGTTGTGTTTTGCTAATCACAGAAATTTGGCTTCGTTCACTCATTCCAGATGCAGCTGTTGAGCTGGAAGTCTACATAGCTCACCTGCAGGACAGGAGTAGAGATTCTGGCAAGATGAAAGGGGGAGGTTTAAGCCTTTATGTGAACAAAAGCTGGTGGATCAATACAAAGACTGTAGACAGCCACTGCTCCATGGATCTGGAGTATATGACACTTAAATGTAGACCCATATATCTTCCATAGGAATTCAGCGTGGTTTTGATTACTGCAGTCTATATCCCACCTGATGCCAATACTACCATAGCATAATGTTGTTAGTAATCAGCAGAATATGTATCCTGATGCTGTGCATATCATAGCGGGGGACTTTAATCAAGCTGATTTAAAAGAAGTGCTCCCTAAATTCTATCAGCATGTTAAGTGTGCTACTAGAGGAGCAAACATATTGGACAAAATATATACCAACATCAACATGGCTATAAGATTATACAATTACCACATTTGGGACAATCAGACCATATGTCACTGCTTTTAGCACTAGCTTACATCCCTCTTAGGAGATGGGCTCTGCCTATAATAAAGACAGTGAAATCTTGGCCAGAAGATGCTTCCCAACAACTTCAGGATTATTTTAAGAACACAAATTGGGACATCTTTTACCACCCTGACCTAGAGGTGCACACTGCAACTGCTCTGTGCTATGTCAAACACTGCACAGATACTATCACTGTGGATAAATGTATTAGGTCTGGTGATGGGGCAAGATACAGTGTTGCCAGAGCTAACCTGAAGAAAGGTATTCGGAAGGCCAAGATTGATTATTAAGAGGAAGATTGAGGATAATTTTAACAGAATAACGAGGCAGGTGTGGCAAGGGATTCAACAAATTACAAACCATCAACCAACCAATATCATCCCTGCTGAGGGGGATGCTTCATTGGCAGAGGAACTGAATCATTTCTTTGCTCACTTTGAAGTGGAGATATCAGAGACAGATGAAACACAACTACCAGCCAATTGTAGCCCCCACCTCATTGTGGAGCAACAGGAGGTGAGGAGCATTCTGAGGGCTGTGGACCCTAGAAAGGCTGCCGGTATCTCTGGCCGAGTGCTTGAAGACTGTGCTGATCAGTTGGCTGGAGTCTTTACCAGGATCTTCAATTGGTCTTTATCCCAGTCCACTATTCCATCTTGTTTAAAGGCTTCCACCATTGTTCCGCTGTCAAAGAAGTTCCCTGTCAATAACCTCAACATTTATAGACCAATGGCACTCACTCCTATCATCATGAAGTGCTTTGAGAAATGGGTCTGCCGGCACATCATTCCTGGTCTTCCGCATATATTTGATAAACCCCAGTTTGCGTACAGAAAAAATAGATCTACAGAGGACGCTATAGCCATCACTCTTCACACTGCTCTGACTCATCTAGAACAGTGGGAGGGCTATGTGAGGATGCTTTTTGTGGATTTTAGTTCTGCGTTTAACACAATTCTTCCACATAGACTAGTGTCGAAACTTCTGGACCTTGGGCTTTCTAATTCAATCTGCTTTTGGATTATGGATTTCCTGTCCGTCCGCTCCCAGAGGGTCAGATTAGGTAATCATACCTCTTCAGCCCTTACTCTTAATACTGGTACACCACAGGGTTGTGTATTGAATCCCTTTATACTCTTTATGTGCATGACTGCATTCCCACTCACACTAGTAATACTATTGCTAAATTTGCAGATGATACAACAGTGGTGGGACTTTTCTCCGGGAGGGGATGAGTCTGCCTACCGAGATGAGGTGGACCAGTTGCTTTCGTGGTGTGGAGACAATAACTTGGCCCTCAACACCAATAAGACCAAGGAGCTTATAGTGGATTATAGAAGGAACAGATCAGACATCCAGCCCTTGCTTATCAATGGAGACTGAGTGGAGCAAGTGGCCAGTTTTAGGTTTCTGGGTGTTACCCTAAAAGAGGACCTGACCTGGGGTGCCCACATTGCAGCCCTGGTCAAAAGGGCCCAGCAGAGATTATACTACTTAAGACTTCTCAGAAAACAACAACTGAATGGAAAACTGCTAGTGACCTTCTACCGCTGCACCATAGAGAGTATCTTAACTTACTGCACCTCTGTGAGGTTTGCCAATTGCACAGTGGCAGATAGGGAAAAAAAATGACAAAAATGTCACTGCCCAGAAGTTCATTGGTTGCCCTCTCCCCTCTTTGGAAGAGCTTTATAGCTCCCGCTGCCTTAAGAAGGTTCAAAACATTCTCAAAGATCCATCTCATCCTGGGAACCCTTTTTTTGAACTATTACCATCCGGCAGATGGTATAGAATAATAAAAACAAGGACAAATAGGATGAAAAACAGCTTCTATCCCAGGGCAGTAGCTCTTTTGAATTCTGCTGTTTAGTGCAGTGTTGATGCGGTGTCAGGAGTTCTTGGTTCAATGCGTGGAGGGTGAAGGATGTGTGTTTGTGTTTATTTTCATGGTCATGATGTGCACTGAAGATGGTGTTTGATTTCGTTGTATGAGGTGCAATGACAAAAAAGTAAACTACTACATAGGTTTTGTTTTTATATATGGATTGTCTAATATGTAAGCAAGTTTAAAAGGCACCATATATTATTGCCTAAAATGCAGGTAGTCCTGAACTTACGACCATAATTGAGCCTAAAATTTATGTTGTTAAGTGAGAAATTTGTAAAGTGAATTTTGCCCCATTTTATGACTTTTCTTAGCACATTTGTTATGTGAATCACTGCAGTTGTTAAATTAGTTAACACAGTAAGTGAATCAGATTTCCCATTGAATTTGCTTGTCAGAAGGTCGCAAAAGGTGATCACATGGGTCTGAGATAGATATTACAACAGTCATAAACATGAGTCAATTACCAAGCATCTGAATTTTATTCACATGACAATAGGGATGCTGCAATGGTCATAAGTGTGAAAAATGGTCATAAGTCACTTTTTCAGTGTCGTTGTAACTTCAAACAGTCACTAAGTGAACTGGTGTAAATTGAGGACTACCTGTATTTATATCTTGCTCTTCAGATGGAAAAGTGTTCAGAATTCCTTATAAAAAATATGTAAGTGCCAGATGGGCATTACAAGTGGAGATAAACAATGCCTCAAAGGGACTTTCTAAGTTACTAGGAAAAAAAGAGTTTAATACAAGAATTTAGGCAAGCATTTGACTTGCAGGTAAGGTATGTATATGTAGGCACATCAAAGCAATTAATATTGTTCTATTTCTCCTGCTGTTTCAATATAAGAAAAATATATGTCTGGTGGTAGGCCAGTCAGCACCTGCAGGCTGAATAAGAAATGACTACTAATTTTCTAATCGATTGGAAAACCAACTCTCACCCCACTGTTGCCTCATAACCATTTCATGAATTTCCAGCTTTGTTCAAAAGCACCCTCTACCAACAGTGTAAAACTTCAATTCTTGTCTTCCCAGCCAAATCATCTTTTTTTTACAGATTAGCAAATTGCTAAACTAATCATTTGCTTATAAACAATACAACACAACTGCAGCACTTTTCACTGCAGCACTTCTTACTGCAGAATTTATTATCTAAAATAATAGATAAATTATGCTTTTCCCAGGATATAGGTTCTGTTTTGACATGTCAGTCTTTCTGGATACCCATACTAGAAAACCACCTAGAAAAAAAAAGCAGGCTGTGTCATTATCTAGATGAGAAATAACTATGAGAAACAGTTTTGACATTCTTTTTCCAGCATATACACATATACCTCACCAATATTCATGAACTGGATACTTATTATGAGCAAAAGTGGTGCTCAGCAATAAGTGAGCTTTATACAGTTATTACATCTTAGAGCAAAAAGCAGAGAAAGTGATTATATTCTAATCCAACAGTTACTTGCATCAGGAGTTAAAAATAATCTCACAAACTCCCATAACAAAAATTTGCAGAAGGAAACTGGCTTCTTTCCAGTAACAGGAGTGTCTAAGTTTATATGACCCTTTCATTTCTTGACTGGGAGATTTTAAATGAATTCTTATCCTTCTAAACAATTCTGGCCTACCCTCTAAAGGAGATCTCATTTCCTGACTTTAAACACCATGTTATCATACTAGAAAGATGAACAAGCTGACCAAAGGTAGGTCAGGCAAGATTAGCCTGCAGGTCTGCAGTATGTGCAGACTTGTCATTCATGATTCCAATCTTCTTTGCTCATTCAGGCAAAATAAGCAACATCCAATCTGCAGTGGTGATAGCAAGTTTTTATTATCATTATTCAGGTTACAGGCATCACAATGTAAATGCAAATCTGCAACATATACAGTATCACATTTCAGCAGCCTTATATCCTAAAATTTATTCAAATTGCTAAGGACCTCTGGAGTATTACAATGCTATATAGTTGTTAAGAGTGGATCTTAAAAAAAAAAATCACCCTAAAGCCTATTGGAACTAAAATACCTATTTTATTTGATCTGCCCCTCAAAATTCATTCAGTTATCTACTGAATTTTAAGTGAATTTTGGGTGGCTTAGAAGATGCAAAACAAGGGGCTGAGAGACTAACCACAGCCTGTAAGTTAAAGGATGGCCACCATACATTTCATATGAATGTACCTCTTCAGAAAATTTAAAAAGTGATATACATAAGCTACAAGTTAAGCAGGATATGTTAGTTGATCTTGTGATTCAGTGAGACATTCCCAAGTGCTGATTACCCCTGTGCTCATGAATTTCCATCAGTCTTTGGAGTGGTATGACTTCTATCACATAAAGCAAAAGCATACTCTTCAGCCCCACCCACTCCTGAAAACAAGAATATTTTAAAAGAAAGAAGTTGTTGGGACTGAACAAAGCTATATTATCTTCCAATAGTTTTGATAAATGGCTAGGATTACTCCTGGAGGCCAGGAAAGGTTTGGGAAAAACAACATAAAACTCTGTTTTAAGATTCAGATTATATTTAACAAACAGGTAAATGTTTTAGTTATAATTTTAATTTTTATTAAAATTTTAATTTTTGTCAGCATGTTCCCAAATTCTAACACTAATTATATGTAGCATTCTTTTATACATTAAACTGTGCATGAAAATATTTCCTTTCATTCAAATCCCTTTTGAAATAAACTCTAAGCTATAAAACTCAAACCCCTATGGGAATTTATTTTTTTGTATCCCGCCTTTACTACTTTTACAAATAACTCAAGGTGGTGCACATATCTAGCACACAGTCCTCCTTCTATTTTCCCCACCCTGTGAGAGAATGACTGACCCAGAATCATCTCACTGGCTTTCAGGGGTAAGGTGAGTCTTGAACTTAAATTCATTACTACAGAACTGTGGTCTGTTGGATTTTTCTTTTAATCAATTTGCCAGTTGGACTGCATGATGGACTCTGAATAGTGCATAACTAAATATTTACAACATAAAGAGAAAAGGAACCTGATTTGGGAACTGTCCTTCAGATTGGAGAAAGTATTACAGATGAGTCCCATTGGAAAATAGATGCAATGTTAAAATTTATATTATTATAGTGATATGAGTATGATTAATGTATCTAATATTATTAATATTACTATTTGGTATAAAAACTAACAATACCCAGATGCCGCACTATTCATGTATTCAATATATGTATATTTAAAAATAAAAAGAAATGCATTTTAAAAAAAGAAACATAGATGCAATTTTAGGAAAGGAAAAGTCCAGAATGTAAAGATGCAATAGGTTTCTGAGGGGCTCACCAAAACATGTTTTTAAGACAGTGATTTAGTCACAATTATGTATTAGTTTCACACAACCTGTGCCATTTTGCCAGATAACCTAGGGCAAGTGAATGGTAAATTGAATACATATGATAATGTAATTTCATCAGTTAGCAATACAATAGCAGAAAAGGTTAATTAGAACTGCATAGTGAGGACTCCCCTTTGCAAGGATTCTTAGGACATATCTGCACCAGAAAATTCTCACAGGTGAATTTCCAACAACCTACCTGCTGCATAAAAATTCACAGATCTCGAATCAGAATGTAGAGCATTCATTTCATTAATTATGAAATGAATGCTCTACATTCTGATATTCGAGTTCTGTGAATTGATTCATTAATTATGAAATGAAACAATTATGTATAATCTATAAATACCAAATTAGAGAAAAATGATTCTGGAAAAGGCTATCCCTAATGATTCAGACCAAAGTGGTTTGCGATAAATTCACATGCAGCTAGAAAGCAGAATATCAGCATCATTGAGAAACAGCTCTTTTCTTTCATTCTCCTCTTTAATCCATTTGCCCCAAAATGGATTAAATGGATTTAGATGAATAGATATTTCTCATACTTGAAGCAAATAAACAAATAAACAGTGCTTCTGTAAGACAACATATTTTATTATCTACCTCAGTATAACTCAGCAAAGGTTTCTACTGATTTGTAATCCCTTTTGCAGATAACAGTAATTCTGAGACAGATTAACCAGATATTTGCTAGTTATAACATATTTAATGTGAACTTTGATCGAATTACTATCCCTTCTCTACCCAACCTGTTCCAATTAACATCCTAAAGGCCCTGTCACACTGCCCAACGGATGCAAAACGGACACAACGGATGAGAAAAATGTTCCATCCGTTGTTATCCGCTCTCAGAAGGGGCAAAAATTTGCATAACCGGAGCGGATAACACGGACGCGGGGAGGATGCAGGGCGGATGGAAAGCGGATGCGGAACGGAAGCCCAGCGGATGGAAGCGGATGGCACATCCGCTAGGCTTCCGGGGGACCTCAGCAAAGCGGATGCGGAACGGACGCCGAACGGATGAAGCGGATGCACAGCGGAAGCCGAGCGGATGCCGAGCGTTAATTGCGCATGCGGGGAGGATGCATTGCGTCAGCCCCGCGGATATAACAGAAGCAGCTCGGAAGCAGGTCGCCATTCAGAGGAAAGACCTGCTTCCAGACACATCGCCTGCCTTGCCTGTCCTGCCTGCATGTCTGCCTGCAAGCCTTGCTGCCAGCCTTGCTGCCAGCCAGTTTGCCTGCCAGCCTTGCTGCCTGCCTCCCTGCCAGCCTTGGTGCCTGCCTGCCAGCTTTGCTGTCTGCCTCCCTGCCAGCCTTGGTGCCAGCTTGCCAGCCTTGGTGCCTGCCTGCCAGCCTTGGTGCCTACCAGCCAGCAACCCCACAACCATGCTGAAGCACAGCAAGCCTCAGCCATCTGCTGCCAGCCCTTGCAAGAGGGACAGGGCTACCATCCCGCCCCCTGGCCCTCACTCTGGTTCTGCTGGGGCTTCTGCAGCACGGGCTCGCTCTTCTGAGGCTGGGGCTTCTGCTGCTTCTGCTTTTGGAGGAGCTGATGACAAGCACTCCAGCACCAGCCACCTCCACAGCACCTGGACCCTTCACCCCTGAGACTGAGCGACCAAGAGGAGTGCCAGAGACTCATTTTTGTTTTATAGCTTCTTGTTAATAAAGTCTATTTTTGATTCATACACTTGCTTCGTTTCTTTTTTTTAATAAAGTCTTGGTGGAAACTTTTAGAAATGGTTTAAGCCTTTGCATGCTTGTGGGATGGGTTAAGATAGCAGTGGGATGGGCAGGGATACCTGTGGGATGGGTAATAGCAGTGGGATAGATAAACCTCCAGTGCAAGCATAGTGGGACTGTATGGTCCATCCTCCCAGCTGCCACACCTTTGGCCCTTTATTATTAATAACAATGTAAGCATTCATCCATACATTTGAACATAAACACAACTCTTTATTAAATGCCCTGTTCATTGTAGGCCCACCCAACATACATAGCCCAATCTCATCAGTGTGATGAGACAGGCTGAAGGAAGCATCCATTAAGCATCTATCATCCTGTCTTGCCACTCCACCGCTCCAGCTGGGGAGTTGCACCAGTGTTTCAGGAGGTTGCGCTGCTTCTTCCCTTCACGTGAGGCTCTGTTGGGGCCTTGCACATCCTCAGTGTCTATCAGGTTTCGCCCTTGCCTCCATTCCCCAGGCTCCATGTCCCCATTGCCTTGTTGATGGTCCATGAGCCTGTTCTGCAAGACTGGGTAGCGGGTGCGCATGAGATTGTGCAGGATGCAGCAAGCTTCCATGATCCTCCTCACGGTCTCTGGGCGATGCTGCATGGTGGTGAGAAGTACCTGGAACCTGTTGGCCAGGATGCCAAAGGCGTTCTCCACCACCCGCCTTGCCCTGGACAGCCTGTAGTTGAAGATCCTCTCTTCACAGGTGAGGTATTTGGAGGTGTAGGGCTTCTTGAGGTAGGTTGTGAAGGAGAAGGCATCAACCCCCACGATGAAGTAGGGCACATCTTGTGTGTCGTTGGGCAGGGGTTCTGGATCTGGGAAGCCCACCATGAGGTTGTGTTCCAGCTCCTCCTTGAGGTGACTGGCGTTGTATACCTGAGCATCTGAAGATGAGCCGTTGCCTGAAGCATCGATGTACATGAACTTGTAAGTCAGCATTGACCATGGCGAAGAGGATGATGCTGAAGAAGCCCTTGTAATTGAAATAAGTGGACCCCGACTTGGCTGGAGCTTTGCAGGCCACGTGCTTGCCATCTATGGCTCCAACGGTGTGGGGGAAGTTCCACTTCTGATACCACTGCTCTGCAACTTTCTTCCAGCCTTCTTCAGTGGAGGGGCACTGGAGGAGCTCCTCCAGGTATTCTTCGATGATGGCCTGCACCACTTCTCTGACCACAATGCTGATGGTGTTGTGTGGCACCCTCCAGCCGTACTGCATGCTTTTGTAGGTGGTCCCTGAGCCCAGGTGGTGCAGAGTGAGTGCCACCTTGAGCCCAGGTTCCAGGCTGGGCCGGAAGTTGGTGTTTGTCTTGGTCAACCTGGTTGTCAGCCGCTGCACAACTTCATCAAACATGGCTGGAGGCATCCTCATGAATTTCTGGAATGCCCGAGTGTCTTCATTCCTGAGCTCCACCATCAGCTTGTTGTACAGTCCGTCCTCTGCTCTTCTGGCGAACCATCTTCGTACCCAGATGCTTCTTGGCCGCCTCTTTTTCTTCCCGTAGTAGAGTTCACAGAGCCTGTAGATGGCTTCGCACTGTTGCAGAAGGATGGTGGCTGCCAAAAGGACTGTGTTACGATCCACAGTGGACATGACTGGATGCTGTGGAAGAGGAAGAGTCAGATGAAGGCTGCAGAGGTCTGCAGCAGGGCTGCTGGTCTGAAACTGAGATCCAGATGTGTTGCTCCCCCTTTTTATAGGCAGTATAGGTGTCCCTTTGCATCCTCTAGGCATCCTCTAGACATCCTTAATATCTGAGATAGGTCCCCTCTGCGGACGTTTTTTCCATTTTACATGCTTTGTTTCCGCTAGGCATCCGTTCTGCATCCGTTCCGCTTCCTCCCTGCATCCGAGTGGATGCGCAGCGGATGCCTAGTGGATATAGCGGATGCGTAGCGGATGCAGAATGGATGAATTGGATACATTTTCCACGCAAAAGTTTTGAGCAGCTCAAAACTTTCTGAGCGGATGAAACGTCCATAAATGGATGCTGGATGGATAGAGAGGAAGCAAAATGGAGGCAGTGAGTACATCGCGTTAACCAACGGATGGCAAGCTTTTTTGTCCGTTTTACATTCTCTTTGCATCCGTTGGTGCAGTGTGACATGGGCTTTAACTGCAGACTATTTATTACTTTGAAACAAGCTAGAAGTATTAAATTAATGCTTTTCAGCAGCTTCCCCAATTAGTCTTCTCCAGATAAGTTACAGCATTCTTGGTATCAAAGCCACCATGCTTAAAGTCCAACATAACTAAAAGTATCATGCTGGAAAAGATGGCTTCCATTCCATGTTTGAAATATAAAATGTATTTGTAAAAGTTCAGACTGATTTGACCAATTTGGCAATGTTCTAGATATGCTAGATTACAATCCCCATAATTCCCAGAAAACAAATCCATTGATTTATTTGCATCTCAGAACTTGTAGTACTTGTTGGAGAGTACTTGTTTAGTTAAGTAGTTGTCATTTAATGGGTTTATCTCACACACTCCACTAAAGCATGTACTGTGACTTAAATTTTTTTTGAGAATCCAGTGTATATCATAAGTAACAAAAACTAAATTTTCATGTAAAAGAAAATGTCAATGCACAGTTACTGTGAGCTTTGGCAAAATACCTTACCAACCCAATATTCAACAATCACAGACAAAACTAAGACTTGTAGTTTTTGGTATATATCAGCATATTAAAAGATAATTGTTGCCAAACAGGCCCAAAAGCAAAGTCATCTTCATGAAATAACATTATATCTTAAAGAAAATTAATATTCTAAATTTAATCTGCCCAAAAGAAATTGCGTTCAAAATAAAGAGTTAATGGAGCTGTGCACAATCCATCCCTCTTAATTATATCATATCAGACAGTTCAGGACTGAGTAGATTCAGTGGAAGCTCTTATCGCCAAACTTAAACAAACTTCTATTCTGTCACTTTTTTACCAAGACATATTGCCTTGAGTGAGTGGCTCACCAAATTCCATCTCCTCATCTACAAACAGGCATGGTTCCAATACTTTATTATTTAGTAATGGAGGCATCACTTCATGCCTAAACATTTTAGTTTTCTTTCAAATAGAACTGAATCCTTTCTATTCTACTTTCCAGCTACATTAGTATTAACAATTGACAAGGTGATGTATTGGGGGAACAACGCTGTTCAACTTATTAACAGCCTTTAATCTCTTCCAAAAGACTATCCAAACGCCATGGAGCAGTTGGGAAGTTACACTGAATTCTCTCCAGTACTGGAAACTCACTAAAAAACTAGGCAAAAATATTATTATTTCAATGAATAAGATTGTATAATTCTAGGAAGAACAGACAAAATACAAACTTTCATATTAAATTGAATACATCCATTAATTCTTTATATCTCAAGAGAAATAACTCCCAAGTTGTTTCTTCATATCTATCTAAATTGGGGGGGGGGGGAATCAAAATCACACTTTCATCCTTGAAGGTTCAAAACTAGTCAAATAAAGGATACAGCATCAACACTAGAAATCCCAGAGTACCAGTGTGTCTTGACAGATTCCCTCGTAGGCATATATAAAGTGAGCTGCTTAGTCACTATAACTATTTAGTGTTTAAATTTCATTTTTGCAACATGAAATCAAATCCCCATAAATATTGTTGGCAGGTACCAAGTCACAACTATAAGATGGAAAATACGCTTCCAGCACTTTAACATCTTCACTGTAGTAGCACAGTTACAGAAGCAAATAGTAGTAACAGTTATAAAGATTTAACAGCAGAATACTAAGAGGCTAAATTTATTTACCATGTGCTACACTATTCTTCATGAACAGAATACAACCATATGAAGCATCCAGAAGTGTAAATGTTTACGGTAAGCAGCTTGCTTATTTGAGCAAGATGTTTATTCAAATGAACTGATATGTATTCAAATTATGGATTCTTTAAATTCTATAGAATTAGAATATTAAAAAGCTCTTGCCATTTCAAAGATTTCTACTTTCAGTAGTCACTTTTTAGATTTGTTCTTCTTTCCAAGGAATCCGTAAATAGAAACTAAATACATTGCAAAAGGCCTGGCAGTACATTCAACTATACTGAGGACTAACTAGGCTTTCAGAGTATTAGTACTGCCTCACATGAGTGCAGCCTAAAACACATTGAGTAGCTGATGGATAAATGGACAAGTTGTCTTCTAGGGGTTGCTGTGTTCTTTTAAGAGAACTATGGAAACCATGTGGACTTTCAAGAACAGACTGTGTTTGAAAAATGAGTACTCTATTAATCTACAACTGAGTTTTTAAATAATGCCAATTAGATGAATCTGTTCCTTTTTAACGCAAAAAGTTAGAATTACTGTGGAATTATCATTCCTGAAAGGTAGGAATTTTTCAGGCCAAACCACTACCAAACATCAGGTTCTTCTTGCAAATACAATTACAATACAAATATCTCTACTATGCTTGGAGGAACACACAACTTTAAGTGTATGACCTATGCACATCTGCAAATTGCCTGAAGATTGAAGAGGCATGTACTGATTAATATTTATAGTATTTATGTATATTAAAGTTGTATAACATGGTTTACCTGAATATTGAACTACATTTAAAGAGGTTTAGTTTCAAGTAGATATATACTATATAATTTTGACCAGATTTTTTGGTTACATTCCTCTGATTTTGCCACCATACACAACTCTTTTGTGAATTTTGAGTTTATAAAATTATAGACTGAATACGATTTAGAGGAATGATTGGTAGGGAACTTTAGGAATGTACAGTATTCTTAAAAAAAAAAAAATTGAATTGAATTGGCATCTTTCAGTCTCAAGACTATGGTATCGTGCTCTGAAAAGAGGTCATAAAACAGCATCTAGTGTGACTAAAAAAGCCAATTTGAGAATGGCAATCCTTTCCACACTGAGGACAGATACAGTCTGTCTCCTGCCCAGTTCTCCCCCTTCCCTCCAGATTTCACTGGTCCTGGGACTGCCTCTTTGCCTCAGCCTGCCGAACCAGTGCCTCTTCAAATTGGAGAAGGCCATGCTGGTCTTTAGCCTCCTAGCTGAACCATCAGAGGTCAAGGTTTCCCAGCTGTTGATGTCCATTCCCAAAGTCTTTAGATCCCTCTTGCAGATAACCTTGTATCACAGCTGTGGTCTGCCTCTAGAGCGATTTCCCAGCACTAATTCTCCATACAGGAGATTGGAAATACAACTCTCAAAATATTATATCCATCGATTTTAGCATTTTTGTGTAAATTTCATCTTATTACACTTACATATTAGTTCTAAAATATGATACAATTTAGCTATGTGATGCAATTCATGCAAAGATCCTGCTTATTACTTCATTTCAGGTACTTGTACTGCTAATTGGTATCAGAATTTATATTAAATATTTTAAGTCTTCTATATAAATATGAAAGTAAATTATTCAATAAAATAAGATTAAATAAAATATACAAGCATAAATATCTCAAACAGGAGAAAAACATAAAGATTTTGGATGATATTAATAGAGTCCAGATGAGAATCTTGAAAGAAAATTCCATAAATAGTGTAATGGATTGGGTTCAAAGTTAGTAAACTGAAAGATTACTGTAACAGTCAGTATTCAGAAGTTCAATAGGGATGTGTTTTGGAGATAGTAAATGTCATTATTCTTCAATTCAAACTTTGCCTTTAAGTAATTATTAAAACTTCCTTTCCTTTGAACAAAATGGAAGGAAATGAGCTCAAATAATAATCATACTGATTATTGCAAGGTGCAAACTTCCCCAAATAGAAAGAAATTATCTTTGAAATCAATCAAGCTGTTTAAATATGACTGTACAGGATAGCATAACAGTAATGTTAATTCTGAGTGGCTAGATGTTCTTACATGCTTCAACTGATTTTGAAATTTGTTCTGTACATGAAGAGGTTGTGCTCACTTTTGGATAACATATTCTCAAACATTCCAATAAATGGCCATCTTAATCTTAAAACCATATAAGAATGGGAAATGGTGAATTTAATACAAGGGTACTTCAAAGAGTTGTCTGAGCTAATCTTCTCACTCTGAACATTTGTTTGTGAGTTTGCAAGTCACTCAGACAACCAAATGTGTTCAGTTGGTCAACAAGTATATCAGGTTTTAGCAACTCTATTGTTATGACACATCAAATTAAAAGTCTCAGAGTAAGAGAGTAGGATTGCCTCAGTGATACTTACAAGCTAAATAACCATTTATGTAGTTTACTTGAATGAAGGATTCATTAAATATACAAAAGCTAAATTAATTTCCTCACTGAAATTATAGAAAGGCTGATATTTATATTCATAGTAGAAATGCTGCTTCCTGTGTTGGATATTATTTCTATCAAAATATTTTGTATTAGGGAGTGAGGAAGAAGCATTAAGCTTTGAATTTTTTAAAAAATGCCATTGTATTATAGATGGGAACTCACGGAAGTTAGCATGCTATTTTGGGAACACAAGATAAAGTATCCCACATTATGTAGCATATTGCTAGCTTGAAATATGGCAAATTTATTGCATGAAAAGTATGAGGCAAAATATTCAAGATTTGTAAGCAGTTATTAAGGGTCTATACAGATTATACATCTGTCAGATAAGCAGGAAGGAAAACTATCTTTTTAAAGTTACAGGAGTAAAATTGAGACAGAAAATGTTACTGTTTTGCAGTGGTGAAATATCTATTCATTTTAATAAATTCAAGATACAAAACTGAATTCCACATCACGAAGGGCATGTTTGTTTTAATGCTTATAGGTGATCAAATAAACCATCTCGGGACACTCTTGAATAGCATTATACCCAGCTAAGCATATTCTAAGGTGAAATTGACAAACATCAGCAAATTAAATGTAGTGTGTAGCCCTAAGTGAACTGATAGCTACAGCTCAGAAATTTAGGTTATCATATACAGAGCTGAGTTTTTATTGTGAGCTCCTACACTGCAAATGAGGAGTACCTCAAGGGTGGTCATATATGTTATTTTTATGTAAGAGAATCAAATGCTGAAAAAGAAACATATTATGTTAGAGTAATTACAATTGTTATTATTTTCTCTTCAGTTTAATAAATTGGGGCTGATTGATTACTGATAAGATGCAAAATTACAAAAATTTCCATTTCGTAAAATAAGAATGTTCTACACATCCTTTGATGAATATATTTGTACTTTATAAGGTACCTAAAATTGAATTATGAAAGTGCGGTTTGTATCATACTTTTATCAATGAGCTCAGAAATTTACTATTATTTTGAGATACTGCCCCTGTCCAATCCCATCCATCACATTGGTCCAGCAAGAGTATGTTGTAGGTCCTAGTCCATGAAAAAAATGTCATCTGACAGGACTCAGGAAGAGAATCTTTTCTGCTGTGGCACCCACTCTTTGGAAGATAATTCCACCCAAGAAGAGTTTGTCCCCTTCACCTTTCTGGCCTTCTGGAAGGGCCAAAAAAAACATGGCTCTGCCATCTGGCCAGCAATGTGGGTATGGAGCATGGATGATGGCAATATTGCTATGGAAACTGAGCTCTGCCACATATCATGGCTTTTTAAAATAGCTTTTAATGGTTCCTATTCTTTTTATATATTTAAATTTTTTAAATGGTTTTTGTGATTTTCTTGCATTATTTTTTATCTTTTTAGTTTTGTACATGGCTCAATCATATATGTGAGATGGGCATATCTATAAACTACAAAATAAAGTGGCTTTGTCTAAACTTCATCCTTGCTTCTCTATTAGCATTCATATGGAAACTACACAACACTTTTAATATTTAATACATTATGCTATGGCTACTACTGCAAAGTAACAAAATATATTTTACAATTTATGATATAAAAATACCTTTTAATGAAGTCAATATGTCTATTCCAGGAAAGAGAGATGAATTATTATACATAACAAATCAGTGAGGAAATATAACAAATATATAAAAAAATGACATAATCTTCACACGGTGCAATCCATTGGCATATGACTTATCTCTACTCACAATATACAATTAGCCCTGAACTGATCCAACAAAACAGTCAAATTCTTAAAGTATTAATACCCTGATTCTCAGATGTCTTAAGCATCATAAAAAGATGGAGCATGGAAAACATTAGTTGGATGAAATGTTTTGCATATGTATATCAATTTAGCAGAAATGAGATTGGTTAAATACATAAAAAGAGCAAGAAAACCCAATTGCAAAGTTTCAAAAATCCAACTATTGTTTTCAAGTCGCTTATTTAAAAAATCAAATACAATTATAACCCAGTATTTCCAAACAGGAACGACAGGGAAAATTCAGTATCACTTCCTCAATATTGTAAATATTAAATAAGAGATACAAGATTTGAAATTCAAATACAACACTAATTTCTTAATGGTATTAGTCAAGATTTTTGTGTGCCATAGTCAAGATACAAATGAAGACATTTCATATAAATGAAGACATTTATATACTAGCCAGTATCCTACAGAATTTAGAAATGTAAAGATTGATATACGATGATAACCTCTATTGTATACTAACTGCTCAACTCTAGTGGACTCTGGATGGCATACAAAACTAATGAAAACATAAAAGCAGTTAGACATCGAATCAACATTACCCAGACTAAAATAATCCAATAGAGTCAAATAAGGGCCATTGAACATATGAGCATCAACTGCAGGCCTAGGACCAAAGCCAACTTTTCAAAGCTTTCCACAACACCAGGACAGAAAGCACCATCCTTATCCCTAGAAGGATGCTGTTCCAAAGGCTGGGGAGCCATAACAGAAAAGGCACTCTTTCTAGGTCCCATGAGATGGCAATGCTTAATAGAGGGGACCTGGAATATGCCCATTCTGCTGGAATTTACCAGGCAGGAAGAAACAATTTGAGACAAACAGTTTCAGGGATATCCAGGCCCTAATGCTGTACATGCCTATTGATGTAGCAAAAAAAAAAAAAAACAACTCATTTACAGCAAACAGTCTTAGTACTTCAGATGCCAAGACCTAATGGTCAGGAATTATGAAAACTGCCCATCTGTTATACTTCGCTATAGGAAGCCATCCCTCACCTTTCTCCCACCCACCCCAATTCACACAAGAAATAAACAATGACAAATGCACACAAACAGGTAAGGGTCAAAACCACTTAACCAAGAGTCATTGCCTGAAAATCAATTAATAACTTTAAAATATTTCATGAAATCATCGTTTTGAAGGAAAACAAGCATTGTACTAACCTGGAATCACAGCCAATCCATACTTGGCCTGTTCTGATATTCAAGTCACTTCTCTGCCACCTTTGCCTTACCGTAGCCAGACCAAGGTAATAATACTTCCTGGTTTCTCAGTCAGTCTAATCCACTTATGTCAGATTATTCAAGGCCTGCAATAAATAAATATATATATATATATATATTTATTTATATAAAAATATAAATAAATTCTGGTTTCATGCATATTATGTTTAAAGAACAGGTATTTTCTAAAAAGATTTTCATTCTAGCTACTATATTACAAATGATTTGCCATTCTCAACCTATCCTCTTAGCTATTAAATTCCTTTTAGATGCCAATTCTAAATTATGTTTCACAATATAATCAAGATATTTAATACACTAACATCTTACCTATGTACAGAAGCTAAAATCCTTCCTCTTATTTTTCCTCTCATTTCCCCACAACAATCCTATCAGGTAGACAGAGATGAGTCTGTGAACCTCCATGGCTGAGAATCCCTAGAACCTGGGTCTCTCCACTTCTATCTACTCCAGTATCTTGACCACTACAAAACACTAGCTCTAAAATCCTGTTGAGTTCACTAAGTAGCTCATAAATCATGGCAATCATCTCATGTGTAATTATTTTGTTTACCATCAAATACAGAATAAGCATCCTACATTCTTCTAGCCAACACAAACAGGGCAGACTAATGCTAGACTCAGCACATTGCTTCATGATTTCTTGTACCCAACAAGATTTATACAATGGAGACCTAACAAAAATGCCAAAACAAGCTTTCAGAATATTTACTTCTACAATACTAAGGAAACATTTTTAAGAAATTAAGTTTATCAACTCTTTTCATTCTTGTCTTTAATCTAAAAAGCCAGACTTTGGAGAAATAAATTTACTTAAATATCCCAGCAAAATGGGATTAAACATGGGATTAAATGTTTAAACATGGGATATATATATATATATATATGTATGTATGTATGTATGTATGTATATATATGTATGTATGTATGTATGTGTGTGTGTATATATATATATATATATATATATATATATATATATATATATGTTTTCTTAAGTTTTCGCGGGTACTTACATGTGTGCTGTTCAGCTTCCTTCGGGTATTATCCCACGTCATTGTAGTTCTGTTAAAGTTGTAGCAACGTTTCAGCAGAATCTCATCTGCCATCATCAGGCTTCTTCTACAACTTTAACAGAACTACAATGACGTGGGATAATACCCGAAGGAAGCTGAACAGCACACACACACACACACACACACACACACACACACACACACATATATATATATATATATATATATATATATATATATATATGTGAAAAGTGCCAGTAACTTAATGGTGCATTTTCCCACCTTGCTTTTCATTTTAATATGCTATAACCACAGCATAAAAGTTTTTCAGCTTTGGTTTTCTCTAACTGAAGAATTAGAAGAGCATACATATGTAACCTATTTGGAACATAATTCTCTAACATACCTTACAAAAAGACAGAAATTTACAATGATGGGTACCCAAGAAATGTTTGAGTTGGCTATTTAGAATGAACAAAGTATACCTCGATCTATTAAGAAGGAAAGATCAGGTTCCAAAAATCACTTTGGAATCAATTTGGAGAGATATTTACAACAAAGATACAGAGGTATTTCATAGCAGGCCTATACACAAAGGCATCCTTTTACAACATATATCCCCCCACAAAATACCAAGAAAACATAATTCTACACCTTTTGAGGAAACGCTAATTCAGAAAAAAAAAAAACCTAAGGCCTGTGAAACAAGACTCTAAGAAAACTACCAATATTAACTATAACTATACAGATTAAAAACATGTATCCATACCAATGTAAGAATAGCTCCCAAAAGACTCCCCCCAACCCAACAGAAGCCTCAGAACCCCACTGCAACAGACTGACACGTGTGTGTGTGTGTGTATTCATATACGGTTAACTCATTTGCCTGGGTCGAGGTGGGACCCCGAACGAAGTAGGCGGGCTGGGCTCGCAAGGTTAACGCGCTGGCCGCCGAGCTTCTCAGTCGAGGGCGTCGCGTTTCCCCTAAAAGGAAAGGGGTTTTTTTTTTTTTTTTTTGGGGGGGGGGGGGAAAGCCCGAAGTCTATCAAGACCCCTATCCGGGATTCACGTGCCTCCTTTTGCGGGTGATGTACGAGTGAGCTGTTCAGGGGAAAGTCCTACCCCCGAAGGAACAGAGGCGAAGCACTTCGCGAATTGTAACCAATTTCCACCCGAAGGATGGCCTAAGGCAAAGCCGCCACTTCCCGACTTCAATCACCCCCCCCCCCCCCCTTCATCTTCAGGGGAAAGCCAGGGCCCATTGTCCCGCCTCAGCAAACATTCCTTTTCTCACCCCACTTCTCTCTTCCCTTCGACTACAGCCTCAAGTGGACCCCCATCTTGGTGGATCCCTCGCGCCCCTCCAGCCCGGCTTGCACAGATACCTGCTCCGGGAAAGAAATGGAGGGGGTGTCAATGCCGTACCCCGTTGCCTCCCGCCGCCGCCATCTTAACAGCAGTCCCTGAGCCTCAGCCCCAGTTAAATCACGCGAGAACTCACCACCTGGTAGGGGGAGGCGAAGAAAAGACGCGATAATTGAGATAAGATCAGACGAGAACTGGAGGAGCGGGGAGGGAGGCAAGTCATGAGGAAGTGAAAATCTCGCGAGACGTTGTCTCAGGCAACCACTTCCCGCGAGAAGAACAAACCAGAAGAGAACGGCGATAGTGCCTGCAATGGCATTCATCTCCGGGGAGCTTTTTTCCTCAGGCAGAATATTGGAAGGGCCATTGCAATCACGCATCGGAGTTCCACGCTCGGAATAAACAAGCCAGCGAGTAACTCTTCCTCGTGATGAATACCGCGAGAACCAAGGCAGATTTGCTTCTCGCGAGAATCAACGGAACAATGCGAGAGTTTCAGTCATGGTGTTTTCCGGGTGTCTTTTTCATTTCGACTTGTTGCAAAATTCCCATGGGTTTTTGAAAATTACATCACGTGAGAAATTGTCAACCTGGTTAAGTCGTGAAAGTTTCATCAGCCTTCCACTGAAGGGGCAAAACAGAAAGGAAACGTAGCGTCTAGAGAAAACTCCCGCGAGACTTCGTAGAGCCACCTACGAAATACCGAGACTTTCGTGCCTGAGAAAATCGTTGGGGGGGGGGGGGGGCGGAGAAGCGAAATCTCGAGATATCTGGTGACAGCTTGCGGAAGCGTGAAGCGTTCGTTTAACCTGTAGCGAGATTTCACAGGCGTTGAGCTTTGGGGGGGAGGGGGTCGAAGGCCGGGTGAAGGCGTCTCAGGGAACTCCTTCGAAAATTAGGGTGCTTTTTTCCCCCCCCCCCTCTTCTCGCATAACTTCGCGGGCGTTCGGCGGAAATCTCGCGAAACCTTGCTAAAGGAAGGAACGATCAAAACACTTGTTTCCAACCGGAAGACCAGCTTGCCGCTGCCGCCCTCTCTAGCGGTGGAGGGTTGTCTTCTCTCTCTCTCTCTCTCTCTCTCTCGCGCGCGCGCGCGCCCCCCTCCTTTGCAGGACGCAGGTGCGAAAGTTTTTTTCTTCGCAGCGTGAAGCGCGCTCAGCTGTCTCGAAGGTTCGCTCTTCTGAGGAGAAAAATCCCCCAGGCTGTGGAGGCGAATTGCTGAAAATCTGCCGATCAATCAATCCTGGAAGAAGGCAGAAGTCAGCCCACTCATCCGTTGGTGCTTAAAAAAAAAAAGAAATCCCACACGCATGCTTAGGAAGGCGCCAGGAATTAAATTTCATTAAAACGAACTTTTATCAAGTTATATCTATGTAAAATTAAACGGTAGCCTTGGAAGTAGCTGGCACGAATTGCAACTTTTGTAGAAGGGTAGTTTTAAAAGTATTATTCAAATCTATGAGGATTTGTTTTTAATTGGTCCAACTTCATGGCTGATAAATATTTTTCTATAAAAGTGATAATTCCGAACACGGTATTTTTACGAGTGACACATTATAAGGTCTATTGAAGTAACAGATGGGAGGAAACATTGCTCTTTTAATTCATACAAGTTGTTCGCACTTGGAAGCTGTTATTTCTGGTAGTACAAACACATTCCTAACCAGTTGGTCGACCAATCTAGCTTTGTAGCTTTTTGAAATGAACAAAAACTTGTTTAACCGGATTGATCAAGTGCCAATACAGTCATCTTAGGCTTTTTGCATTATCTTCCATTAACTTCGACAAATATTACTTGCAGTGTTGCGGGTGTTTTCCTTCTAAACAGATTTTATTGTTAAAATAATAGTAAATGGTTTCCAGGTCAACAGTGTGGACTCTGGCGGTGATCGATGCGTCTCTACAGGAGGGGATGGTGCCTCGGCACTTGAAGGAGGTTGTGCTTCGCCCTCTTAAGAAACCATCGCTGGACTCCACCCGGTTGGATAATTTCCAACCTGTCTCCAATCTTCCCTTTTGGGGGGAAGGTTGTTGTGAAGGTGGTCGCACCAGCAGCTCCAGAGGTTTCTGGATGAAACGGATTATCTCGACCCCTACTAGTCAGGAGTTCAGGCCTGGATTTGGGACAGAAATTGCATTGGTTGCACTTTTGGATGATCTCTGGCAGGAGCAGGATGGGGGTAGTGCATCCATCCTTGCTTTCCTTGACCTCTCAGTGGCTTTTGATACCATTAACCATGGGATTCTCCTGGGGGGTATGGGAGCAGGAGGCCTTGTGCTGTCTTGGTTCACTTCCTTCCTCTGCGGCCATTCTCAGTGTTGATAGGAGGGGAGACATCCAACCCTTGCCCACTGCTTTATGGGGCTGCGCAGGGCTGAGTACTCTCTCCACTCCTGTTCAATATTTATATGAAGCCGCTGGGTGAGATCAACTATCACCACTGACTGAAGTATCACCAATATGCTGATGATACTCAGCTGTGTGTCTCAGCCCATGGTGAACTCAGTGTTGCTGTGTCTTCCCTCTCACAGTGCCTGGAGGCTGTTTGGGGCTGGATGAGGAGCAAGAGGTTGAAACTAAACCCTTGCAAGACCAGGTAGCTCTGGGTTTGGGGTTCGTTGGCTCAGGGAGAATTACCACCTTTAGTCTTGGATGGGGTGGTACTACCCCAAACAGACCCTGCGCGTAATCTAGGGGTTTTCCAAGACTCACGATTCCTACTCAGAGCAGGTGGTGGTTGTGGTCTGGAGGGCCTTTGCGCAACTGCAGGCTACCAACAGTCCCTACTCACAGTCACTCATGCCCTACTCACTTCCTGGGAAGGCAGGGAATGTTGTGGGTCCCACCCCTGAGGGAGATACACCTGGTGGGACCCAGAAGAAAGGCCTTCTCTGTGGTGGCTCCCTCGATCTGGAATATCATTTCCCCAGAGACTAGAATGGCCCCCACTCTAGCACTCTTTCGGAAGGCACTGAAGACCCGGTTTTGCCAGCGGGCCTGGGGAACCCAGAGCGGGATGGAGCCCATCAAATGGCTAGTGTGATCTGCTGTCGTCAGGGTGGGAGTTAGGTGATTTTTTATTTTTTCTAGATTTTGTTTTACTGTACTTTATTAATTTATTTGATTTTTGTTAGTTTTTATTGATTTTAATTTTAATTTTTTGTTTCAAATATGGTTTTACATTGTGTAAGCTGCCTCGAGTTGACATGGACGATTAGGCGGCAATATAAATTAAATAGTTAAATAATAAATAAATGTAATCATGAAAGATGTCCAACACAAATTGATGTTAAATACTTCTAACCTGCGCATTCCAATATTGGAAGTTAAAACCCACCCCTCTCCTAGAAAAATGAAATATCCTAGGAAATATTAAAAAGGCAGAATATTTCCCCTAAAAAGAGAAGTAGAAAATCAGAAGCAGAAACTCACCTCAGAAGCAGAAGCTCACCCCCACCTTTGTTATTGGGCAGGCCATTAAGGCCTAGGCCAGAGTATTCTACATAACAAAGGCCTCCGCCCATCTCACCACATGGCCTGGGAAGATTTCATCAGCCAGCACTCAGGTGAAGCCATGTGATCCAGAAAAAGCCTACAAAGTTAGCTAAGATCCCCGCCCCTGGAAGTCTGACAGCCAATGGGGTACATTTCTTACACAAGAACAGGAAACGCAAAGGTGGGGCCCAACAGAGGAGATAAAACCAAGGGACTCAGCATCTCTCCCCTTTTTTTTGCTCAGGAGCTCCAAGGCATGTGGTCCTGTCTACCTGTCTACCTTCTTTCCAAGCAACTTCCATGAACCCAGTGTGTTTTTTCCCCACTTAGAACTGAACCCAGAAGGATATTTCTTCCAACACCAGTAGTATAGTAACAACTAGAAAGGGAGAGCACTTGATGTAAATTAATTCAAATTAGATTTGTGTGAAAATATGCTTATGTTAAATCTGGTTCACATCTCTGAACCATAATAGAAATTGTGGTTTGTGAACCATAGCATATGACAGATATGATTGTAACCAATTATACTCATCAAACTCTGGCATATTTTGATTGTGTATATCATTTTAAATGCAAACCTGATCTAGGTCCTAGTTTACACAATGCAATAATCTAATATAATATTGTTATGTGTTCAATCTCACTTGTATATTTAAAGAACATTTTGCTTACCTTGGTTCAGTGTTTTACCCTATTGGAGAATTTTAGTAACAGCACTAACTGTACAATGTATGTATTACATGAACCAGAATCAACTGCATTATTACCTTTACATTTTAGAAGAACGTTTATTATGGACTACATTTTAGAGAAAGAAGAAACTGCATACCACATCTCTTCTAGCACATTATTATAATGAGGTTCCCAAAAATATTGTTTTGTTTAAGAGTCATACTATATGTTTCAATTGTTCAACCTGCCTTGGATGTAATAACATGTTAATCCATTGATTTGTAAATCACAGTTCAATATTTTGTCAGATTGTATCTGACAGTTATTTGGCTTAGGATATATTGTATAAACCCAGCAAATCATTAGCTAGCATTTTAGATGAATCTAGCCCAGGGCTGTGAAACTCCCAGCCCAGCCCGCTAGCTGGATGTCACCTGCTGGCCATATCCACGCCCGATTTAGCGAAGGGGGAAAAAGTCCCGATATGTCCCGTGACGAAGCTGTGATGATATGAGTTTGACACCCCTGATCTAGCCAAATTGTGGTTTATTAAATAAATCATCGTTGAATATACTTGAACGTTCTTTGAATCAAGCCTAACCCTTATAGTATTTAGAAGCTGGAAATAAATTAGTGCCACTTTCCCTGATTTCTTGATAAACAGGCTAAAATTCACATTCAACATAATTATGACCACAATGGCTGAGATGAGGATTGTGGGACAAATAGCTGTAGGATACCATTTCAGGGAAAGAAAGCTGAAATAAAAACACTGCAAACATAAATAGAGTATATAGATGTGATAAAAACATATAATATGTGACTTTGATATGCATGCCTCATACAAATTCATGAATCTGGATCTTGTGTATAGATGCTTGGAAGAAAATCTGGCTGACAGACTTACACTCTAAGATGGATGTTCACAGACTGCTGCCTTATTTATGGTAAGTGGAATCAGTAGCTCTGTGAATTGGGTCACCTCTGTATGCAGACATTTTTCAGCAGCACTGCACTTGCATTTTTCCTCGTGTTACAAGAGTGAATGAAAAACTTTACAACTTAGTATCCACAAATTTGAATTTCAGGTTTAAGGTGTTTATGGATATCCCTTTTTTTCTCTCTTGTTTTGTTTTGATTCATTTAAGAAAAGGAGATTTTTTTAAAAAAAAGTATATTCATTAGAGGGCAGCAAATATCACTTGAATTAGGGAACCAGTAGGAAATAGATCAAGTAGTATTGTCCAGGGATTTTCAAACTTTTCCAGACTATGACACATGTTTGTTATAATAAAAAAAATTGGAAACCCTGATCAAGAGGCAAAGCTCTAGTGATAGAAAATTGGCTTTTATAACTCTTAATTTCACAGAACTCTTAGGATTTATCAGAACACTGCTGGAAAACCGCTAGGCAAGGCAAGGAGTATAGCTGAGTTACTTCCAGAAAGATGTATACACTCATTTTAGAAACAAAAACTTCAAGTACTTATCTACCAGTGAAAAATATTTAACAATTTTCAGTTTCCATCTATCCTGATTAACTATTTTTATATTATGCTGGTTCCATTAACACAAGCTAAACATAAATCATGGTTAACAAACCATTTTGGCTGTGTTCACATAACACATATCCACAAAGTATTTCATAACATATCATGATTACCTTATTCATTTGATAATGTAGTTTGAGTTTGACTTAAACACTGTAGTTTATTATTTAATAAATGTTAAGTGAAAATAGAGACTTTGATCTAGATCAGTCCATCCTCTCCATGTCACTATTTTTAAAAAGCATAAAAATAGGAAAAATGCTAACAACTTTCCCTGTATCTCTGAGCAATCTATATTCTAAATACTTGATAATAGTGTAGTTAAATATGTTATACTATATTGTAAAGAGTATAGTGTAACATAACAGTTGTCCAGGCCATTCAGATCTTACTGTAACTGCTTGCACAGCAGTTATTGATTAAACCACAACTGGATATATAAGTGATTAACTGTAATTTACAAACTAGAAGGGTGAAAAACAGAGACAGGGGAGAAAAAAAAACCACTCTTGACTATGTTATGGCTGTTCTGCTACCTAGTAGAACCAAATGCAAAACAAGTCTATGGTGTGATTAAGAGTAAAGCCAAACAGACATCCTTTAGCCAGGTTCCTACAATCATTTGAAGGCTTTCATTTCCCTCTCTCTCAGGTGCTCCGCCCTGAAAGACACCCACCCAAACTTCCATCAGCAGCTTCAACTCATTTTGGCTAGTTTATTTCACTGACTGCTTTGCTGCAGTGGTTACTACCATGTGGTACCATCCAGCCAGCCTGTTGCTGTTTTTCTTCTGCTTCATTGCTTGTGATTTATATTCTCCAGATCCAGGGCTTCTGTCTCAAGGCAGGAGCCACCTGCAATGGGTTCAAGAACTAGCCCGACACCCACGATATGGAGCTTGTTGGATGGAGGCCTTGAGACAATTGGATGGTGGGTGTAAGGAGTTGAATGAGGAACAGCAAAGCCATATTGCACTGGCATTTGCTCATTGCCACCTACAGCGGTGAGTCAAGTTTCTAAACTGAGGGAGTCTAGAATCTGGGTTTAATCACAGGGTGGAGGAAGCAAAGTTAAAATTCTACTCCTTTCTCAGTATTCCTGTCCTTTCAATTGCAAAGGGATGGGCAGGTATGTTTTCATCTATTGTAGCTGCTCCCTTTACGAAGCACCCTTGACATTAGAGTAGGGTATAGCTCTAGGTATATGCTGTTGAGCAGTGATAAACAAGAAGCTTTACTGGGATCATTTTTAATCTACTCAGAGAATGTGGAATTGGAAGGGGTGAAGAATAGAGTCAAAGCATAGGGCTTCTCTCTTATCTTCAATTTGATGTGCTTTTTGCCCATTCTTGGGCCAACAGAAAACTATGCTGGTGTGAAATTTGGTCTCCTTATTTCTGGCCCATACCAAGTCATCTGGCTTCTTTCAGCTGCGACAGTGCCTAACAAGTTGCATAGACTTTATGGTTGCCTAATGGTCTTCTAAGACCAATACATTCTCTTACCCTTGAGCCAGGAATAAAATGCAAATAACTTCTGAGGTCATCTAACAGTTGTATTAATATACAACAACAGTGAGAACAAGCTTCAGAACACTTCAACTGTGGCTAGAGGAAGCTAACAGAGTGCATTTTGATTCAATAATCTCAAACTAAATCAGAGGTCCCCAAACTTGGCAACTTTAAGACTTGTAGACTTCAACTCTGAGAATTCTCCAGCCAGCATAGCTGGCTGGAGAATTTTGGGAGTTAAAATTCACAAGTCTTAAAGTTGCCAAGTTTGGGGACCCTTGGACTAAATCATGAAGCTCAAAGATTTCAGCTAAATGTTTAAGCTTTATGTAGTTCTGTTAATAAACATTCTGATTTATGGAATGACACAAGCTGAAACTGCTGTACTACTTCCCTTGAAAACTCATGGAAGAGAATGGGGCAGGGGGCTTCTGTTTTAAAACCAGGGAAACCACCTTTTCATAGAAGAGGATTACTCCCCCTCCCCTGTTCACCCCCCCTCTCCTTTGCCTGTATAGTTTCTCCCCAACAAAACTACGTTTTTGTCTTTTCCTTGAAAGGTCTGGGAGGAAGTTCCCACCCTGTGAAATTGGTAGCTCCATCCGTGACTGCACACAGCACATGGATCCAGTGGCTTTTGGCGTGTACACAGAGTTTTTCACTCATGCTCATGCCATCTGTTATTTTCTTCACAATGAGGCTTGGCAGCAGCAGGCCCAAGATACTGTGCACAGGTCAGAAAAAAGGGGGTCTCCTTTTGTTGTTGATTGTTTTATATTGAAGGCTGAATTCCCTTGGGGGGGGGGGTAAACTGCTGGGGAGAGAAAATGGCATGGGGATGAAACTAGTGGTCGGTAAGGTGCCAAACTAAAAGTGGGACATTACAGTCTCTTCTTTTTCTCCCCCTTGAGCTTCTTGTCCTACAGGCTGCTAGAGAGGAAGGAGTCCCTTTTGTTGGAGGTCTAAATTTACACTCACTGAAACTTTTGAAGTTAGGCCTAGACTAAAGCATAAACAGTTGCAAGGTTACAGGTTGCCTACCCCAATCCCAAAGGTTAGAGGTGGGTATTCAGCAGCTTCTGACCAGTTCTGGAGAGTCAGTAACGGAAATTTTGAGTTGTTCAGAGAATCAGCAAATACCACATCTGACTGGAGATTTTACAGTATCCTTCCCTTGCTACGTCCACCAAGCCACCCCACAGAACCGGTAGTAAAAAAAAATCGAATCCAACCACTGCTAAGACTGCTTCATCTAGAAACAGGCTAAGGGAGTTACAACAAGCTTTGTCAGAGATCCTTGCCCATCTCATAGGTCACTGATGTGAACTTTTTCGGCACCAAGTGCCCAAACCCGAATGTGATTGCCAGAGTGCCAGAAACCTGAAGACCAGCTGGCTGGTATGTGCATGCCTGTTTTTTGGCCATTTTAGGGGGCATTTCTCAGACCATTTTTGGCCAGAAAATGGCCCCAAAAATGACTGGGGCCGTTTTCAGGCTGTTTTCCAGGCCATTTGGGGGGCCATTTTCAGGCTGTTGGGGGCCATTTTCAGGCTGTTTTCCAGGCCATTTTCCGGCACTCTGGCTCCCTGGAATACCAGAAACCAGAAGAGCAGCTGGCAACGGTGCGTGTGCTCACAGAGGGGGCTCCATGTGCCATCTCTGGCACGTGTGCCATAGGTTTGCCATCACGGTCCTAGGTGTTACTCTTGAATCCAGAAATAATCCACCAACGCAGAGGAAACCTGTCAATAACTCTTCTTTTGGTAGTTGAAAGTAGAAGATTAAAATATTTCTTTCTAATGGAAAATTGCTTGCTAAATTCCAGAAATCTTAATCACAGGCAAACTATATCAATAGTAGTTTGTTTTAGGATTTTAAATTGCTTTGAGTGCCTGAATGAAAATAGAAGAAATTAACTGAAAATAAATGAGTGGAGCTAAAAGCAATCTTTTGCGTATTTTAAAGTGTTTTCTGATATTGGTATTAAGTTGAATACAATTTTTTATTTAATTAGATACCCTTGCTGGTTTGCCTGTCAGTAAGGCTGGGATGGTCTAAAATTATGGACAAACAGACAAATAACCTTTAAGTGACAGATTGTGCAGCTGCTGTGTGGATACTATATAAATGATGCAGCTACTTTAAAAAGTTACTGGGGTGCAGCATTCGTGTGCTCTGAAGTACCTTTTTAGAATAACTTTCAAATGTTCTTGGGTTTTTGTTTTTTTTTAGTCATTCAGCTCTTGGGTGCAGGGTTTTCTTTTTTTCTGGAAAAGAGCAAAAAGGAGAAACCACCTCTGGAACTGTTCTTTATCAGGGGGACATCCTAGTATTCTCTGAAGAAGAAGAAGAAGAAGAAGAGAGTTAAGCTTGCAAAAAATACCTGTTCAGTAGCAGAGCCTCCTTCTTCTCCTTGTTTTTGCAATCTACTGGCAATGACTAGTATACTTAAAAAGGAAATGATTAAACAATGTTCTTTGTCCGTTGAATTGTCTTTTGCTGGCCGGCAAAATGTTTTCATTGCATGCCACTGTTCAAATTACAAGCTTTTATCTTGCTGTGGGAAGAAAGAGGTAAACCACTGGAAGTCTGCAGACCTGAGACATGTACTTGATAACTCTCTCCCTGCCAGGTCTGTACAACTTTCAGAATTTCATTCCAACCATCAGAACTGGCAGTACTCAGTGTAATGCCCCACATTTTCAGTACATGGGGAGAAGAGGTGAACGAGCCCTCAAATGACAATGTCATTCCAGTGTTTTCCGGTTATAGGCTGTTTTCTGAAGGACAGATTATCTAATGTGAGAAGCAAGCCCCATCAGATCTTCTAGCATCATTCTTTATCTAGCTGACACTTGGTGAAAACAGAGAAAAAGTCTCTGTGTAAAGAGGGGAAAAGCTCAGTAAGCAAGGCTATAATTTGGCTTTTTTACTTGGGGTGTAATTAGCAATCTGTGACCTCAGAGGGAGGGGACACAGTGAAATTGGCCCTTTATGGTTCCTGCCTTTGTGTGTAATTAAAATTGGCAGTGACAATCTGGAAAAGAAATTAACACCTCAACTCAGGCTTAGATAATTGAGGAAAGGATACATGGAACACAGGCAATAATGGCTGGATGCCACAGATTTCCACTCCAATACTTATCGTTTATAAACCCTAGTGTAGATAAGGATTTATAAGCTATAATCCATGAGCACATAGTGGACACTATAAATGCCAACTTCATTTTACAGCATAGAAAAAATTAAATTAATAATCCTTTATTCCATTGCAGATATTTAAAAAATGCAACCCCTTTTTTTCTTTTTAAGAGAGAAACATGAACTACGCCTAATCAGAAATTAGTCCATAGGGTTCAGTTCAGGGGTGGGATTCTACCAGTTAACATTCTAAGCAATTCGGAGAACCGGTTGTTAGAAGAAATTACTGGCCTAATCCTTTAAGAAAGGCAGGAAGGAAACATTCTGGTGTTGCTTACAGAAACTGCCTCTCTGTTAACCCTTATTAAGGCCCCGTCCCACCGTACTTACGGATGTAAAATATAAAAAAAAGCTTGCCATCTGTTGGAAAACGCTATGCATCCGTTGTATACTCACTGCATACGTGTTTCATACGCTCTATCCATCGAGCATCCGTCCACTGCGATTTCATCCGTGCAAGAAGTTTTGAGCTGCACAAAACTTTGTGAATGGATGAACTTTCCGCTGCATACGATGTACATCCGCGACATATACGGGCAACAAACGTTCTATGTCCGTTATCATCCGTTAAACGTCCGCTGTATCTTCTCTGCATCCTCTGGCCATCCCCTCAACTCACATCCACTGCAGCTGAAAATGGAAAGAGGGAGGAAGCGAAAGGTACACGGAATGTCTACACAGTGTTAGTAGCACGGAAATAGAAAGGATGTAAATGTATGCATCTCATATATAAAGTATTAAAAACGGACAAAATGTTTGTATCTGGGTTGTATCTTGTATATTTAGGATGTCTGGAGTATGTCTAGAGTATGTAGAAGGACACCTAGCAGACAACCGATATTTTCTATAAAAAGGGGGAGAAAATCATCTGGATCGCTGGGATGGTGGACCATACAGTCCCACTATGGTTGCACTGGCAGTTTATCTATCCCACAACTATCCTTATCTATTCCACAAGCTTGCAAAGACTTAACCATTTTTTCAAAGTTTTCACCAACACTTTATTAAGTAAACAAAATGAACCAAGTAAATTAAGTGTCTTAAGCAAAGATAATATTTATTAACTTTCTTAGGTAAACTTTATGACTTTATTAAATAAGCAAAATGAACCAAGTAAAGTGTCTTAAGCAAAGATAAACTTAACAAGTAAACAACTCAGTCTCTGACACTATTCTCAGTCACTCTGAGTCATGTCCATGGTCTCAGCTGTTAAGCAGGCAGGGACTGTGGAGGTGGCTGTGGCTTGAGTGCTGATCTGAGGCACCATTGGGGTGCTTGGCCCCGAGAGTACAACAGGTGCTGGTGTGTTCAGGAAGCTATCCGAGAGCTGAATCAGTCCCATGAGGTTGAGAAGCCCTTCATCAAGGACTTGAGATGTCAGGCCCAATACTGATGACAGATTGTCCGTTGACGGGCTTGGCTGTGAGGTGGAGGAAGGGTTGGGAGGAGTGTAGTGGGGCTGTCTGGTCTGCAGCTGGGTGAGGACTGGTGTCTGTGGCATCCGATGAACTTGGGCCTGGAGTGGGAAGTTCTACTTCTGCTGTGGGAAATCCTGGTAGTCGTGGCCTTGGTAGGTGAGGTTGAAAGCCGTGGAAGGGCTGTGACATCGCCTGGGGTGGAGGAGCAGACCTGGACTGGGTAGGAGCAGCTTCAGCTGGGCCTTGAGGGTTGTGCAGAAGTGTTGTGATCTTCTGCTTCATCACCTGGTACTGGGCCTCGGGCAGGTCCCTCAGGGTCTGGCTCACGTAGGTGATGAAGGTGTTCCGGCCCGAGGACGTTCTGTCCAAGTGGACCAGCTGAGAGAGAAGTTCTGTGCTGGTCTTCATTGTGTCCCTGATCTCCAACAGCACACTGTGGTCCTGGCCCTCCACTCTGCCTCTCTGCCTGCATCCTCTGGAGCTGGGGGTGGGGGTGGGGGCAGGTTGGCCTCTGGTGGCTGCTGCTTCTTCCTCCATTTGTGACAGCAGGGCGTCATCCTCCACGGGATCCTCCAAGTCCGCCGGCATGGAGAGTGCATCTGTCGGGGGGGTCTCTGCTGTGGGGCCCTCTGAAGACCTGCCTGGACAGGGTAGCTGGCTCCTGGCTGGAAGAGGACTGGCTGTCTGTGGGCTGTCTGAGGGAGAGGGGTGTCAAAGGGGCTGCTCCTCGGTGGCGGATCTCACCCTCCAGAAACTGCACTTGGCCATGACATACATCTCCCGGTCAGTGAGCTTGACAGTAGCCTGCCCAGATTTCTTGAGGTGTAGCTTGCCATACCAGGTGTGCATGTGCTTCCACCATCCAAGGAGTACTTCTGCAGTGTACCCTAGGCTCTCTGCCTTGCCTCTCCAAGCTGCCTACTTCTTCTTGGTGTCCCGATACAGTATGTAGCCCTTTCTCCAGAGGTACTCGTTCTCCCTCAGCCATTCCAGCACCTCATCCTCATGCTCCTCAGAAATGGTGTACTGTTTCCTCTCTCCCTTCTCCTTCCCTTGCCTCTTCCTCCCTCTGGCAGGGGCTTCAGCAGGGCCTTCAGGGGCTTGAGCAGCAGGGCCTTCAGCAGCAGGGCTTTGAGGGGCTTGAGGGCCTTGGGGCTGGTCCACCACAGCAGCAGCAGCAGCTTCAGAATCAGTGCCAGGGGGTGGGATGCTGGTTCTGGCCTTCTTCACCTTGCCAGGGCTTGAACAAGTAGGCACGGATTTCCTCTTCTTGCCTGACTGACGAACCATGGTGTTCCTGCAAGATGTATGTGGCAGCACATCTTTCCCCTGCATGCTGACTGCGTGCGTGCTGCATCCTTTTATATCCACAGAGCTGACACAATTCATACTCCCCGCATGCGCAGTGAACGCTTTGCATCCGATATACATCCGCGCGGCATCCCCTTTGTTTCCTATAGGCGTCCGTGATGCATCCGCTTCATCCGCTATGCATCCGCCCCTTCCGCTTTGCATCCGCTTCGAAATTTTCCCCCGGAACCCCTTCAGAGGTGTCATCTGCTTCCATCTGCTTTCATCTGCTCGGCTTCCGATTAACATCCGTTTAACATTCCTGCTCCATACTACACACATCCATTCTTTTCCGTTCTTTTCCATTCTGTTTATGCAAATTTTTGCCGGATGGAGCCACCCCCGAAATTTTGCTCGTCCGCTGTGTCCTTTATGCATATGTTTTGCGTCCGTCGGCCAGTGGGACTGGGCCTTTACATTCTTGGCAGGAATAGATTTCCTGTCTCTAGAACTTCTTTGGAGTTTTTTTTTCCTCCTTTGCCTAGTACTTTGCTTGGGTGGAGTGACCATTCAAAGTTACAATGGCACTGAAAAAAGCGACTTATGACCATTTTTCACACTTACGACTATTGCAGCATCCCCACAGTCACAAGAGGCCAGGCGAGGAGATACATGCCTCGATGTGAGTGATGTGGAGTTGGCCATGCCCAGCCAGTAACATGACCACCAAGCCATGTCCACCCAGTCACATGACCACCAAGCCATGCCCACAGAACTGGTTGTTAACAAATTTGAATCCCAGCCCTGGTTCAGTTGTCTTTATTTTCAAATATCTGTACATAGGATGGCCACGTTCCATTTGGTGAATTTGTACCAAAAGAGAAGGTCTAGTGGCTTCCAAGTCTCTGCTTAGCCATATCAATTCTTTATTCACATGTTTGATATCTCACATCCAGAGATATTTAATTCTTAAAATAAACCAAGGCATATGCTGACTGGGAATACTGGCAGTCCCCATCCCAATTTATCCATGCCAGTGTGTACTTCTAAGGTTCTGATCCACTTTTCAATATTTTCTTTTTGCATAGCATTCAAGATTCAGATTTGAATAATGGATAAATGCATCTCCTTTTCCACGTAAGCCTTTGTCAGTTTTCAAGAACATAATTTGGAAGCAAGAAAAAAAAGAAATACCCTGCTTGGAGAAAAATAGTAATGGGGTACAGTAATAATTGTCAATGTAGTCGACCTTCATTACAAGAGGAAAGGGAACTGGCAGGTTACTTAGGCTTGACTCCTAGTCACCTGTGCTTATCTCTTTTTGTGAATCTTTGTTGTTAAGTCACAGGAAAAATAGACTCGAGACCAGTGTAACTTCAGCTCTTTATTAAAGTATAGATCTGTGCTGGACTTGCGAGCCGCGGCAGCCCTTCTTATAAGGCTTGCTGGCGGCTTGCATCCAATGACGGCTTTCTGAATCTCCCGCGAGCGACGCGGCCAATTGCGGTTGATTCCTTACTAGCCAATCACTGTCATTCTCTCCAATCACAGTGCAGACCGTGTTAACCAATCAGGTGAGGGTATTCCAAGAATGTTAATATGGAACATTTGTGAACTTCACCATCTTTGTGAAGCTTTTCACAAAGATGGTGAAGCTTTAAATGCAGTTAGTGCAGGCTGCAGTGTTTCCAAATCGGGCATTTGCTGATCTCATGCCAATGGCCATGTTGCTTCTGAAATGCCAAGACTTCTGGGTAGGCAACTCAATAAGAATCCTTTTAGGTAGAAGAACTTTTTGGAATATGGCGGATGGTTTACCCTGGACCGGATTTAATTACTTCCTTCTTTATCTCTGGTTTATATCAGGCTGATCTCCTCTTCAGAAACAGTGGCCCATCAGCTGGAATCTACCAATCAGCTTGCAGAAGAGACTGCTCGGATCCAAAATGCCACCTTGCGCTCTCAGGAGCAAATCCTGCGCGATGGAGAACTGCTATGGCAGACGCTCCGTGACTCCTCCCAAGGTGACTTGAGTACAAAGCTGCATTATTATTCCTTTTAAGAGTTTGCATCAGTTGTGGGATTCAAATATTTTTTACTACCGGTTCTATGGGCGTGGCTTGGTGGCAGGGGAAAGATACTGTAAAATCTCCAGTCAGAGGTGGTATTTGCTGGTTCTCCCACAACTGATTCTACAGAACTGGTCAGAACCTGCTGAATACCACCTATCAGTTTGCACTGATAGCTAGATATGATATCAGTGGAACAACTTGCCTCCAGAAGTTGTGAATTCTCCAACACTGGAAGTTTTAAAGAAGATATTGGACAAGCATTTGTCTGAAATAGTATAGGGTTTCCTGCCTGAGCAGAGAGTTGGACTAGAAGACCCTCAAGGTCCCTTCCAGCTCTATTTTTCTATTATTACTCTATTGTTCTATTTTATTCTATATTACAGAGATCATCCCTACAAATACACCCCTGTTAATTTGCAGAAACGTCTTGTGTTATATGGCAGAAGTTTCCATTCTTAAAAGTACTGGAGTATACTACAGCATTAGTATATTGAATCAAAAAACTTATGACACCACTTTCAAGCTCATAAGAATATGTCTAGAGAAGCAAATTTTGATATTCTTATTCAGTTTTTTTTTTAAGTGCTGTAATAAGTTTTTTTTTTTTAAGTAGATGCTCAATTGCTTCAACCCATGGTTTGCAACTGAAGAGACTGGTAATTTGGGAATCTGAATGCAAGCCAGACATGATCCATTAGACCAGCTGGGCTAATTAGTGGATTGCAAATCAATGACCTTTTTGATTTTGCACTTCTCAAAATGTTGCAGGGCAGATTTTGACTTGAGTAAATCTGTCAGAACGCACGTGTTTGGGATTTGATATATCATAGAAATGCACCATTTAAGATAACAGATAAGTAAAAATTCATTTCATACAGGAAAAGGTTTTCCAAGCTAATTATTTCTTTGCCTGGATTATGCTATTCAAAAACATTGCAAAGAAGGGCACAAGAGATTTATAAATCAGTGCAAAAACTTGACAGCTTAGAACTTGTTTCATACTGATTATCAGTCCTTAGAATTGGGATTTCCACAGCTAAAATACAAGATTATAAATTGCAATATCATGTGACCTCATTGCTTAACAATGGCAATTGTTGAGAGAGAGTGTTAGGAATATATGTCACCTAACAGTTAGGTTGGAAAATATATAAACCAGGATAGACATTTTAATCTTGTCTCTTTAAGGGAATGCTAAAATTGTAATTGGGTGTGGTTCCTTAAATGGCCATAAGATGGAGCCAGAAACCTGGGTTGTTTAGTCCTGTCCTTTTCTGGAGAGTGTTGCTGTTCCTGCATTCACTGTTGCTGATCATCTTTAGTCTTGATTTGATGTGAGTTTATTACTGAACTGTTTTTAATACTGGATTTTGTTATTGGATTACCCTTGGACTGAAAACTGACTGCTTTAACCGTGAATGACTTGGATTGTGTTTGCTGAACTTTGCTTAATCGTTTTACTGGAAGTAAAAACCTACATTTTACTATACAGTGTGGTTGTGTGCTGTGTGTATGTTATTATTCACTACTCTCACTACGTCTCCCTGTGTGCGCTCATTCTCCTAATGGGGAATTATCTCAACAGAGAGTCTGGACCCAAACATACTGGCTTTCAAGCCTAAGACAGGACTAGAATTTAGTCTCCTGATTTCCAGCCTGGTGCTTAGGCTTAGATAGACAGAACGGTTGATAGCTGGCTATTAGTACTGTAACAGACCTGTCTGGCTTGAGATTTTTGCTGTTGACCTTGCCTGAATTAATTCTTCCATGAATGGATATAATGCACAAAAATGGGAAGAAAGAATATGATTGTCAGGCTCTGACAAAGACTGGCTGAGAATGATAAGAAGGTTGCAAATTTGTGTGGAGGAATTAGGTATTACAGACAGTGAACCTCAACTATTCAAGGGGCCTTGTTCAATGATAGAAATAGCCTTTCTATGTAGGAAATTCCAGATTCTTCCCTTGCCATCCCCATATAGGATAGGAAACACTCTTCCTTGAAATCCTGAACAGCTATCCCAAGTTGCAAGTTCTGACTACCGATTTGAATCAGTATAAGAAGTTTCTTGCCACCCAAAGATTCCTATTCTTGGAGTACAAAAATCTAAATTCCATGAAATCCATCATCACCACTACAAGAACCATACAGTGTAAAGCCCCTGTCACACAGCACCAACAGATGGAAAGAGGATGTAAAACGGAGAGAAACACTTGCCATCCATTGGTTAACGCGATGCTTCCGTTCTGTACTCACTGCGTCCGTTTTTCATCCTCTCTATCCGTCCAGCATCCGTCTATTGACATTTCATCCGCTCAAAAAGTTTTGAGCTGCACAAAACTTTTTGAGTGGAAAATGTATCCAATGCGTCCGTTCTGCATCCACTACGCATACGGGGAACATCCGTTCTACATCCGTTGTCATCCGTTACACATCCGCTATATCCGCTAGGCATCCGCTGCGCATCCGTGCAACTCAAATCCGCTCCAGCAGAAAACAGACACAGGGAGGAAGCGAAATGGACGTGGAATGGACGCGCAGCGTTAGTAGTATGGACGTAGAAAGGATGAAAGCGGATGCAGCTCGCATACAAAGCATTAAAACGGAAAAAATGTTCGCAGAGGGGACCTATCTCGGATATTTAGGATGTCTGCAGGATGTCTAGAGGATGCAAAAGGACATCTAGCAGAAAACCTATATTGCCTAAAAAAAGGGGGAGGAACTCACCTGGATCTCACTTTCAGTCCAGCAGCCCTGGACCTCTTTAGCCTTGCTCTTGCTCAGGCTCTTCCACAGCATCCAGTCATCTCCACCATGGATCATCACACTCCTTTTGGTAGCCACCATCGTTCTACAACAGTGCGAAGCCATCTACAGGCTCTTTCACCTGTTCTACACGAAGAAAAGGAGGCGGCCAAGAAGCGTCTGGGTCCGAAGATGGATCGCCAGAAGAGCCGAGTACGGACTGTATAACAAGCTGATGGTGGAGCTGAGGAATGAAGACCCTCGTGCATTCCGGAACTTCATGAGGATGCTGCCAGTCATGTTTGACGAAGTTGTGGAGCGGCTGAGACCCAGGTTGACCAAGCAGAGCACCAACTTCCAGCCCAGCCTGGACCCTGAGCTCAAGGTGGCACTGACTCTGCGCCACCTGGCCTCAGGGACCACGTACAGGAGCATGCAGTATGGCTGGAGGGTGCCACACAACACCATCAGCATTGTGGTCAGAGAAGTGGTGGAGGCCATCATCGAAGAATACCTGGAGGAGCTTCTCCAGTGCCCCTCCACTGAAGAAGGATGGAAGAAAGTTGCAGAGCAGTGGTATCAGAAGTAGAACTTCCCCCACACCGTTGGAGCCATCGATGGCAAGCACGTGGCCTGCAAAGCTCCAGCCAAGTCAGGGTCCACTTATCTCAACTACAAGGGCTTCTTCAGCATCATCCTCTTCGCCATGGTCGATGCTGACTACAAGTTCATGTACATCGATGCTTCAGGCAACAGGTCAGCTTCAGATGCCCAGGTATACAACGCCAGTCACCTCAAGGAGGGGCTGGAATGCAACCTCATCATGGGCTTCCCAGATCCAGAACCCCTGCCCAACGACACACAAGATGTGCCCTACTTCATTGTGGAGGATGACGCCTTCTCCCTCAGAACCTACCTCATGAAGCCCTACACTTCCAGATGCCTCACCCGTGAAAAGAGGATCTTCAACTACAGGCTGTTCAGGGCAAGGCGGGTGGTGGAGAACGCCTTTGGCATCCTGGCCAACAGGTTCCAGGTACTTCTCACCACCATGCCCACAGACCGTGAGGAACATCGTGGAAGCTTGCTGCATCCTGCACAATCTCATGAGCACCCGCTACCCAGTGTTGCAGAACAGGCTCGTGGACCTCCAACAAGGGAATGGGGACATGGAGCCTGGTGAATGGAGGCAAGGGCAAAACCTGATTGACACTGTGGATGTGCAAGGCCCCAACAGAGCTTCACGTGAAGGGAAGAAGCAGCGCAACCTCCTGAAACACTGGTGCAACTCCCCAGCTGGAGCAGTGGAGTTGCAAGACAGGATGGTAGATGCTTAATGGATGCTTCCTTCAGCCTGTCTCATCACACTGATGAGATTGGGCCATGTATGTTGAGTGGCCCTACAATGAACAGGGCATTTAATAAAGAGTTGTGTTTATGTTGAAATGTGTGGATCAATGATTACATTGTTATTGATAATAAAGGGCCATAGGTGTGGCACCTGGGAGGGTGGACCATACAGTCCCACTATGCTTGCACTGGAGGTTTATCTATCCCACAGCTATTACCCATCCCACAGGTATCCCTGCCCATCCCACTGCTATCTTAACCCATCCCACAGCTATTACCCATCCAACAGGTATCCCTGCCCATCCCACAGATATCCCTGCCCATCCCACAGCTATTACCCATCCCAAAGGTATCCCTGCCCATCCCACTGCTATCTTAACCCATCCCAAAGGTATTCCTGCCCATCCCACTGCTATCCTTACCCATCCCACAAGCATGCAAAGGCTTAAACCATTTCTAAAAGTTTCCACCAAGACTTTATTTAATAAAATAAATGAAGCAAGTGTGTGAAGCAAAGATAATCTTTATTAATAACAAGCTGTAAAAGAAAAATGACCCAAGTGTCCCAAGCAAAGATAAAGTCAACAGGTAGCCACCCAGTCTCTGGCACTCTTATCAGTCACTCAGAGGCGTGCCCATAATCTCAGGGGTGAAGAATCCATGTGCTGTGGAGGTGGCTGCTGCTGGAGTGCTGGTCTGAGGCGCCATTGGGGTGCCTGGTCCCGAGAGGACAACAGGAGATGGTGTGTGGAGGAAGCTCTCAGAGAGCTGGCTCAGTCCTGTGATTTTGAGAGCCCCTTCCTCCAGGACATGGGGTGTCAGCCCCAAGACCGATGACAGATGTTCTGAGGCCGGGCTTGGCTGTGGGATGGAGGAAGGAGGAGTGTAGTGGGGATGTCTGGTCTGCAGGTGAGCGAGGTGAGGCGTGGGTTGCATCTGTGGCGTGGGTGGCACCTGTGGCATGGGTGGCATCTGTGGCGTGGCTGGCATCAGTGGCGTGGCTGGCATCTGTGGCGTGGCTGGCATCGGTGGCGTGGCTGGCATCGGTGGCATGGCTGGCATCGGTGGCATCAGTGGCACCGGTGGCGTTCGATGTACCTGTGCCTGGACTGGAAAGGGCTGCCTGTGCTGCTGGAGCTCCTGGTAGCTGTAGCCTTGGTAGGTGAGGGCCTGTGTAAAGCCTTGGAAGGGCAGTGACATCACCTGGGGTGGAGGAGCAGACCTGGACTGGGTGGGAGCAGGTTCAGCTGGGTCTGGAGGGTTGTGAAGAAGACCGGTGATCCTGTCCTTGATCCCCTGGTACTGTGATTCGGACATGTTCATGAGGGTCTGGTTGACGTACGTTATGAAGGGCTTGCGGTTGGAGGATGGGATGTCGGTGTGTACCAGCTGAGAGAGGAGATCTACGCTGCTTCTGATGGTCTCCCTGATCTCCAGCAGGACAGTGTGGCTCTGTCCCTCTGGTCTGGCTCTCTGCCTGCTTTCTGTGGAGGTAGAGCTGGGGGTAGATGTGGGCTGGTCTCTGGTGGAAGTACCCCCTCCTTGCTCCCACTGCATCAGGGGGTCCTCCACACGCTCCGCCACGGGGAGTGCAGCTGTCGGGGGGGTCTTCATCGTGGCACGCTCCACAGATACCTGCCTGGACACAGGAGCTGACTCTTGGCCAGAAGAGGACTGGCTCTCTGCAGGCTGCCTGAGAGAAAGGGTTGTCAGAGGGGCTGCTCCTCGGTGGCGGACCTCACCCTCGAAGAAGCTGCACTTGGCCATCACGTAGGACTCTCGGTCCGCCAGCTTGACCGTGGCCTGGCCAGATTTCTTGAGGTGGAGCTTCCCGTACCAGGTGTGCATGTGCTTCCACCAGCCGAGGAGCACCTCCGAAGTGTAGCCCAGGCTCTCTGCGTTCTCTTTCCAAGCAGCCTACTTCCTTTTGGTGTCTCGATAGAGCCTGTGTCCCTTCCGCCAAAGATACTCGTTCTCCTTCAACCATTCCAGCACCTCCTCCTCATGTTCCTCTTCGATGGAGTATTGCCTCCTCTCCCGTTCACGCGTATGCCTCTTCCTCCCTCTGGCAGGGCCATCTGGGCCCTCATCAGAGTGGCTTCGAGGTTGTAGGGGCTGCTCCACCACACCAGCAGCAGCAGCAGCAGCAACAACAACAGTAGCAGCAAAAGCAGGACCAGCAGGACCAGCAGCACCAGCAGCACCAGCAGCACCAGCAGCACCAGCAGCACCAGCAGGACCAGGAGCACCAGCAGGACCAGGAGCACCAGCAGGACCAGGAGCAGCACTAGCAGAGTAAGCACCAGCAGAAGCACCAGCACCAGGAGCAGTGCCAGCAGAAGCTCCAGCACCAGAAGAGTCAGCCTGAGCAGCAGAAGCCCCAGCAGAAGCAGAGTCAGGGCCAGGGGGTGGGATGGTGGCCCTGTTCCTCTTGCCAAGGCTGGCAGCAGATGCCACAGGCTTTCTCTTCTTCCCCATGGTTATTGGCTGGCTGGATGACTGGAGCTATGTCTGGCAGCAGGTCTTTCCTCTGAATGGTGACCTGCTTGCAAGCTGCTTCCCTTTATATCCGCGGGGCTGATGCAATGCATCCTCCCCGCATGCGCAGTGAACGCTCTGCATCCACTAGGCATCCGCTAGGCTTCTGCTAGGTTTCCACTCTGCATCCTCTTCATCCGCTCTGCATCCGCTCCTTCCGCTGTGCATCTGCTTCGCTGTGCTCCCCCAGAAGCCCCGCGGATGTGCCATCCACTCCCATCCACTTCCATCCGCTAGGCTTCTGTGTAGCATCCGTTTTACATCCCCTCTACGTCCTCCCCCCATCCGTTCCTTTCCGTTGTTGTCGCTCTGCTTATGCAAATTTGGGGCACTTTTGAGAGCGGATAACAACGGATGGAACGTTTTCTCGTCCGCTGTGTCCTTTATACAAACGTTTTGCATCCGTCGGCCAATGTGACAGGCCCTTAAAGGAAGAATGAAGGCTGGCCCTGTGACCATATGTAAAATAGTTTTCAGAGCCTTATGTAAGGTCAATAGTGAGAGGGTGAGGTGCACCTTTGAAGGTAAAGTTTTCCAAAGTGTCGGGGGCCAACACAGAAAAGTCCTGTCTTCTGGTCCCATCTCCTGAGAGCCAGCATCTTACTTAAGGTATTACGGAAACAGGAACTACATTGGGTTAGGAGAAACTGGCTCCCCCTCATCTATCGGTACTTATGCTTTCAATCAGTGTGTGAAAGACAGATAACAAATTCATAGCAGTATCTATAAGTGGCCCAAATAATCAGTTTTTATTACAATTGTAGACCAGTATTGAATGGCCCAAATAAGATACCCAGTTTGTCTGGGAGGGCAATGACTTCTTGTCCTTCCTCCTCTCCTTTCTGCAGGCATACACCAGGCCTTCCAAGAACTACAGAATTCGGCCATTGAGCAACGAGTGGCCTTTGCAGAAATCTTTAATCGGGTGGCCTTCCTACATCGCTTTGTAGTGGGGGAATCCAATGCTCTCTATTCTGTCTTCTTCCATGTCTTGAGCGGTGTAACAGCCCTGCTGCTGACCTCTAGCCAGCGAACTGCAAGAGCTCGGTGAGGAAAAAAAAAAACAGGACACACCAAATGCTCTTGGATTGTTTAATGTTCTATCTGGCCCACTCAAAATGATTGGATCACACGAATGTAGGTGGAGGGTTCAAGCTTTCCTTGAAGGTATCCATAAGTGTAATTCTTGGTGCAACAAGAAGTGGTACAAAATGTTTCTGTTGCCATTTGTGAGCTGCCCAGGGTTATGTTGCCTAAGATGGGCAGTTATCAAAATATTTTCAATAAATCAAACAGCCTTTGACATAATCAATCCAAGTAATTTGGTCACATAATATGCTCTTCTTTTTCTGATAGAATTGATAAGCCTGCAAAAGAGGAGCTGTAGAGGATCTTATTTTGAATGCTAAACATCCCTAGTTTTAATTCCAAGGAATTCCAAGTATTGCTAGGATTTAACTGCTTCTGAAAGTTCAGAAAGACACTGTCAATTAGGGCTGGCAATAAGACCAAAGCTCTAGCTCAGTGTAAGGCAGTTCCACTGCTTGCCTTCCCCATAATTGTTCAGCAGTCATATCATCGGACTGCAATAAGTGAAAATTTAGTATGGGTAGTCCTCAACTTTCAACCAATTGTTTAGCAACTGTTCAAAGTTACAATGGCACTGAAAAAAGTGATTTTTGACTGGTCCCCATGGTCATGTGATCAAAATTTGGGCACTTGGCAAGCAGTGTATATTTACGATGGGTGCATCATCCTGAGATCATATGATCACCATTTGCTATCTTCGCAGTCAACTTCTGATCAGTAAAACTGGGTTTGCTTGATGACTGCAGGATTCACGTAACAAATAAAGTGTGTTAAAAAATTACTTCACTTAAGTGTGGCAAAAAAAGGTCATAAAACTGGGTGCAACCCACAACTACCTTGCTTAGCAAATGGAAAATCTGGGCCCAATTGGCCATACGTTGAGGACAGCCTGTATAAGACTGGATTCAGCTTTTTCCCCTCTTTGTGGATGACAGCAGATGAAGAAATAGTGGGGTACCTGCAATGAATGGGAAGTAGGGACAAGTTTATTCAAAACATTGCAGTTATTATTTATATAGGGTTAGTCATGTTTTCAGCATTTAACACATGTAAACACTATCCCAAAGTTGGCATCTCGCCTATTGCCAATGAGGTATCATCTTCAGTAGGTTTAGTCAAAGCTTGGGAGAGGTAGTTTAATTTTGGATGTCAAAACTTCTTCTCCTCAGGACTAAAAATGAGCTTCCTTTCAAAAGGAAGTTGCAATTATCCAAATATATAATTGTGCAAAACCATAAGAATCCATTCTTCTGTGAATGTAAGCCATGGACATACAGACTATGAAATATATTCCATGCTTTCTCATAATGGCCTTTTATTCCCCCCTTTTATCTCCAGGCTCATCTTGCTGACCTTGGTGGGAGCTAATATTTACCTAGAACGTGTTGTTTGCAACTTTCTCCTGGATCACTCAGAAGAGGGCTATGACCTGACAGTAGGGTTGTTCTCTTGCAATAGCAAATGGAGGTGGGGGGAAAGAACCAGAGGGATAACCAAAACTAGGCCAGGCCTGGAGGGATGCTTTGATGCTGATCTTAACTGAGGAGCTGTCTTATTGTTCCAACTCAAATGACTTGATGTGTTTTTGTCCCCAGCTCTTTGCCTGCAGTGTCATGATGTCATGCTCATCCTTGTTAAGGGACAGTGGCTGCAATTAAGCTTTTTTGGGAGGGAGAGGTGGAAGTGTGGAGCTATAGAGAAACAGCAAAGTGGAGCTAGATAATTCTGAGGGAACAGAAGGTTCCCAACCACCAGTTGAATTCTCACTTTAAGTTGATTCAGTGAAGCCTCTCGAATATTGTTTTGTTCTTAACAAAATGCATGCCTGCTCAAAGACAGCCAAAACCTGAGTTTCTAGCATTGCCACCCATAGATTTGAATTAAGTTCATAGCTATTACTGAAGCTGGAACCCAAGTGAGACAAAACGTGGTGAAAAGTTATAGTCAAGGGTTTCAGTGCCAGAACAATTAAAATTCTGTTTTCTTTTTTGAAGTTAGGCATCCCTTGTATTTGTTTTGTTTCTCTCAGCTGAACAACTAGACACAAGAACAGTTTTTTCCTGAACGCCATCACTCTGATAAACAAATAATTGCCTCAACACTGTCCAACTATTTACAAAATCAGCACTACTATTACTGTTAATCTTCCCATCACTCATTATCACCCATCCCCTTCCACTTGTGACTGTATGACTGTAACTTTAACACTTATATCCTTACGATTTATATTGACTGTTTCCTAGTATGATTTGATTGCTTATTGTACCCTATGACTATCATTAAGTGTTGTACCTGATTCTTGATTCTTGACGAACATATCTTTTCTTTTATGTAACTGAGAGCATTTGCACCAAGACAAATTCCCTGTGTGTCCAATCACATTTGGCCAATAAAAGAATTCTAATTCTTCTTTTGCATTAAGTAGAATCCAGTTATTGCAATTATCCATTCCTGTGCTTCTGTTAGGCATACAATTGCAACACCATTCCTCAGGAAGTCACAAGCCCTGTCTATACAAGTAGTTCTTGATGTACAACAATTCATTTAGTGACCATTTAAAATTACAATGGCACTGAAAAAAGTGACTTAGAATAGAACAGAACAGAATAGAATAGAACAGAACAGAACAGAATTATTTATTGGCCAAGTTTGATTGGACACACAAGGAATTTGTCTTGATGCAAATGTTCTCAGTGTACATAAAAGAAAAGATACATCCGTCAAGAGTCAAGAATCAGGTACAACACTTAATGATAGTCATAGGGTACAATAAGCAATCAAATCCTACTAGGAAACAGTCAATATAAATCATAAGGATATAAGCAACGAAGTTACAGTCCTATTATCACAAGTGGGAGGGGATGGGTGATAATTGTGACTATTTTTCACACTTACGATCTTTACATCATCCCCAGGGTCACATGGTTAATATTTGGATGCTAAGCAGCTGACTCACATTTATGACAGTTGCAATGCCCCGGAGTCCCCTTCTGCGATCTTCTGACAAGCAAAGTCAATGGGAAAAACAGATTCACTTAACAACCATGTTACTAATTTAAGAACTGCAGTGATTCATTTAACAAATGTGGCGAGAAAAGTAAAATGGAACAAACTCACTTAACACATTTCTCACTTAGCAACATAAATTTTGGGCTCAATTATTGTAAGTCGAGGAGTACCTGTATATGATTACAGAAGTTTTAAATAACAAGTCTCACTAACAATGTACATTTACCCCAAAAGAAGATAAAAGGGAAGAAAGAGTACAGAAATATAACTCATTTGCTCCCCTACAGTAATAATATTATCAGAAAGTCCTCTCCCTGCACTGTGCTTACTCCTGAAAAAAGCCCCTGGCTTTGTATCTCTTCAATAAATGCAATGAGAGAGAGGGATCCAGGGTTCTTTTTCATGCTGCAATTCTAATTGAGAAAAATTTCTCTAAATGATAAATTTTAAAGAATCAAATCGGGCAGAATATTTAAATCTAGCATGTTGTTTGAACTTCATTCAGTTATCAGCCTGAGGTTCATCCAAAGCAGTTTTCATTCCTATTTCTGATGCGGAAATTTTAGGGCATCAGTCCAATATAATTTCAGCTATGCAGTATTGAGGTGTGTGTCCTTGGTGCTCTCTGAGCTGGGCTTGTTTTCCTGAATAGATTTCATTACTAAACTAGGTAACATCATTAGAGCTATCACTGATGACGTTACTTAGTTTGATAATGAAATGTATGTGAAAAAAACCCACAACCAAGCTTGGAGAGCACCAAAGACCTCACAGTTCAACCCTGAGTAACAGATATTCTGTTCTGTCAGTATTGAGGTGCTGGCTATCATTTGAAAATGATTGGGAAAGGAATAGTATAGTCCAGTGATGATGATCAGGAATCTAGGGTTGTTATGGCTAAACAAACCCTCCATATTTTTCTTAGTAGCATGCTGTGAATAATAAGCCCTGAGACATGATTGTATAACTGTCATAAGCACTTAGCTGATTCTTGCCAGTTACAGGTGACTTGTGTATTACTTGATGGAGCAGCCTTCCCCAACCTGCTTCCCTCCAGAAGTATTGAAATCTCAGTAGTAACTTCCAGAAGCGTCAGCTCTAGGACCAACCAGAAAACCTGATGGTTTTACAAGCACAGCTTTCCTTTGTTTATCACATACATATGGAAGTTCCATTTGGCTATGGTTGCTAAAAGCCATCATGGCACATCTGTTGTCCTCATCAAATTAATTTGTTTTAAAACAACTTGACTTAGTGGCTACCAAGAAATTCAATAATTTCATGATCACATGTTTGCATTTTCAGTTTAAGTCCATGGGAGAATTACACCTTGCTGTTGTTCATAGTGAAATATGAGAATTCTCCATGTTCCAGTCCTAAGTAAGAGAAGACAGGGTTTCTATGTTGAAGTTTAAGGGAGCATAAGCCCCATGGTTGCCCATCACTTAGTGTTTGAATGGGGACAGTCAGATTGATTTATCTGCCTTTCCTCCTCTTAGGAAAACATCTCCTTCTGGGTGGGCCTGATGCGCCGGACTTTTGTTGGAGTGTGCATAACTATACTGGCTTATTTTATTTGGACATACAAGGACCCAGCCAAACAGAACCAAGAGGTGCTGCAGAGTCTGCAGGAAACTCGGAAAGAGATTCAGCAACTTTTACAAGAAACTGGTAATGAAAGAGAAGCAGTGTTTTGGTTGTGGGCTTGAGGGGGAAGAAATAGCTTGGCTTTGCCTGAGGAACACTCAATGTGTCAGGTCTTTTGATGGAAGATGCACAGAGATGGGAACTGGTGCTTTGCCCATCTCCAGATTGGGGATGCTAATCAAGGGAAAAGTCTACAGGAAGGAAGGCAGTTGGCTGAAAACAGGGAAAGGTTTGTGCATGTATAAGTATTCCAGGTGGTTCATCTAGTTCCATTTCAAAGGACTTGTGCAACATGTATGAATGCTTCATTCCTTCTTAGAAAGGAACAATAGGAGATTTGAGAGCTGGGTTGCCTAATGATTGCTAGCTTGCATCTCCCTTGTTCTTTTGCCTTAGCAGAAGAGCATGTGAGTGCTTAGGGGAATGACATAGGTGCCTCTGTATTCATCACAAGTAAATGAGACATGGAGTTGCTAAAGACGCTGTAGTGAGAAAATCCACAGGCTTCAGCCGGCACTCCAGAGTAGGGGTCTCCAACCTTGGCAACTTTAAGACTTGTGAACTTGTGAAGTTGAAGTCCACAAGTCTTAAGGTTGCCAAGGTTGGAGACCCCCTGCTCTAGTTTTCCGGACCTAAATAAAAATATTAATACATGATGTAACACTCTTACTACAATATAATCTTGTCTGGCCAGGGTGTAGAATGCAAGCATATCAGACTTCTAGATCTTGACAGGTTCTAACCAGCATGTGCTGCCTGTTTTTTCCCCCCAGAGAGGCTGTTGGCTAAACCGGAGCTTCTGTTTCAAAGTACCAAGCCTGGAACAGACAAGGAGGTGTCGACTGACATGGGGGTCTCAGAGCTGCTATTCTGTTCAGAGAAGAGAGCTGAAACAGACGCAAAAGAATATTGGGCTGAATACCAGAGAAGTGAGTGCCATCTTGGTGGAGGAATGGGAAAGCAGCAGGTAGAATTGGGGTCATTTAAGTGGCTAAAGGGCAGATCCTGGAGAAAGGGAAGCACTATGTCAAATATTCCATCTGTGAAACTCCATTGGGTGGTTCTGCCTAGATCTCTCATTTCCTGACCTACCTTAAACCAAATGGTCACAATGCAGAAATCTGGTTTTGAAGGAACAGCAAAGCTCAGGAGAACTAAACTCAGTGCCTTGTCAATATGCATCTCTAACAAGTGCTTTATGGAACTTTGTTGTAATCCCTTCTCCAGCAGACTGTGAAAACCAAGGCTGGGCTGTAAAGCAGTTGAACTACAAAAACAACCTGCAGGTAATTGGTAAGTGGTCATTAAATGCTGTTTGTAGACTTTTAGGTTATTTACAGCTCTGCGAATAATCTATTGAGAACCAGTGTAATAAACACTGGGCTAGAAAGCAGAGGGCTGTGAGTTCTAGTCCCACCTTAGGCACAAAGCCTCTGGGAGACCTTGAGCCAGTCAGTCTTTCAGCCTAGGACACAAGCAATGGCAATCACTTCTGAAATCTTGCCAGGAAAACTCAGGAACCTCTCCAGGCAGTTGTCAAGAGCCAATGAAGAAGAATAAAAATGAATGAAGCTACAATGGTGTAAAGAAATCCCTTTTGGAATTCCTTTCGGGTTCAATTAGTAAGGTACCAAGTATATTGGTAGGGTCTGCCAGGAGTAATCCAATAGCACACGGAAGACCATGGACTCCTTGTATGTAGATAATATCAAAGCCAATGAATGCAGTGTTTGTGTATGTTCCCCATTCTGATCAGCAGGAATTGTTCCTTTTCACTAGCAACAGCCTTCCAGTGAACCTTCCCAGTCTGGGAGGTTTGTTTGGGCAGATGAGAAAAAATGCAGGCAACTGATAACAGATTTGGTTATTCAGATTTTTTTTTTCCTTAGGAGACCATTAAGGTATACTAACATGAATCCGTCTTCAACATTCTCAGTCATTCTCATGAGTGAAATCAGTGTTTAAGCAAATGTGCTTGCGTAGGTCTGGTTTCCAAAGGCTGCTATAGTCTCATAGAAGGGAACTTGCACTCATTCCTAACAGCCTCTTTGAAAGTCATTCAACACAGTGTTTTTCTTCTATCAGATGAGATACAGACTAGCAGCCCCAGGCAGAGAGGATGGCCATCTTCCCAGACTCATCGCCGGCATAGGCAATCCCAAAATGTGCCTCCTCAGCTGCTGACAATCTCTATACCAGTGGATGGGGTGAGTTAAAGCCAAGTGTCACACCATGTCATTTGGTGAATAAATTGTTCTAACGGAAAAAAACCATGCTGCTGGTAGGGAATCTGGTAGCCTAATGTGCATGGAGGGCACTCAGTTATGATTATTCAAGAGATCTTGCTATAGAATTTAAGGAGAGGGGCTGAAATAATCCTCCACTTTCCCTTAAAAGCCTCTAAAGCAGGGGTGTCAAACATGCAGGTGACTGGCCAGATACAGCTCCTGCAGGCCACGCCCACCCTGGCTCCCCAAAGCAACAACAATCCTGATATGCCATGATACAGCCCGCGATATGATCAGGTTTGTTACCCCTGCCCTAAAGTGTATGGTAGGTAAATGCCCTCATGTTGCTAGGGCCAATTCCCAAGCTGTGCTTTGGGGTGGGGGATGTTAAGCTAAAAGTAGGGAGACATGATTTAGAAGCAATTAACATTGCAGAGGAAAGAGTTAGTTGCCAAGAATTTACTGTGACAAAGGTGTTCAGTAGGGCTGAAATCTGCCGTGTTCCAGTTCGCTGATTTAAATTTGTGTACTGAATTATGGAGGATAGTGGGGGTGTGGGGGGTGTCTTCCATTCTGACTTAACTACACTACTAAAGCAGAGGTAATGAAGCATGCAAGATGGCAGCACCCATCTCAAGTTTTGGGAACTTTATTCCAGTCTTTGGCTCACTTTTGCATTTCAGCAGATTGCACATTTTTTATAAATTTGCATCTTTTATGTTTTGCATCCTTCTCAGACTTTTATGGCATGCATTTAGCCTACTTACTTTCTGCTACCACATTGCAAAATTCAGTAGTTTACTCATGGTTGCTTACCTTTCAAATCCTGGATTGAATTGATAGCAAATGCTGCGTGTGTGTCACAATAGATTTGCATAATTGTGTTTCTGATTAAAGACTTTGGGGAGGATTTTTTCTTTTACAAAAATTAGCCCAAGAAAAGCCTGACTGATGGGAAAGGATTTACCACATTGCTGTAGATCTGGGACCAAGAGGCTTCCCATCTCATGCATATTTGAGAAATAGCTTGTATATTAGAAATGTTAAAGAGCCCCTGCTCTAATTATATGGCTTTTGATCATGTAACAGCAAAAAGGAAACAGTGCTGAGAGTTCACAAACTTTTCATGTTGTGCTATTATTCTGCAGCAGAAACACTTCTCTCAAAGTTTTTTTCTGAGTCTCTCTGAAGAAATACAATCTTCCATTCTTTTAAAAAACGTACTGCATTATACACAAAAGTCTTCTTCCAGCACAGGGCAATTGTTTCTTACCTGACGGTCAATGAATAGCCCAAGGACCAGGTCCCCAGATAAATAATATTTATTTATATAGCCACCCATCTGTAACTCTGGGCAACTTACAATTAAATTAATAATAAAACAGGCCTGTGGATATTCTCTGTATCTGAGGAGCCTTGTTCCTCCGATGTGATGGGTCTGTGCCATTCACTGCGGCAGAAGAGGCCTAGTCAAGAAGTTTCAGCTAACGGGGACAGTGAGAACAGTGACTCCTGCATTGTGGAAGACTTTGCCTCCAGAACTGAGATCTACCTCCACACTCCTGGCCTTCTGGAAGTGTCTTAAAATTTGGCATGCTTTGCTATAAGTGGTTAACTGAGCTGTAAGTGGTTAACTAAGAGCAGCCCTGCCAACTCTCACGGTTCTGCTGTCTCACGATTTTTTGTCATGTCTCACGGTCTCACAAGGCTCCTCAATCTCATGCCAAATTTAAAACGCTTTTTTTTTTTATAACCACCATTATATGGTGGTGAGGAGGGCCCGGAATCCCCTGGTTCAGCCAGCGGTATTTCAGTCCGGTGGGTTCAATGACCGCTTGGAAGGAAAATCCCCACCTTCTCCCTCTCGGTGGCTGTACCTCGATTTGCGCCGGAGCAGCGACTTAGCGAGGCGGCTTCCCGCAATGAGTCTTGGCTCTCGCACTCCCTGTCAGCTGGCCCTTAGCAGCCCTCGCCTCAAGTAAAACGCGTGCGAAGTCGGGCGCCATTTTTCTCCCTGGATGATGAGCCGCAACTTTTGCCCCGCCGCCTTTTCCCTCTGGGCTTCACTTCTGCTGTTCAGGGAAGTCGCGCCCAAAGCCCTGTCCTCCCAGAATCTTTCTGCCGGTGAGCCTTGGTCTTGGCCCATCTTCGCAGGGCGTTGAGCTCGGCGGTTGATCGCCGTGTTGCTCAGAATGGGATAACCTGACAGATCGAAGTTAATTGGGGGAGGGGTGTTTCTGTGCTGGGATCTACTCGAAAATAGTTATAATTTACCTGTTCCCAGCTCTTGGGGAAATGTCGGTAATTACGCCATCGTAACTGGAGTGGGAAACTCAGAAATAAAACAAAGATTCAGGACTTTGGGTAGTAATAGAAGAAAGAACGCTGAGGCCAAGGTTGTTTGTAATTTACATACTAAATTATGTCTGATGCGTTGTCAGTTCTAAAATTGGTCATAACTGAATGTAATTTGGGATTATTGTTTCGATTTTGTGCCTCATTTACCCATGTATTGAAACACGGGTAAAAGATCTTATATCTGATGGAATTAAGTTCAAATATTTATGTGGTATGTTTCACGTGACCGTGAATCTCACTGTTTTTTATAGAATCTCCAGATTTTTTTTCATGGGTTTCCAGATTTTCCTTTATCAGGGGTTGGCAGGTCTGTAAGAGAGACAAAAACTCATTCCCCTATCATCCATGCTTTTGGTATTAACCTTTTATTTAACTGTTAACACTTTTAAGGCTTTTGTATTTATGCCTTTACATAATTGTAGCCACCCAGTCTGGATAGTGTGACGGGCAGCTATAAATTTAATAAATATCATGTTTGTCTTGCTTATTACAGACTCCGCGGTACAACCTTCGGAGCCGTCAGTCTCTACAAGACCCAGGCTCTTTCACATGCTGATAGGCCTGAGCCCCAGATGTCTGCAAAGAAGAGCCAAAGTAGTATAAATAACTTCACTGTGCACCGATGCAGCCAAAGGAAGCAGCATCTCTTTTGGCAAGGTTTTGGACAACAATCATACTTCTTTGAGAAAGACAGTTATCAATCTGGGACATGATTCCCTTATTTGATTTTCTGAGAGTATCCCCAAAATTTTAAAAATACTAAAGAACCTGAGCAGGCAAGAGTTGAGCTGAATATTATGCCTGGGTTTGATATGGCCTGCCTCATATTCTTAAATCTAGCTACTTTTGATTTTCAGTCCCTTGTTGGCAAGAAAATATATCAATAGAGAGACATGGTTACAAAGCGTTTTTTAAATTAATTTTAATTAACTATAGAATTTTTCCCCATACATGATTTGGCCCAGTAACAACCTCCTTTTTGCAACTCTGACTAGAACTGAAGTATCCCCCTGAGTCACTGTTCTCAAGAATGGCATTCCTGTATACTCTTTTAGATGAGCCGAACTCTACGTCTGTTTTTACCTCTGTTCAATCAAATTTGCCACTGGAGATCAAGTTGGAACGACTTTCTTTTCTGTCAGTCTATCATAATTATTAAGAGCCAAATCTGAGACAATGTTGATACAATTGCATCCTTATTTTAACAGTCTGATTTTAACCCCTCCAATAAACTTTCTTGGCAAAATAGCTCATTAGTTCTTCATAGGCCTGCAAAGGCCCATTCCAAAATGAGGCGTGGGTATGATGGGAACTGCTTTGCATCCTTTCTCCTACGGGTGCCACGTTGGAACAGTTTTCCTGAGGTAGATCAATCGCAGCCCAATATCCAATTTTCCTCAGTCATCCTTCAAGCTGAAATTCATGGCTGCTGTCAGGCTTGCAGATAGTTTGGTTGCAATTTTGTCTGTGGAAAAATGAGGGGCAAAATGGGATTAGAATCTAAACTGTTTTTGCAAGAATACAGTTTTTAAAATATGCAAGTAAGAGGTAAGTCCTGTTGGGCTTTTTGTGTTCATCCATTTTACAAGAACACAGAAAGCCCACTGTAGTTAGGTATATACAAGGAGAAATCACTCTTGAATTAAACAACCCTTTCTGCTTTTTAAAATAGTTGGGCAACATGCTTTTATTTCAGCATTTTATTATTAGGCTTAACTCCCTTATGATTACTGATTTCCATAAAAATGAGAGCAGGAAAACAACAATCAGTAATTTCAGATGGCAATGTTTTTTTAAAGAGAAAGAAATGAATGAGCCAAGGAGAGGTTTCCCTGAACATGATTTCCTTATGTTTTCTGTGAGGAGAAAAGAGGATATTGGGGAAATCATGATCCATTGTCAATCCTTCAAGATAGAGCAGACTAAGGAACCAATGCCACATAAATTAATACGGTACTACTTTTAATGTAACAAAATCTGGCAAATCTGAGTAAGTTTCCTCCTCCTTCCCTTTATTTTTGTTTAAATTAGGGGGGGTGCCTGTCTCAGATATCTGCTCAAGTTATTTTTTGTCTGACCGCTGCCTTGTTAGCAGCTCCTCCTCCATTCCCTCCTCCCTCCACACCCAAGTATGGTCATTAAGCTACAAAACCCCAAGAGGGGCACAGTATCATCACACTGGCAAGCTGATGCCAAGAAATGACTAAAAAAAACTCCCTCACATGAAATCACAATGGGGATTAAGTAGAAAAGCAGCTTTCCCCACCTGCTCGCTTCTGACGCTTTCTACGTTTCTTGCTTGCTGCCCGGAGGCCTTGCCCTTGGTACAGAGGGTGCAAGGCCGAGATCTCCCCTAAATTAGGTGCTCTGGGCACTGCTTTGGCTGCTTCTGTTAGAGTCTTGTTCTTGGACTTCAGCTCTATAGTCATTGGGCCAAGCTAGAGGGAAGAAGAAGGAGGCGGCCTCCTTGGTTAGGAACGGGTACTTAAAATGCATTTATTTATATAGCTGCCCTCTTGATAGTGAAAGAGTGGTAAATTTGTATTAACTTTTGTCAGTGATAGAAAAAAAAAAGGAAATTCTATTGGATCAAATGTATTAATACAGCATGTCTATACAAAATAAGGAGATACAGCAGTGCAAACCATCAGAGCTAAAATTCTTTAGTTGTATGTAACTCTAGAAGGAGAAGTTAAGTATTCAATTTGTCATAAAATTTGACAATGAATACATCCTGCTCTCTTTGAACAAATGACTCAGGTTATTAAGACAACAGTAAAATGTTATAAACATAAGGCATAAAGCAAACAGCACTAGAAACAATTCAACAATCCAAACAGGTTCACAAATTCTCCCAATTCAGTACTTGGGGCAAAAACAAAAGCAAAACAAAAAACAGGTTTTTAATGTTTTGCGAAAGCAAGAATTCTCTATTCTGTTAACTATCAATGCTTGTCTCAATTTATGTGAGGACTAAGACTCACTATTACTCTTTCAATTTGCCCCTATCTTGCCAAAAGGATAGACCATAAACAACCAAGGCTGGGGTACATACCTCATCACCCTCATCTTCTTCCATCTTAGTCTCTTCCTCTTCTGAAATATGCAGCCCTTCTTCCTCAGTCATTTCAGTTTCTGCCCCACTGGTTAGGCCAGAACCCTCCAATGAGATACCCACAGGACCAGAGTTTAAGTCTATCCAAAAACAACAACAACTCCATCATTCAGGGTTGTTAAATTATAGTCAGTCTTGAGTGGAAAGAGGCTTAAAGCAAGGAGCAGAATTCAATCACACTACACATACTAGGCCAGCTCAATGAACAAATCCATCCTGAGTCATAAATCATAGTTAACATAGTTTACAGGGCAACTAACATTCCAACCAAGTATAATTTATTCAGCAAACTCTAGTTATGTAAGTTATGCTTAACTTATGGGACCACCGATATAGGACAAGGGGAAAAGAAATGAAAACTATATCCTACTGGATTTGGTGGAAGACTCTATGTTCAATTATACCTATTCTAACAGATCAAAGAAAAAGAGGAGGAAGAGGAGGAGGAAGGTTGTAGAGAATTGAGAAATGCGTAACAGTTTCACCCACTAGATACAGCATCAAAATTGACAGAAAAGATAGAGGCATATGGAAAAGTGGCTGGTTTGAAAATAAAGATAAAACAAAGATCTTGACAAAGAATATGCTGTTAAGACAAAAGGAAAAACTGGTGGATCTATTGAAAATTCAGGTCACGAATAAGATCAAGTACTTGGCAGCAAGATGTAGTACACTAAAAGAGAATAATTATATCAAACTTAAGCAGCAGATCGCACTAGATTTGGTGAAATGGGAAAATTTACAACTGTCATTCACAGGGAGAATATCAACAATCAAGATGAATATATTACCCAGAATTTTATATTTGTTCCAAACAATTCCAGCTAGGCTTTGAAAAGATTATTTTGAAGATTTAAATAAAATTGTGTTGAAATATATATGGCAAGGTAAGAAAGCGAGAATAAAGTTAATACTTTTGCAAGATGCCAGAATAAGAGGAGGATTTGGTTTGCCTAATTGGGAGTTGTATTACCAGGCTACAAATTTTATGTGGGTTAAGGAATGGATAACATTAAGAAATACTAGATTGTTGACATTAGAAGGACATGATCTGTTGTTGGGGTGGCATGCTTTTCTATGGTATAAAGGAACTAAAACACAAGGGTATTTTAGAAGATATTATATACGGGAATCTCCATGGTTAAACTGGGAGAAGACTAAAAAACAATGTTATTTGAAAATTCCAGTCTGGATATCGACTATTGAAGCATTTTCTTATCCTATAATATAAAAAAAGGAACAAACAGTTAGATATGGTGAAATATTGAATGAAAAGAGCGAACTTAAATCTGTGCAAAAATTAGAGGAACCAAGGTATAAAGATGAATTGGTTTTCATATGCGCAAATACATTCAAGGTATGATAAAGTTTCTAAAACAGAAGGTTTCTATGATAAACTGACTGACTTAGATCTAAGATTTTGACAGGTACTGATGAAAAGGTGATTAAAAAATTGTATGGATACTTTTTAGAAATTAAACTAAGAGAAGAACAAGTTAAAGAAACAATTATTGCTTTGGGGAAGAATTCTGGATATGGGATTGATCTAGAGAAATGACAAAAATTGTGGTCCCAAAATTATAAAATGACATCAACAGCATATAAAGAAAATTTGTATAAGATGTTTTAAAGGTGGCATTTTCCCCCAACAAGAATAGCAAGAATGTTCAAGAACAAATCTGAAAAATGTTGGAAATGTCATCAGACACCTGGCTCATATTACCATATGTGGTGGACTTGTGTGGATGCTAAAAAATACTGGACTAAAATCCACACGTGGCTGGAAAAAATGTCAAAAAAACATATAGATTTGAAACCAGAGATATTTTTATTGGGAATTTTACCTGAAATATATAGTAAAGACTTGAAATACCTGATTATAAATGTATTAACAGCGGCTAGGATTGTATTTGCCAAAAACTGAAAAAATGAGAAAACACTATCACAGGAGGAAATCATTAAGAAAATATTGGAATGTGCTGAAATGAGTAGATTGACGTTTGAAATCAGAGAACAAGATGATAAACAATTTCATAAAATTTGGGATCTGTTCTATCAATGGTTAGACAATAAAACATGGAAATGAAATATGTAGATTCTTAGAAAATAATATATAAAGATGTATTCTCTTCTTCTTATATCTACAAAATGATTGTAGGATAGATTTGAGATGATAATATGAACTGCCATAAAACAAATTAAATATGGATTATTTCGTAAAACATAAATGAATAAAAATATAGTCAAATGATTAACAATGATATTAATGTATTTAATATTTGATTGAAAATATGAGTATATAATGTAATTGTAATTGAAGACCATGAAATGGAAGCACAAAACAATTTGTAAACCAACTGACACACTGTATGTGGAAGATGGCTTGATGTTTTTATGTTTTGTTTGTCTGTTTGTCTTAAAAACCAATAAAAATAAAAAAGAGAAGAAATGCATAACAGCTTTTACAAAAGGGAAACAGAAATGATGGGAAAAAATAGCTGCTTGAACAGGATCCTGGTAACCAATATGTAAGAATACCTCACACCGTGCAGCTTTTTATAATTATACTTCTGCAGCATTATTACATAATTGGACAGATACTCTGTGCTCTTGAAAGAGTGTGGATAATTATGCTGAACTGCAGAACAGACATATCTGGGACCATCGGAAGCTACAGAATGTTCTCCATTTTTGTCAGTCTTTTGCAGAAGGGATGACATGTACTGTGGTGTAAAAACAGCCATAGGGCTGGATATCAAAACTCCTGTCAGTCAAAGAAAAGAGAGACAAAACAAGTACTGTATGGTGCAAAATCTTGTGGAAAGGAGTCCCATTTTCCCAAGCACTTACTAGCCAAAGCTTTCTCATTCTCCTGCTCCAGTGCCTCAAAATCAAAGGCTTTGCCCATCTCCGTCACAATCTCAGCACTAATGTGAGTAGGAAGTGTGTGTGTCTCGGGTGGATGTGTGAAATAGTTGATTTTTCCACTAGAAAAAACAAAGTACAATATTTATCATATTTAGAAACTGCCCATCTCCTTCACAGAGTTAACAGATTGCAAGTTTTATAGCAAGGATTGATAACTTTTCAGACCACAAATCCAAGACAGACAGAGAGCGCCCCAAGGTAGATGGATCTTGTGCAAGGTTGTGACTACTTCATAAATCAATGTCGGAACATCATGGGGAACGGACGGCTACATTGTTGACCCCATATTTTGGGAAAAACTTCCTACCACCCACTCCTCCAAAACAGTTTTGCAGTAGTTCCCATTTTCTTCTTTTCCTGATTTCAATTCCCACTTGAATTAGAACTGCCAGTTGAGTAAGAGAAAGGGAAGAGTCTTACATCAAAGACAATTCCTGCAAAAAGGTTTGTTCTTTTTTTTAAAAAAAGATCCTATATTCCACTTACCTCATCCAGTCATTTAGCACCGTTTTCGCAGCCTTCTCATGGTCTGGCATTCCTCCTTTTTTCAGCTTGCCCTGTCGCTTGGCCAAATACGCCAAAAACTCCATGGTGTTCTGAAAATCTGGCACACTGAAATGCTGCATAATCTTTTGGTACAGGAAATTTAGGGAGAAAGAGATGAGAATTAGATGCCAATTAAAGTTTTCTTATCCAACCTGCCCATTCTATTTAAATTCAAATTCAAAGCCTTTATTGTCATTGCACATCATGGATACAACAAAATTGGTTGTGTTAAGCCTGGGTTCCCCAACCAGGGTTAGGTAGACAAGCTAAACAGAATGTGCAGCGTTAGTCAGATAGGCACACAGATAAATGAGTGAGCTAAGCTTGTATGTTTATTAACATACAGTAAAAATAACAGATACGCTTGTGCTATCAAGAATATATTTTATTCCAGTATAAGTTTATGGCATAGTCAAATAACAGTCCTATATTCATTTACCATGCAGTCAGTCCATTCAGGGATATTCAGTTAGCAAAGTCCATGTAGAATA
>BLBF01000021.1:24931466-24991421 GCA_015471245.1 Laticauda colubrina | reverse complement strand
TGTTTAGCTTGTCTACCTAACCCTGGTTGGGGAACCCAGGCTTAACAGGTTCCAAGGAAGTTGAGCACCATGGGATCTAAATCTTCCCTCACCTACCTCTTTCCTTTCTTTCATGGTAAGAACTGTGATGGCACAGTGGAGAGAATGCAGTATTGCAGGCTAACTCTGCCCACTGCCAGGAGTTCGATCCTGACTGGCTCAAGATTGTCTCAGTCTTCCATCCTTCTGAGGTCGGTAAAACAAAGACCTAGATTGTTGGGGGCAATATGCTGACTCTGTAAGCTGTTTAGAGAGGGCTGTAAAGCACTATGAAGCGGCATATAAGTCTAAGTTCTATTGCTAGTGCTATTTATGGGCAACACTACTTCCCCAGCTAGGATTCCTCCCTGTTTGAATTACAGGCCCAGCTATCTCCTGGCCTCTACTCTCAGAATGATAGAAGGACCGCTGGCTTTCATACAAGGCCAAGGAACCTCCTGTCATTGGAAAGATAGCTGCTATAAGATTCTATTTAGCTACTGCAAAGCAAAAATGGGGAACATTTGCTCTATTGGGTCAGTTGGAGACAGACAAGGCAAGAAAGCCAATAAGCTAACTTACCCCCATTTTGGCACACTTCAGATATCCTATGAGTACAATTCCCAGTTTATGCAGGAGTTCCAGGAGTTGCAGCTTCCTCAGTTTGGAAGATGTCATGTTGAGGAAAGCTATGCTTTCACTTTGTCCACCCCTCAAATAGAGGCATGCTACATACCCACAACTCCAACGGTGATTGTTGTTCTGACGTCCTGATTCCGGCAATAGTTTGCAAGCATCTTCATGAGGCAATCTGCCCCAACACATGCTGCACTGCCTAGCAAGTCACTTGATGCTCGGGTTACTGGGATATGGCTCCATTGCTAAAAGGGACAAAGGTATTATTGCTTAATGTTGCTAGCTCTTACTTTTGATGTCCCAATCTTCAAATGTTCCCAACTATTACAAAGTATTTTTCAAACACCCTAATCTGTGTTTCCCATATCCCAGAACCCACCAATCTCTTTCTGCCACCTAGATCTATCAAACCTAGTCTATCAGAATATGGTGGGACCCATAACCTCTTTTACAGTAGCCAACTCTTGGGGGGGGAGGGGGCATATACAGATTGCATTTAAAGGAAGGGACAAACCAATGTACCTTATTCGGTACTCTATAAAAGATAATGAAATGTAACATTAAAATACATTAATATTTGTTTAGTATAAATGTCATAAAACAAATACTTCTTGTCAGCCAGATTTTCACAAGACTCCTAAACCATGAAAGATCTGGGCAATCTCAACAGAAATCTTGCTAGGTTTTTTGCAGTCTTCTGTGAGTTTTACATTCTTGTTACGTGTCAGTTTTTAATTTAATTTTGGGGATGCATGGACACTGCCAAGGGATGTTGTAGCATGTTGCCCATCTCTACCCAATTCTCAGTGATCTCCAGTTTTAAAAAAAAATTATTGTAGAGGTAAAATATCATTAATCCATTGCAACCATCCATCACCTACCAGGTTTTTGCTCTGTTGCTGAGTGGAGGATTTAAAGGCTACTGTAGGAAATTCATTCCTCAGATACTTCAGCCATTTTGCAACGATCTCTTTAGATACCAGATCTGGATCAGGAACAGATTGAGAAAGTGAAGGAGTCCTTTAAAAAAATCACTCTGGTATCAGTTCATTAGGGCAACACCTACTGCTTTGTATGCCAAAGGAGCACGAGTTTCCTTTTAAAATCGTGTGTTTTTCAAAACTCTAATCCTTTTATGATCTGCAGATAGATCACAAAAAAGGCTAAGCAATAACATCCCCAATTCCTCAGATACAAGCTGATACAGTCAATACGACTAATATGGATTAGACCATCCAGGTCACTTATCCAATAGCCATAGAAATAAAATTATTACCTGATCACCTATCTACCTTAACTGTCATTGTGAATGAATGAACCATGAACAAAAAGAATAAAAGCAACACAAAAAATATTCTACAGTTAGTTGCGGCCAAATGCATTATCTAGCAAACCTTTGAGTGACTTTACCTCTACCCTCTGCCACCCAAACCCTGAATTAAGTCATGATTGCAATGATTCCAAATCAAAGCAACTGCAAAATAAGCCAATGTAATTTAACACTTTATTTCAAGTATATTTTCTGGATTCCTTTGATGCAGAATTTGAATCTGTAAAGAGAAACTCTTAGTAAGAAAAGGTCTGATCTCATACTATTGAATCACATACGGCTTCACTTCCTTTCCACAAAAAGAACCGATTCCTGCTACATACCTATTTTATTCAACACCAAAACCAATCTCTTGCTGGTTCCAGCCTGCACCACTGCTTCTTCAACCTGAGGGCATCGGCAACCTTGAGGATCCCGAGCATCAAGGACTTCCAAGATCACATCGGCTGCTTCAATTACCTAGAGAGAGCAAAGAACTAGAGGCCTGTGGTGTCCAACATTGATCCAGCCCAACCCAACAAAAGCCTCCCCATGTACAGCTCTATTTTTCTTGGTGTTAAGTCATTTCCGTCTTCACTGACCTTCCTGAACTCTTTGTAATACGCCTTACAAGAGCTGTCTTTTTCCAACAGGGCATGTTTGGCCAATTGCTTCAGATCCATCTCCTGTGGGAAGAAGATGATTATGCACATGGCCATGGGGTTAGAATTACAAATGGCACAGAATAGGTTCTAGCTATTAGATAATAGCTATAGAAAATAGCTAAAAGGTAAAGGTAAAAGTTTCCACTGTCTAGTTGTGTCCGACTTTAGGGGGTGGTGCTCAACTGTTTCCTAGCCGAAGGAGCCAGCATTGTCTAAAGATGTTTCCAAGGTCATGTGGCCTGGCATGACTATGTGCCAAGGCTCATGGAACACTGTGACCTTTCCACCGAAGTGCTACCTATTTATCTACTCGCACATGCGTACTTTCCAACTGCTGGAAAATAGAATAGGCACAGTACCCTTAATTTCATAATGTGACATAATACATGATAGCTGCTGTTCTAATTATACTGCTGCCTAAAAAATAACTATTATTTGATTGCTGCTATACCAGAATTCATTTCCTATTAGGGGGAGGCATTTTTACTCAAGTTGTATATAAACAAAATAAAATCTTCCATAAGAGCCTTTTAAAATGCAGCATTCTCCAAGAACATAATTTCAAAGTGATTTAGAAAACAGAACTATGTATTTAATCATTCCCCATAAAATATATCTGTGCTTTACACCCTGTGAATTTTGCAATTTTTCCTTGGAATATCATGCTTTCCCATCTACTGTTTTCTTGATATGCTTTTTTAAATAAAAAGTTTTATTGATCTGGAACTCCAGGATGTTGTTCTCTTAGACAAAGTTTACAGACAAGCAAGCCATTCATCATTATTTCTCTTTTTAAATATCTTTTTTATTAAATTTTTTGAAAAATGGGGATGAATACATACAAAAGGAAACATGAAACAAATAGATCAACCAGCAATTTCAAAATGTCATGATATTCTAAAATATCATTAGTTATGAATTGTTAAACATATTATATGTATTGTATGTCACCAAGAGATTAAGAATCATAACTAAATTAATTGTCATTTTAAAACCAAGTCCACCCTCTGGCTTAAAATGGGGTAAAGACATGCCCTAACTTAAAATTAACACTTTTAAGTGATACTTTTCAAACTACTGGTGACACTTTTTCAAACAACTCCGATTAAAAGGCATGCCTAGTCACTTTATTCATCTGATAAAGTTTACAAAAGCTTATACCTTTTAATCAAAGTTGTTAGTTGGAAAAGATGTCATCAGAGTAATTTTTTGACATCCTAGACCAACATAGTTCTCTTCCTATGATGTCTGTTGTAACTTAATAAACAGCAAGCCCACAGCCCTCAGGTACCCTGGGAAATTTTGTTTTTGGGGTGGGGGGTAGGGGATAGCCAGATAGAGAGGGAAATTTAAACTCAGTAACTGATTTTTTTAACACCTTTTTGTAGAAATAATTGGTACTGGGCTTTTTGTAAAAAAACGAATGAGAAGAACATTGCACAATTCATTCACTTGAGGCTACAATCCCTTTGACATATGCCAAGAATTGAATCCTATCGAGCACATTTGGACATGTCATCAAATAGACCAGTGGTAGTCTGCTTTGTGAGAAATCCAATATGAATGATCAAAAATCAATCCAGAACTAAAACTGGAATTCCCATAATTAGTTTCATGTACTTCTTTCCTACTTAAATAAGCATTTGTCTAACCAACTACAGAAATGTACAGAATATCTCTACCAACATATTGGAGCTGCTTAAAAGAACCGCCAGAAGGAGGGGACAATCAAAACGTCTGTAAAAGCTGCACAAACAAAGCATGCTTTCTGCAACTGGACTGGATAGATGCGCCATGGAGAACATGACCAGCCTAAATCTGTTACCTTCTGCTCAAAGCACTGCTGTCTGTGCAAGGCATCCTTCTGCAACCCTTCCAGGCTCCGGAACCGGCTGATTTCCTTCTGTCGTGCCATTTGTTGCCGCTCCTGCATTTCTTTCACCTAGTTAGATGGATATAATCTTAAGATAAGGGAGTGCTAGCAATCCTGCTGCACAGGTCTCATAGATCCAGTATTGGGTACCAATCCTATGCCACCCTAAACTCTATAGCCCAAGCAGAGAAATTAATACAGGTATCTAAAAACCCCACCTTTGCGCCTCTGTTCTTCCACGTGGTTAACCTTACCCTTTTCTGCTTTAGGGCCAGTTCCTTTTTGACATGTTCTTTGAAGCGTGACAGCTGAGGTACTCCTGAATCTTTTTTCCTTTGTGATTTTGACTCCTTTTTCTATGAAAGGAAGAAAAACTGCATTGGATTTGATTGCAGACATAAAGTTACAACATATAATCATCACATCTGCAAACAACAGATCCTTGCTTTTCCAGCTGAGACTATTTTGACCCTTTACACTTTGCTAAAAGAATATCTTATGTTTTCTCATCTGAAAGCTATACTCAGAGCAGAATTGATACTCTAATATGAAAAACAGAGTTACGGATAGAAGGTAATGTATCATTGGCAACTTGCATGATCAAAATTTCATCTGGAAGCATACTGAGATACATCGCTTACATTTTGACTCACCACCCAAACCCTGTGACTTACATTTAAAACAATTCTGCTTCACTAATATAACCAGCAATCATTCCACTATCAAATTCAAAGGCTTGCCCTGCTCCTCCATCAATTCTGCTGTCATCTCTACCACAAAAACTTTCTTTTTCAAGATTCTTCTTACCTTGCTATGTTTGGATTTCTTGCTAGATTTTTTCTGTTCTGCAAAAGAGAGAAAAAAAGGAAATCAGAGATAAGCAAACATGATTACTCACTTCGAATTCCAATTAGACTGGAATAATTCAAATAAATATTTACTGTGCCGGGTCATGATGCTAAATAAAGGTAGAGCAGGATTCTCTTTTTCTTCCCAACATTAGCTTTTGAATCACCTTTTGTCTCCTGATTAACAAGACCTAGAAAAAAAAGAGAAAAGTTAGTCTATGTAGTTTTCTCATCACATGAATAGAGTAGATTGCTCCTAACAATATCTGAAATTATAACTGAAAGCTGCCCAGAATCATTCTGAGTTGGACAGCATATCAATTTAATAAATTACATTTAATTTTGGCATAATGGATGACATGAATCCAGCCCCTATGCTACATAAATGTTTAGTGTGATGTGAAACACAGTCACAGTGTAAAGCTACAAATCTAAATTATCTTTTCATACCCTGTGTTTTCAAGGAGTCATAATCCTTCAGTATTGTCTCTGCCACATGAAGTAATGAGATCTGTCAACATCCAGGTTGAGTATCCAAATAAAATCTTCCATGGAACTGCATAAGTTTTGTTTCTCCAAATTAACCCATTGGTAGTCCACAACCCTTTCCCTTACTCTAATGACAAGTTGCAAAGAAGCATTTAGCTACCCATGTTTCACTCTTGACAATTTATTAACCAATAGATCTAGAAGGAAATGGGTGGAATATATTGGCACATGTAACCTCCAGAAAAAGAAAACCAAGACGTTCTATGATTTTTGAGGGAGATATGGTAGAAATTGAGAAGACTCTACAGGTAGTCTGCAACTTACAACCATTTAATAACCAAAGTTACCTCACTTAAAACAGTGACATATTTTTTCTTACTTATTTCTTACTTGTCTTACTGTTTTTCTTACTTATGACCACTGCAGCAATCCCATGGTCATATGTTCAACATTTGGATACTTGGCAACTGGCATGTATTTATAGATTGCAGTATCCCAGGGTCATGTGATCATCTTTTACAACCTTCTGACAAGCAGTCAATGGGGAAGTCAGATTCACTTAACAACCACTGTACTAACAAATGCTGTGATTCACTTAACAACCGTATCAAGAAAGTTCATAAAATGGGGCAGAACTCACTGAAGAACTGTCTTGCTTAGCAAGGGAAAGTTTGGGCTCAATTGTGGTCATAAGTCGAGGACTACCTGTAGCAACACCTTGATGGACGTGTCAGATTTGGATGGAAGATTTAAATGTCTTGATTCAAATTCCCACTTGGTTGATAAGCTCACCAGCTGACAAGACTTAATCACAGCCTGTCATTTACCTGATAGAACATTGTTATCTGTATCTGTTACATTAAGGTCTTAGAGAAAAAACAAGATATGAATGGGAGTCTAAAGATCACGCAGAGTACACAAATCTTATTTTCAAAGAGCCATAATGATCCAAGATAGTAAACCCCTCCCCTCCCCCTGGCTTCTTCCACCCAACTTATAAAAAACAGGAGAATGAAATGGCAATTCCTCCTGAGATTGTCCTGCTTTCTCCAGCTAATATTCATTCATGTGTTGGGACTATCAATCCCGACCACTAATTTTTACAAAGATCCCATTTGTCCCAAAGGTGTTTTTTTTTTTTTCCCCAAGAGGCGACTTGGGATTTTCTAGTTTTTCTTTGAAGATCTTTTGCTTCTCATCAACCTCTGGGTGGGGGGGGACGGGAAGCACCTTTGGGGCAACCATGACCTACCTGGATGATTGAGAATCTCCACAGACTAAGACCCCGCATTATTACTACTATTACTACTATTATTATATTACTATTATATTACTATTACTACTTTTTTTTTTCCCCACTGCATTTTCCACTATTATTTTTTCCCATTGCATTTTCCTCCCTTACGCACAGGTAACCCGTTCCCCTCCCCAAGCTAAAGCTGAATTTTTCACAGTAAACTTGCCTTGACATGCCACCCCGCTTATCCATGTATCACGCTTTGGATACCCCCAGAGCCTCTTACTTGTTCAAGGATTCCTCCACCACCACCGCCACCCTCGGGGGAGTCTCTCGGCAGCAAAGGCTTTCAGCAAAAACACCTCCGCCAAATTCGGGAAGCTTTGCAAACGGGACACATGGCTTCTTCCTGCGCGTGCCCCCAAAATGCTCGGAGCCGACGCGCCTGCGCCTCCCGGGAAGTGAGGGACCGCCCCGATCCCTTTTCCCCTCCTCCCTCGGTGCTGAGTTTGCAGAAAGGTGTGGGATTGGCGGTGGTTGTTTTTTTTTTTTTTTACTCTTTTTATCTCCGTCGGGTTCGGAACAAAGCAAGACGGGTGAGGAGAGGGATTTTGTCTTTTCTGCTTTTTTGAAAACAAAAACAAAAAAACGCATGCGCGAAGATCAGGTCAGGTTTGACATGACGTGCGCCATTGCGCAGCCTTTGGAAAGAAATGCCTTCGTTTTTCCAAACGAGCGCTAGAGGATGCGCAGTGAGGGTTTGCTCGCTTTGGTGACACAAAGCGCTTGTACAAAGGAAGCGGCTGGATTGGCGGAGCGGCCCACGGAGGACCCAGAATGCAGAGAAACTCCTTCAAAACGATATAATCCATCCCTGGCTTGTCACTCTATCCGGTATTAATGTCAATCCAAGACGTGTGAGTGAAAATGCATTTCAAAATGCGCTTTTTTTGAGAGTCACAAGCAATAATACACAGCTACGTTTAGAGAAGAGTGTATGGGGGGGGGGGGGGGGGGGGAGATACGGGATAAGCCGAGAAGCTTGTTCAAGGTGATGGGGAAAATATCAAATAAAAGACGCAGAAAATTATAAATTCATTCCTAGGGAGAATATACAAAATAATAGGGAAATGCAAGGATAAAAAGTGAGATAAGAAATAAGGTATAACCTCCTGTAGGAAGTTAAAAACCACCCATCTCCTAGAAAAAATGAAACATCCTAGGAAATATTAAAAAGGCAGAATATTTCCCCGAAAAAGAGAAGTAGAAACTCAGACGCAGAAACTCACCTCAGAAGCAGATGCTCACACCCTCCCACCTTTGTTAATGGGCCTAGGCCAGAGTATTCTACATAACAAAGGCCTCTGCCCATCTTACCACATGGCCTGGGCAGATTGCATGAGCCAACACTCAGGTGAAGCCATGTGGCCCAGACGAAGTTGACAAAGTTAGCTAAGACCCCCCTCCCCTGGGAGTCTGACAGCCAATGGGATACATTTCTTACACAGGAACTGGAAATCCTAAGGTGGGGCCCAGCAGAGGATATAAAACCAAGGGACTCTCAGCATCTTCCCTTTTTTTTCGCTCAGGAGCTCCAAGGCATGTGGTCCTGTCCACCATTAAACCATCTTTCCAGACAACCTCCATGTGTCCAGTGTCTTTTCTCCCACTTGGAATTGAACCCAGAAGGATATTTCTTCCAACAGTAGAAAGGGGAAAATTGGAATTCAGGACTGGAATAAATCTGGAAATTTGTATTAAGGATGAAAACTGATCACTTACTGTCTTGTGCAATCAGCTGCCTGATTGGAGGCAAGGAAGTGTTGAATATGTCCGGAGACAATTGAGTAAATAAGTGCATTGTTTGTATACAGAATGCGATGGCTCTATATGCACGCCAGGAAGTTTGGATTCAGACTTGCCTTTTGGGATACAATAAGATAGGCCATGAATTTCTGGTCAACTCTGATTGGAGACTGGAAATTAAATTAGAGACAAGACTAGAATAAAATAAAAAAGTTGAGAGGGACCTTGGAGATCTTCTAGACCAACCCTCTGTTTAAGCAGGAAACCCTGTACCATTTCAGATAACTTGCTCTGCTAGCAGCATTTTATTCCTTACAGTTTAAAAAATAACTGACATCTGAAAAATCCTAGACAGGGTCAGAGCCTTATTAAACGAAGTAGTAGTACTGTAGAAAAAAAGCTACAGCTCCTCTTGGCCTCTTTTTTGTCCCTGTTTCACATTTTGTATTTACACAATGCCTTCAAGATGTTTGTGAGACAGAAAAACACAAAATATGTGATTTAAGCATCTATAAAAGAGGTCATGTAAAATATAGCTTATTGAAGCTTATTTTATAAACTACCATATATCACAATTAGATTGGTTCACACAATACATCGATAAAGTATTTCTACAAGCAATGATAGTCGGATTAAAATAATGTGCTAAACCAAAGCCAGACAAACTTCACTACAGCTTTGGATGTAATGTGAACCAAACCTATGTATGACATAAAGATCTGAGTAAGTGTACCATAATCTGCAGACATCAAATGTAGTTTATAGATGGAAGGAGTAAACAAAAGACTATTTGCATAATACCCTAAGTCATAGTTTGCTAAAATATATTTGTTGAATAAATCACAGTTGGCCAGATACATATTGCATGTAAATTTTAAAAAGCATAACTTAATGTCATGTTTGAACCAGTTAAAAAAGAATACAGCAGCCCTAATTCGGATAATTTTCAATTTATGGAACGTAACTTTTTTGCTGATTAGTGATTCTGGTAGCTTTAATAATATATCAGAATCAGTTTACCTTCAAATATTTTCTGGGAGATAGAAATTACCAGCGTAGAATAAGATTCTGGTTTAATAGGCCCTTGATGTAATCCGTTCTGGCATTTCTCTGACAAGCAAATATTCAAGAGGTAATACTTTTCCATACATGCATTCTAGTGGTGGTATTCTACCGGTTTGTTGTGGTTCTGCCAAGCCCGTAGTGGCAATGAGCAGTGGAGACTGAGCCGGGTGTTGGGCCCACCTGCCCGGGCTCCCATACTAACCTGTATGTACTGCTTTTGAAGCTGCTGAAGCATCAGGGAGAGTGCAGGATTGCAGGAGGTGACTCCAAATGCCTCTATACTTGCGCGAAGTGTGTGTTTGGTGCGCACAAAGTGTATACACATGTGCAAAGCGTGCCCACCAAGCCACCCACCGAACCCGTGATAAAACTTTTTGAAACACACCATTAATGCATGCCTAAGTGGTGGGGAAAAAGACTTGCTATGTAGGCATTTAAGGCACAGCAGAAAAATTCCATGGAAAAAAAAAACCAAACTGGAAACAAATTTGATAATTACATCTCTCTGGTTTTATATAAGCATTTTTTTCCAATTCAGAGCAAACACCCTGGACCACCTCACACTATAAAAAATTGTCTTCCTTTCAATCATCCCATAACTGTGTATGGATAATGGTGATGCTGGATGGGGATAATAGGAGCTATCTCCCAATAGCTCTTCATGGTCCCAGGAGGCTGGTGACCTAGAATATATTCTCATACTGTGGAGGCTTGTACTATACTTCAGGATCTCTCTGCATTACTATTCTCACAAACTGTCTTCAAGGAGGATGCAGGATGGAGGGAGGTTACTAAGATGGGACCAGCTGGTACATCTCATACTGTGTATATGAAACGTAAGATAATAGCCTGGGAAAAAGGTGATCTGAGAATTCATCCTAATGGAAGGGGTCTCAGTCATTTTTAATTTTTTAATTTTAGATTTTTTTTAAAATCCTGCATTATTTTTAAAAGTAATTCAAGATGGCGAACATACCTAATACTCTTTCTTCCTCCTATTCTCTCCACAACAATCTTATAAGGTTCTTTGGTTGGGCTGGTCCAAAGTCCCCCAGCTGGCTTTCATGCTTGAGGTGGGAGATTAGAACTCACAGCCTTTAGCCTGGCGTCTTAACTGCTACATCAAACTCCTTGCTCAGTACAGGACCTGACAAAGCATTTTAGGTAGATAAATACCTACATTCTTTTCATGTGGCCTCACCTCAGGATCTCAGTGAGTCTTACCTAGAATCCTCTTAGTGTATCTATTTTGGCCCGGACTGTACTTTGTAGTGAACAAGACTTACCGTATAGATGGTCCTTGACTTATAACAATTCATTTAGTGACCGTTCAAAGTTATAGCAGCACTGAAAAAAGTGACTTGCAATCACTTTTCACGCTTATGACTGTTGCAGCATCCCCATGTGATCAAAATTCAAATGCTTGGCAACTGACTCATTTATGACGGTTGCATTGTCCTAAGGTCATGTGATCACCTTTTGCGACCTTCTTATAAACAAAGTCAATGGGGAAGCCAAATTCACTTAACTGTGGTGATTCACTTAACAACTGTGGCAAGAAAGGTCATATACTTGGGCAAAATTCACTTAACTATCTTGTTTAGCAACAGAAATGTTGGGCTCAATTATGGTCATAAATCAAGGACTCCCTGTATTCTATAGAAATCTCGCAAATCTGACTTTTTGTGCTTGTGACCACTTGGAAAGATAATTTATGGAGAGGAATCAAAGTTCTGTTCCCCATGATTTCAAACCCTATAAATGTGATTTTCCTTGTCCCGTGGGACTAGTGCATGAGTCGTACCATTTAGAATCTCAACTGTCTGTATAAGGATGTGACTCAGAATAATTTTGAAGGAAAAAATAGAACGCAAGCGAATAATCAGACTGCCAATTGAGAAAGCTCAGACAAGCTGCCAAAAGTGCATTTATGTGGAGGCTTATAGATGGAAATAACTCCGAGGAGAATAAAGGGCTCTTTGCAATACCACAGAATTGGGACATATCTTTCTTTGCTCTGGGTTACAGAGAGAGTTGCCAGATGTGGCTTGTTTTAATGGCTGCTGTCCCATGTTATTGCAGCACATCATAACCTTGTAGGCTAAAATGGGAGCCTCTTCCAAAATGTTACAATTCCAAGAAGGCTATGGGACAGCTTTGATTACTTTTGGGAGAGAGAGAGAAAAGAAAAAGTCAGAATGCTGTTGCAGATCACAAGCTTCTCAAACAGAAACATTAGATCTCTGCTGGATCTAAACTATTCCAGTTTTAAAAAGGCTCATTGTTTATATCTGTAAATGCTACTCATTTGATTGATTTCAAATTTTGATACAGATATTCTACTTATTAAGATCACTGGCTTTTATAAATAGCTTACAGGTCATATAAATGGTATTTATTTTGTTTACATGGTCCTGTATAGAAGAACTCTTTCTTCAGGAAATTAGCAGTAATAGCTCTGGGGAGAGGAAAGGAAGCATTCAACTGAGTAGCTTATGCCTTACTCATCCCGTTTTATTCTTTTATTTCATGCTTAAAATGAATATGCCATCCCTTAAAATACCACCAAAGTTCTTCCCTCTCTTTCCAAGTATTTTTCCTGTAGGTCAGTTGGGAGGAACACATATCTTATTTGAAGTTTTACAGCTTGTATTGGCTCATCTCATTATGTAGCCCAGGGGTGTCAAACTCAATTTCATTGAGGGCCACATCAGGTCTGTGGTTGACCTCAGGGGGACAGGGCAGGCATGGCCGACTGGGGTGGGTGTGGTCAACTGGGTGTGTGTGGCCAGCTTGATGCCACTTCCCAAACTGTTGGTATGTTTCCTCTTTGCACCGGGTAGCCGGGCCAAAGCTACGCTGGGCCAATCTTCTTTGCATTGGGTAGACTAGGACAGCCCCGCAGGCTGGATCCAACTACATTGCAGGCCGGATCCAGCTTGCAGGCTTTGAGTTTGACACCACTGATGTAGCCCAATGCTAAGGAAGCACTGGATCTTTAGGGCCCTCTGAAAGGTCAGAAATCCCTGGGGTTGTGGCTAATGCCATACAGCAAACCCAAATGGGGAAATCTGTGAGCGCAGTCTACCTCTCCATGCCCAGCTGGGTCTCAGTAAGACGCATCAGTGTGGCCTTGTTATCCACGACTAAATCATGGATCATCATCTCTTTTTAATGACCCCATAATCCCTTGTGGGGTGGAATCTGGGCAACTGAATAGAGCTGAGTGTTTACTGGCTGGATGCCCTTCTTGTCACCAATGTGGAGTTATATTCAGCAGATATATTTTCATTGTTCCCAGAGAGAGAAACATCTGCCTCTACCTAAGATCAAGCTGATTGTGAGACAAGGGCTCCACCTCTAGTACCACCTCTAGTACTAAATCATGAGTCATGGGACTATTATTACTGTATAGACTAACATAACATTCAACAGTGACTGAATACTGAAGGAATGATCTATCATCAGGTTGAGCATGGGTTGGACTACTGGCTCAAGATTAAATTACCAAGGCTACTTTTCTTGATGGTGACCCACCATCTCTCCCCCTGACTGTCACTACAGAGATATTACCACAGATAGGTATTTCAATCCCTCCTGATTTTCTTCTCCTTGACTTGAAACAAAAGGCTTCAGTTCATTTTCCAATATTTTACTCCTTTCTCCAGCTACTTGATCATCAAACATTATAGACTTGCAGAATTTCCAAGCCTAATTACTAAGGAGTAGAAATCCTGGAGGACATAGATTCAGGAAGTGAAGTTCAATTGACTAAGGAGGGTTTGGTTAACGAATTTAATAGCAAGCCTAGGCTGACCAGTGTGCTTCAGCTAGATGATCAGTGGGCATTTCAACCTAACCTATTTTCCCAAATAGTTGTTAATAATAGAAATGGGGAGGATGCATTCATGCTGTTTTATGATTTTCTCTAAGAAGCAGACATAAGTATAGGAAGAATCTTGATCATTTTGGCTCGTGGTTTCCTGCAGAAGTCTTGCCCAGTGAGCAAGGAAGAAAGCAGCAAAGATCTGGGTTATCCGGAACTGCTTAGAAGTCCTCTCTGAAAACCATTCAGTTTCCTATCTCCCTGCATATGCACCATGCTTTGGCAAGCTGACATTAGAGACCATCAGAAGCCCAGGTCATTGGCACGGATAGGCTATTCTGCAATGTGTACAACCAATGTTCTGGGCTTGGCAACAAACAATCCAAAGCAGGATGTGAGGGATTTATCATAGAAGTGAGTGCTGAAGTGGAAGAGGCCATGAGACTGGCAATTGGAACCAAACCTTTTGACATGACCTCAGCCCTTTTACCAAGAATTGGAGGGGTATTGGGAGACGATTCAGAGGCAATTTAACCCTTTCCTATTTGGATTTATAAGATTTTGCTCCCCTACTGAGAAGAAACCAGCACTAAGCTATCTCTAAGCTGAAAGCAGCCTTTTTGTATGCTTTTTAAAAATATCTGTGTGCTCAATTGCAGCCAAGTTTTCTTCTCTGATTATGTGTGTGTTGAGTGAATGAAACACAATTTGCTTGTTTAACACAGCACTGAAAGGCAGAGAGGTGTTAGAAGCTAGGCAGTTACACAAGTAATTGAGCATAATTAATATGATCTGTGTATCTTTATTAAAAGGAAAGATGCTAAGTGCAGGAGTCACCATCTGGAAACATCACATTTCTTAATGGATTTTGACCACAATGGGGGTTTCCAAAGGAGGATTTAATTGTGCAATTCCTCTGCCTCAATCACAGATTTTTTTAAAACAGCATTTTCCAAGGAGGAAAAGATGGAAGGAGGAAAGATAATAGCAACATAATGACCATACGACACAACTTTTAAGTCTTGATTAGCTTATGTGTGATTTGTAGAATAAACCACTGTTGGCTATGACTGACCATTAAACCATTAAACTTTCACTATGTTTACAACATACTAAGCCACACAATAGTCAAGCACATTTTAATTTAGTTTGCAGTGCAAATCCAGCCCCTATTAGTTAATGGATCCATGTATCCAATGAATCTATTCTAGAAAATATGGTTGAATGAAACATGGTTTTGTTGACTATGGGTAAGTGTATTATATGAACAAAGCTATAAATTACCACAAGGGATATAATTAATCACTATGACAAAAAGGATGCTGTGTCTAAGCAAAGGGAAGACTTCATTTGATAAAACTGTGCTGGTTGAAAGATATATTGATCATTTGGGAGAAAGAACATTTCTGAACCAAAGCAGAAGTGAAAAAGAATGGTGGTGTATTTTGCTCGGTGTTGGTTATAGGAATCAACACGATTTGCAAGAATTCTGCAGAAGAGATTGCATGAAGCAGGCCTGGGACATAATCATATATCTGTTGTTTGGAGGGTGTGGGGAAGCAGAGAGAGTAGTGTGCTATTATCATTTATAAGTCAGCTTTTGAGTGGTTCGTGATGTCTACATTTTGTAAAGTGCTTGTAGGTGGCTTAGCAAGTGTGAGTGAGTGAGTGAGTGACAAGAGAACTTAGTAACTAGTGCCATTAAAGATATTTAATAAATATTAATACAATAAGAGATTAACTTTGTGCAATGCTAATACTTCCTCTCCTAAAATGAGTCATTTATCCACGAAAAAGTTGACTGATTTTGCGCAGTGCACTAAGCCATAATAGCAATCTTTGCCCAACATGTATTTTTTTGGTGAATTTAACCACAGCATGGCTTATTCACTTAAACCAGTTGCCTTGGTTTGCATAAGACACTGTAGCATAAGCAGGGGTGGGATTCTAGCAGTTCACACCTATTCGCTAGAACCGGTTGTTAACATACTAAGAAGTTTGGAGAACCGGTTGTTAGAAGAAATTACTGGCCTAATCCTGTAAGGAAGGCAGGAAGGAAACATTCTGGTGTTGCTTACAGAAACTGCCTCTCCCACCACCTAAGCCACGCCCACAGAACTGGTTGTTAAAAAATTGAATCCCACCCCTGAGCATAAGTCAACCTACTGGCTGTATCTACAAAATGTAAAAAGCTGAAATGTAATTTAAAACATAAGTCAATGAAGCTTGTTCAATTTATGTCCTAGCATTTTATATGAACCCAGCTAATTGTGGTTCATTCCATAAACTATCATTAAGCAACATAAGATAATGTGTGAATCCAATCAATGTCACAATACGTGATGTGAGTTTTCTCTATGAATGTGAATTAATAATACATTCATTCTTTTAAAAATGTAAACATGAAAAGATGTGTAAAATTGGGCATTAATCTCAGAAGACAATAACATGAATAATTCAGGGAGGGGGCGGGGGAATGGGAGATGCAACGAGCCAAAATGCTTTGAGTTTTACTCTGGATTTCCTCCTTTTTGTGCCATTGAATGACTGAATCTGTAAAAAGACACAGGATCAAAACAGATTTTAAATGTGTTTAGAGAGAACAAGAAATACTTTGGATTCCTTTCCCTAGCTGGAAATCAGTTCAGCGGCTCAGATCTATAGAAGAGCTCTTCAGAGAAAAGTATAGTTCTGTGGTCGCAAACCTATGACATGCGTGCCACAGGTGACACACAGAGCCCTCTTTGTGGGCACGTGAGCCGTCACCTCAGCTCAGCTCTGCCATACATGCGCACGGCTCCTACCGGCCAGCTGGTCTTTGGATCTCTGCCACACATGCACAGGGTGCATGCAAAGGACACATATGCATGTGGAGGGCGGGGTGCATGTGGGGGGGCACATGCATGGGGTGTTGTGCATGCACAGGGATGAGTGTGCATGTGCAGGGACAGGGTACATACATGAGGATGTGTGTGCATTGCATTTTGGAGGTTCACGCACGCACCCACATGCGCTTTCAGCACTCGATCCTGAAAAGCTTAGCCATCACTGGTATAGCTCTATTCAATATTGTTTCTGAAGATCCACCTGGGCCACTGTAGACCAGCAAACCACAGTACATCTTCTGTCCCCTTTTCTAAGAGATCGGATGACTTAAACTGGAGAGGGAGATGCTGGAATTGGGTCTCTTGGAAGGGAGACAAATGGATTTGGGAAAAGAGGAATCTGGAAAAGCCACAGGAACAGTGAGGCTGTTGGTCAGAGCTACATTTGCTGGCTTGAGAATCCCTGGACATAGATGTCTCCTTGTTATGTGAGCAGGCAGCAGCATCGAAATATCAAACGGCAGACAAATTTAAATGACTGGTATCATGTCCAGAATTAGAAACAGGAAAAGACATGGGTTTTTACAGCAAAGTATATTTTTGATTTGAGCTTCCACAAACCTCCATTACAGTTATCCGCAATGCCACACTGCTGCGAATTTTGGAATAGCTTTTGTATGCAGCACCATCTTGGCTCCCATAGCAAATGGTTATGTTTACCTTATGACTACCAGATCTGGCTTGCAAAACTCAGGAGGACCACTAGATGACAAGCAAAGGCTTGGTTCCCTGTAACTTAAAGTCAATGGGGAAGCCAGATTCATTTAATAATGGTGCCACTAACTTAACAACTGTAGTGATGCATTTAACAATGGTGACTAGAAAGATTGTGAAATGGGGCAAAATTCATGTAATAAATGTCTCGTTTAGAAATAGAAAATTTGGGGCTTAATTGTGGCTGTAAGTTGAGGACTACCTGTATGTTATGTGAATCTCACAAGTGGCCAGTACAGTCAATTTGCTTTGCAGAAACTAGAGTTTGAAACAGATGCTGTGGCTTATAAAACATATATGGTTACAAGTCAGTTTCCATCTCTGATCAATCAACAGGATAGACATAAGTTAGTGTGTGCCTGTTGATTCTTTACAGTACAGTGTATCATAGAATAACTCAGAGATTGGATTCACACTAAGTGCAAAGCCATGCTTAACAATGGTTTGTTCAAAACTAGAATTAATCAGTTTTATACAACAAAATATGCCATAAACTATATTTTAAACATTATTGTATTGAGGGACTCACGTGCACAGCAATCAAAGCAGGTAAATTATAATATAATCTAGCACAATGTGTGAACCTAGATATTAAATCTAGATCTGTGTGCAAAATGGGGCTCCTGAACTGTAAAGCTAACTAAATAGTGGTGCTACAAAGAGATACACAAAATTCTAGTTCACAGCTTGCATCTAACAGCTGGGTAATATTTGCAACCTAGACCTGTAGTCCTAACATAAAAGTGCATTTATACAAAACAATTAAGAAATTAAGTATGTTAATGGGTTTTCAACCCAGCTTTTATAACTTGGGTTTGTTTTGAGTAAGTAAATTACATCTAGCCAAAGTTCCAAGAGTGGCCATTTTAGATTTATACAATACTGTAAGCCAAACTTTAGTTAAGGGGATATAATGGGATATAACGTAGTAAGTAGCATGAATATGCTTGTTAAACAAACCAGAAAACAAATGGAAAAAATCAGTTTTCCTCACAATCTGTAATTTCATGGATCTACAGGACATTGCGGGGGGGGGGGGGGAGAAAAAATGCAGCCCTTCGCCAGAATTACTTAGCAAGTAGTGAGAACCCAACTGATTAAGGTTTATTTAGTTAACTATGGATAGACAAGGCACACCTTGGCATGTTGTACAGTCTAACATCAGTAAATTACAAGCTGCACTAGTTTGTCAGCCTTTCAGAAAAATTCTTAAACCAGTATTTGCCAGGGACAATGTAAAGAATAGAAAAGAATAACAGAGTTGGAAGGGACCTTGGATGTCTTCTAGTCCATCCCCCTGCCTAGGCAGGAAACCTTACACTACTTCAGACAAATGGTTATCCAACTTCTTTTTAAAAACTTCCAATGCTGAAGCATTCACAACTTCTGAAGGCAAGTGGTTCCACTGATTAATTGTTCTAACTGTCAAGAAATTCGTCCTTAGTTCTAAGTTGCTTCTCTCCTTGATTAGTTTCCATCCATTGCTTCATGTCCTGCCCTCAGGTGCTTTGGAGAATAGCTTGACTCCCTCTTCTTTGTGGCAGCCCCTGAGATATTGGAACACTGCTATCATGTCTCCCCTCGTCCTTCTTTTCATTAGACTAAACATACTGTGAGCAGAACCGAAGCCATGTTGGATGGCCCATTGAATTGAATAAGGAAGTGTGTCTCAAAACTCAGTAGCTCTGCTAAATAAGAAAGTGTTCCAGTTTGTGCACAAGAGAAAAAAAACAAGATAAGGCTAGAACAATGGGGAACTGTAATAAAGTGCTGCGATGTCAGAAACCGTATAACTACTTTTGCTAGATAAGGAGCTAGTATGAACCTTCGAAATACATGTATCAATTTGAAAACAGAAAGAATGTGAGCCAAGGCCTCGTAAGAGGGGATAAAAATGCTGCCTGAATTTTGCTCTGTGTTCCTTCAATGCCTGAGGGGACCCGTCTCTGCAGACACGTGAATAAAACCTTGTTTTCCTTGGATCAACGAATCTTTTGGTGGTTTTTTATCTGCTTCCACCTCACAATACCCAGTTCCTGCAACCATTCTTCATTATGTTTTGGCCTCCAGTCCTCTAATCATCTTTGTTGCTCTTCTCTGCACTCTTTCTAGAGTCTCAACATCTTTTTTTTACATCGTGGCAACCAAAACTGAATGCAGTATTCCAAGTGTGGCCTTACCAAGGCATTATAAAGTGATATTAACACTTCACGCAATCTTGATTCTATCCCTCTATTTATGCAGCCCAGAACTGTATTGGGTTTTTCGGCAGCTGCTGCACACTGCTGGCTTATATTTAAATGGTCGTCCACTAGGACTACGAGATCCCTCTCACAGTTACTATTGAGCAAGGTACCACATATACTGTACTTGTGCAATTGATTTTTCTTGCCTAAATGTAGAACCTTACTTTTTTCACCATTGAATTTCATTTTATTAGATAGCACCCAATGATCAAGTCTGTCAAGATCCTCCTGTATCTTAAGCTTATCTTCTGGAATGTTGGCTATTCCTGCCAACTTGGTGTCGTCTGCAAATTTGATGAGTTCCCCATCTATCCCCTTGTCCAAGTCATTGATGAAGATGTTGAAGAGTACTGGGCCTAAAACAGAGCCTTGGAGTACTCCACTGCATACTCCCCTCCATGTAGAAGCAGTTTCATTGAGGACTACACATTGAGTGCAGTTGGTCAGCCAGTTACAAATCCATCTGGTGGTGATGCTGTCTAGCCCACATTTTTCTACTTTATCTAGTAGTAGGTTATGGTCTACTTCCGTGATGGTGAACCTATGGTACATGTGCCACAAGTGGCACACAGAGCCATTTGTGCGGGCATGCGAGCCCCAGCCAAACTTACCTGTACTGCGCATTCACGTGCCTCCCAACTGATTTTTGGCCTGTTTGAGGCCTTTTTCGGTCTGCCAGAGGCTCAAGGGAAGCCTCTGCAGCCTCAGGGAGGCCAAAAAATGGGCCTTCTGGAAATACCAGAAGTGATGAAACCGGAAGTGACAAAATGGGCTCCAAAGTCTGCAGAGGTTTCCCTCGAGCCTCTAGGAGCCGAAAAAGGTCTCAAATGGTCTGAAAATCAGATGGGAGGCACACGCATGTGCAGTACAGGTAAGGGAGTGGTGGGGGTGTTGCACACACATGTGCAGGGGGTGTGTGGCATTGCACTGTGGGTGCCGGCAAATGCGCACTTTCGGCATATCACAACAAAAAGGTTTACCATCACTGGTCTACTTTATCAAATGCCTTACTGAAGTTCAAGTAAGTATCAACAGCATTCCTCTGGTCAACTAATTTTGTCACTTTATCAAAGGATACAATAAGGTTAGTCTAGCATGATCTGTTTTTAACAAACCCATGTTGGCTTTTGGTTATTATTTTGTTTGCTTCTAGGTGTTCGCTGATTGGTTGCTTGATTATCTTTTCCAGAATCTTCCCTGGTATTGAGGTCAAGATGATAGGTCTGTAGTTTCCTGAATGTATTTTTTTCCCCTTTTTTGAAGATGGGAACCACATCAGCTCTTTTCCAGTCCTCTGGCAGTTCCCCAGTGCTCCAGGATCTTTGAAAGATACAGTTCAGTGGTTCTTAGATCTCGTTTGCCAGTTCCTTCAGAAACTTGGGGTGTAATCCATCTGGTCCTGATGATTTGAACTCATCTAGGGTAGACAGGCTCGGGCTATTTGCTGATATTCTGCCTGAAGATATTTGCCTTTTTTACTTTTTTATCCTTGTCCTTTTTGTCGTTCAAAAAATATAAGAATAGTATTGCAGGATCAAACCAAGGCCCATTCTAGTCCACCGGTTTGTTTCCCATATGCTTCTGGGGCACTCACAAATGATGTGGAAGACACTTGGTTCCCCTTCAATTGATATTGGAAGCAAACTTCTGAGACCCATACTCTTCATCCTAGCAACCCTCAATTGACCTCTTTCTGATGTTATCCAAACCCTTTAATCCCAACCAAGTTAGTGGCTAGTACCATCACATCTTGTGGCCACAGTTAATTACCTAAAAATGATAGCAGGATGGATCAGAGGGAGTGAGGGAGCAAATGGTTCAGTGTGCAGAACTCAACAGAACTTCGAAACTCGGTAGAAGAGATGTGATGAACCCCAGAGACTGGATTTGTGCAAGATGCAAGAGTAGAACATGGTTGTTGAGAATGTGGTTCATTGTGTCCTGAGTCATGATGGCACAGTGTTTAGAATGCAGTACTCCAGGCTAATTCTGCTGACTGCCGGCTGCCAGCAGTTTGGTAGTTCGAATCTCACCAGGCTCAAGGTTGACTCAGGCTTCCATCCTTCCGAGGTGGGTAAAATGAGGACTCAGATTGTTGGAGGCAATAGGCTGACTCTAAACCGTTTAGAGAGAAACGGCTGTAAAAGCACTGTGAAGCAGTATATAAGTCTAAGTGCTATTATCATCATATCCAGAGCTATTGTGGGATAACTAAATCCTGAAAAGGAAACCATTTTCAAGGGTGATTTCTGATGGTGAGAAAAATGTTCTACACAGCAGCAAAAGAAATCAAGAGCAACTGCTTTAATTTCATGAATGATGTTTAGATGGGGGATAAGCTGCTTTTCCTCATTATAACATAGCTCCTGGCTTGGCAAAAAACATGTTCTGTGCCTCTACATTGTTTAGACTAATCACAGCTGTAGTGGTTTGCAAGCATATTTTCGGAGGTTTTTTTCTTCTTCTCCATCCTGTGTAGTCTTGCAAAGAAAATGGTGTCTGTAAAGGCATTTTGTTATTTATTTATTTATTTTTGCTAGTGTTTTAAGTAAGTATTGACTTTTATTTTTATTTCTCCTCAGGTTGGGGAAAGTAATTTGAAACATACACAGCCAAATATGATTTCAAGGCCATAAAATACTTATCAAGCTCTGCTACCATTGTTATTACTCTACTGTTTATTATTAGGAGCTGGTCTGAGGAAAAACAAGTCAAAACTGACAACAGGAGTCAAAAACATTTGAGAATTGTGAAATTTCGTAGAAAGGCTTGAGAAAGAAAAATTCCAAGAGATTCCAGTCCTGGTGTAGACAGAAGTAAAAGTACTTAGTAAATAAGCCAAGATAGATGTTTACTGTTTGTTTAAACCTTACTTGAAAGAGGAACAAAAAAATATGCATATTATGCAAACTGCGTGACTGCTTCAAGATTGAGAAATAAACATTTCCTAGATGACTGGAAAGTTCAGAAAGTAGAGGATACATTCCTGAAATCCAACTATGGGGTTACGAATAAACGAATAGACCCATATGGATATTTGTGTGTGTAATGATTCAAATGCTGGACTAGAAGTGGGGAGACCAGGTCTTGCCCCTCCTCCCTCCTTGGGCAAAGAAACTGGCTGGATAACTTTGGGCCAGTCAGTGGGAAGATGAAAACCATAAACCTGCTAACCCGCATTGGACCAGCATGGTAGATTATGGTCCATAACCTTCAAGGAAGAAACCTTCATCCTGCAATAGGTTGACCGGCGATAATAGTAATCTGCAGACACGCACAACATTAAAAATGTGCACTTCTTTTAAGTGCTATCAGAGATCAAAGTTTGCCTTTTGCCCTATGCAAGGCTTAAAAAAAAGGCGGTGCAATACAGAGGAAGAAAGGGGGGAAAAAGCCCAACAACCCCAAAGTAAGCCGAGTTCAAAACGAACTGACTCCCCCCCCCCTCCCAACAACAGCTGTTAGCCCAACCCTCCATGGTGCTAGGAAATAAATTGCCAACACCTCCTCTTTTTCAGACTTTTGTCAATATCCTTGCGGATAGGAGAGGGGGGGGGGGGGAGGAAAACCAATACTCTCCTCCTCGGGAAAGCGGTAAAAGCCAGGAGGCATTCCTGGCTGCGTGTGGCGAACGAAATCCCATTTTTATCCAGTTATAAGAAAGAAAAGCCAAGACCCGAAGAGCTGGGATTGGGATTGAAATCTGCTTGCAAGCACTCGGCTCTCGACGCCTGGCGCTGCAGTACGAAAAAGCCAACCCACTCAGCAAGGAGTCGGTGTGGAAGAGAGAGCGGGAGGAGGAGGAGGAGGAGGAGGAAGCAGCGAGGGGAGTGGGAGAGCGGAGGACTTAGCAGACGCTCCGACGTGGATAAGCTTCAAGCTTTCTGATACATTCCTGCCTGGCCAGGGCGACACTTCCTGCAAGAGCTGTGCCGACTTGTTGCAAAGATCTCTGTCTTAGAAAGCAACGAAATCAATCCACCGGGTTCCTCGTCTCCTTCCCCCCACCCACCCCCACCCACCCCCACCCACCCCGATCGCTTCCCCTTCCCGGCTCCAGCGACGTCCCAGTAGGTCGAATCCAGACCCTTTCGGAAGGAGGTCGGGGCAATTTGATGGAGACTTCAAGCAGCCTGGCGTTTGGGGGGCGATCGCGGGGGGATTTTGGAGGGGACTGAAGAAGGGAGGGAGGGGGTGGTGGTGGCAGGGCAGACATGCAGAGAGCCAGCGTGATGGGGATGCCCAGTCCGGACCCCAGTGGATCATATTCCCAGCAATTCAAAGCCATGAGGTTCTCCTATCACATCGAAGGGGGAGCGACTACTTCGCCCCAAATCCGAGCTGGTAAGCGCCAGAGAACTGGGAAGGGGGTTTCTTGGGGCGAGGGCTTCTGTGCTTTGGGTAACGAATAAAAGCAGCAGTTGCTCCTTCACGCCGAGGGAAGACGGGTAACAGCCGTACTGTAAAATCAATGCTTGGTTTCGATAGTCATCTTTTAGCAAAGGGAGCGGATGCCTAATGGTTAAAGGCGGGAGCGCCTATATCCCAGAAGGATCTCGGGTTTTCTTCTGCAGTTGGGGGAACGGGCGGGATCCTACGTTAGAGCAAAGAATTGAAAAAGACTTTGTTTTCTTTGGAAAAGAGAAATACGTGGAATCTGGCGAAGGTATTTGGGCGCCTGTAACGCAAAAGCTAAAGATAAAAAAGCGCGGTGGCGTTTCATTTTCGAAATAGTTTCCTTTCCTTAATGCTGGGGAGGGAGTAAAAGCAATGCTGTGCTGAAAATAATCCCACTGTTGTGGGTGATAGGGTTAAAAAACTAGACATTCCGTTTTAGGCTCCTGCCCCAAAGTGCTTGCAATAGGAGTGTGGCTCCTGTTTCTCCTGTGTCCAATTTTCCACCTCCTTTTAGGATAGTTAGCTTGGCCTTTCATTCTGAAAGTTTCCCCCCTCCCCTGTTTTTTCTTTCTTTTTTTTACAATCCTGCCATTTTGCTTTTCAAATCCCTAAAACTGCAGGCAGTTTTCGGAACAAAGAGACACGGCAGTTAAATTGAAATGGAGGAGGTTCAGAAAAGAGATGTTTGTGGGAATATTTGCTTCAGCACTCTTTAATCCCTGGATTTTTTTTTAACACTGCTGAGGAAAACAGAACTGCTTTAATTTCAAATGCAATTCATTTATCTCCTCTCTTCCATCCTTTCACAGACAATTAGCTATCACTTCCATAGCCAGGCAATTGAACTTGTGCTATTGAATGATCTTGGAGACAACTTGTTGCCAAAGTTTCTCTATCTGGAATATTTATATTGGGATTATGTAAATTGCATCAGTGGAATGCCTTGCCACTTTGTTCTCTGGCTGTGTTCACATGATATGCTGAACTGTAAAAAGCCAGTCAGAGCCTAGTGAAAATATTGTGACAGGACAACTGTGTGGCTAATTTGTGATTTAGCCATTTGAATGCAGAAAACTTGGTTAAATGGATTAGCATCTATGCAAACAGATGCAGAAAAATTCAGAGCTTTTAACCAGGTGAAAAGCTTGCAGAAGGAATTAATCATATGCCATGTATTGTACAGTATTTAGCTTAATGGGATTTTTATACTGTATCTTCTGAGTCAGATGCCAGCCTGCTGCCAATCAAAGTGCAAACGTGCAGGTTGGTGTCTCTTTTCTCCCCACACCTCCGTTGTTGTGAAGAATCTCACAGGAGATATTGACACATTTGAGTCACCCTTGCAAGTCTGATATTCTTAGCAGTATTGTGCGGCCTGCGAAAAGCTGTGAAACACACATAGGCATATCTCAGGTATAGAAAATGTGACTTGAGAATAAGGTATCTTGTCTCTTTCTCTCTCTTCCCTCCTTCATAATAATTGGAAACCTACACCAGCCTTGCTTTAAAGCATTCTTGATTATGATACCAGGCCCCAGGCCTTAACAGAGACAGGGCTTCCTTCTGGCTAGAACTGAATGGAGGCCTACAGAGTTGGCTTCAGAGCATAACTCTAAGGGGGGAGATGAAATGGGATACACAGTGGAGCCTTTCTGGCCCTGGTTTTCCCTGAAATGGGGCAAACCTTTCCCATCTCCGCCCCTTTCCTTTGTTGATTCAGACCAGAGTAAGCTTTGTCTCTTTCTCTGTTTTTTCCCTCCCCCTGTGCCTCAACCAACACCTGGCAAGACTGCAAAGGCATGGGGTGGGTCCTGCCACTGTGGAGAGAAACCATACAAACCCAACAAGCTTTTCATCTATAAAGCCAACACAGCTTGGATTAAGGCCCTGGTTTGCTCCTTCCAGTGTTAAAAAATACACAATTTCCAGTACTGCAACAACAGCAGCTAGTATATTCTCCCTATTCCCTCTTTTTTTAATCCTTCCAGATCATGATTTAGCCACTAGGCTCCTCTTTCATTTTTGAGCTCAGGAAAAACAACAACCCAGGAATCTTAGCTTTCCGGACTCTGAGCTTTGAAATTGTAAACCTTTCTCCTTCAGCAACCAGTGGGCTGAAAACATAAAGCTGCCATAAATAAGATTGTGGTGACGGTTGCCCTCAGTGATCCAGGCCCAAATTGCCTGGGTGGCAGTGCAGTGTCATAAGTTCTACATAGTTACAAACAGAAGGGTCCTTATAGCTGGGGAGAATAGGGGTCTGCTGGTGTGCTTCTGTGCCTCTTATCCTTCAGGCTATTGGCATTAGGTATATTGTCTACTGTTTTAGGAAGGCTAAATGATGATAATGATTAAAGAGGTCTTAAGCAGGTCTGTTCACTTCAACTGGAACCCAGCTTAAAGATTCTTCCTATAAGCGCATTGGCTCCTTTTTGCAATCCAGGTTTTCAGCCACAAAGGAAGCCTTGATTTGTTGCTTCTACAAGGGGTGGCTGACTGGCATGGCTTGGATGCAAAATGTCTTGCTTTACAGGAAGTGTGTTGGAAATCTTGTGATCCTTAGGAGCTAGTCCAGATTGTCCCAATTTGGCACCCTCCAGATATGTTTGCTCTCCCAGGCCCCATGACTGCATTGGTTGGAGTGTGAAGTGCTGTAGTACATGTAGAGCAGTTTGGGAGGTGATCAATTCTGCAAAAAAACCAGGAATGTTATGAAAGAGACATGACATTTGCTGTATGGAATTGGCAAATGAAGTTGTAAGGAGACCATTTACAATGGGGAAGGGCCAGCTATATAATGTGTGGCCAGCTATATAATGTGATTATTTATATGCTTTTTTTACATTCCTGCAGGAGCAACTGGCCTGTTGTTTGATTAGGTGCTAACCATCTTTGTCCCCTGACTCTTTCCCCATTCCAGTATCGGTAGCTGCATTTCTGATCTCCTCCCTTATCCTTACAAAGCTTTGAGGAACTGCTTGGTTGACATAAAAACAAAGCCACATCCTGGCTCCAGGCAAAGCCACAGGAGGACAATCTGGGGGCCAGAGCCTGGCTTAGGATGAGGCCAAAAGGCCCAGGCCTTCTAGCTCCTGCTGAGGAGATGCATGTGGTCTGAAGAACTTGACACTGGTTGGCTCAGAGAAAGGGAGATGCCCAAGGAGCTTTGTAAGGAGAAAGGGGAGAAAAGATGCTTACCTTGTTGCTCACCTCTAATGTTTTCTCTGATCTTCAAGCGGATTAAAACAAATCAATGGCAAAACAAAATCAGCTCCGGGCCCTTAAAAAAATCTCATGTTTATTTAAAATGCATAGTTTGAGAACACCCCAGAGTTTTAAATCAAACTTAAATATGTGTCTTTCAGCAGTTCAGCTAATGTTTCATGTAAGTGAACTGAGGTGTATCAAGAAATGTGGGATTAAATTTTAATTGAATAATGTTGAGGCTGAAATGTTGTAGTTACCTGTGAAGAGTATAAGTAAAAGAGGGCTTGCTTCTGAAGAGACAGAAGTAGGTTTGTGATGCAGTTCTATTGTTTTTAATCTTGGTTGAGTTGACATAATATGCTGAGTCCCCAATTAATGAAACAAAGGTTGACTTAATGTGTTGTGTGAACCTTGCCAGTACCAGTTTATTCAGGGAACCATTTTTAAACGAGAAATGGCTTGTATTTTTAGGAATTGAATCATATTTATTTTTGTATGGTATTATAATTATTTGCCTTACTAAACAATCAGTACCATTTGGTCCCAGATATTAACTAAGATTAACTTCTCAATTGTAAACCCGTATTAAATTTTGCAGTCACATTAGGGGAAGTAGTAATCTAATAGTTCCTAGGTTTTATTGAAGGGTTGAGAATCTAATTAGTGCTTTAATCAAGCATTATGATCTATTTTTTAGTGTGAACCAAAAAGCCTGCATTCCAGATCTGGGAGTAGTATCACTAATGTAGTTTGTTTGATCTTTGCTTCATGTGCTGTGAGAAACTAACTACTTCTGGAATGCTGAACAAAATGCTATTAGACAAATTATGATTTGGTGCGATATGTAAATCCAGTCCCTAAGACTGTTTTGGAGATACCTGGAGGGGTTTGGGGTACCATTGAGTAAGCAGGCAGGCCTCATCTGTGGACCACATTTTATTTATAGAGTTTTCTTGAAATTAATGGGAGCTTCTATCATTTTCCATGGGGAAGGTGCTAGAGAATTCCTGTTGAACTTTGCTTTGATTGATTCATGAAATGTGTGTTTTTCTACCTTAAGAGGCCAAAGCACTTGAGCTCGTCCAGATGGGTGCCGAGGGGCATTAAGGAACCCTTGAGTAGAAAATTGAAGGTACCTCTGGGAACTGCTGCTGTCTTTCCATGCCTACAGTCTGATCTGGTTGGCCCCACCATTTTTTCCATGCATCTGGGTGAGAAGGACTATTTTTAGAAAGAGGCCGGGCTGAGGAACTCTGGGGCTGTAGTTCACTGTGTCAACGGCAGCTGCCAGGTTCAGCGTGGGGAAGGGGAAAATTCGGTCTGAGACTTGAGGAAAGTTTCCTAGGCTGAAAGGGGAAGATTGTTGAGGAACAGTACACCTTGTTTGTTAACAACATAGTCCCAAAGATTGCTGGCTCAGCAAATAAAATGTACCAATCCTGATGCCCACTGTGACATCCCACTGGCATTGCAACTATGCTGAGACTGTTATCCCACCTCATAATGTGGTTGCAAGAATTTGGGAGTAATTTTGCCTGAGCTTTCCCCTTTCAAATTGTATGATGTCAAAAGATTAGGAATTGGCAGAAGAAATACTATTTCAGGAGATGCCTATTTAAATTGTGCAACTGACAAATAATGTTCAGAAGCAGCTACTGTCTCAGATGGTTGCATGGAAAGTTCTAATCAATGGTTGCTGTCCTCTCTTGGAAGACCCTTGATCAATTCGTGGACAAGGCGTCTATGTTTAATAAGAATAAGCTAACAACAAAGTATACAAAAATACAATACTGTACAATCTTTAGTTCTATATCCTGTAAAGGCATGGATTGTATGAGGGGGGAAAAGGAAGATAATGATGGGAAATAATAACTATTGTTTCCATATAATTGTTTCCAGGATTAATTATTTTCACTATTTATTTATTTATTTCCAGCTTGAAAATAATTCAGATATTTTAAGGGAAAGACTAGACGAATGGAAGAAATGCAAGATGTAGAGCTGGAGATAAGAAGTCAGGGTTTTGGCAAGGGTAGAACTCCCATACAGAATAGAGAAAGTTGTTTAGGAAAGGATAGTATTCCAACCATACCTAACAGAATTGGCATAGCATCCTTAGTTGGTTCATGTAAGTATTGCAGACTGCAAATAAATTGTGTCCAAAAGAGGCTAGCTTATAGCAATCTGAGCCACCAAATGTTACATTGTGCACACCTGTAACCAGCCTCAGGAATTATTGACAGACTTCATCCATCATGCTAAACCCTATGTGGTTTGTTTGCTTTTGACCTAACAGGCTGTGCTAACATAATCAACTGTGGTTCAGTTGACATGGTTAAGCAAATCTTTGTTTAGTGTGATTGGTTTCTCTGACCACCCATTAACCCAATCTGACCTTCACCTTCCCAACTAATTGCTCATGTAGATCAGCCGACTTGGTATGCATGTGTGACTTGGGGACAGAAAAAGATAGTTAGATGCTACCCATTCTGTCACTCAAATTGTGCAATTTATTAGTTTATATCTGGGCTTAATATATGTAGAGGGTAACAACAGATCCTGTCCTTGGTATGAATAAATGGAGAAGTCTTTTGTATGTACCGCATCACTAGATTCAGGTAGTACCAGAATTAAAGGAGGTTAGGGTGTGGCTCCTCTTCTTGCTGCCTGTTCCACCCACATTTCATTTTAGTGCCCCACTGTTATTAAGGAGGTCATGGCAGAGCATATCTAGTGCTCCACCACTTCTATCAAATACTACAGCCATTCAGCCACTGGTATTTCAGCATAATCTTGTGCTTTACACATACATGTTCTTGACATTAATCTTTTGATACCATTCTCTCCCCATTGTTTTCTCCTTTCTGTTTTACCCTGCCTCGCTGCCCCACAGATCTTATATTGCTCTGGTTAGAGATCCGGAAACTCTACTAAAGCACCTTCGGGGGATGTTGATCATTGCAGCACGAAAGCCCCTGTCACACTGCACCAACGGATGCAAAGAGGATGTAAAACGGACAAAAAAGCTTGCCATCCATTGGTTAACGCGATGTACTCACTGCCTCCGTTTTGCTTCCTCTCTATCCGTCCAGCATCCGTTTATTGACATTTCATCCGCTCAGAAAGTTTTGAGCTGCTCAAAACTTTTGCGCGGAAAATGTATCCAATTCGTCCGTTCTGCATCCGCTACGCATCCGCTATATCCGCTAGGCATCCGTTCTGCATCCGTTATGCATCCGCTATATCTGCTAGGCATCCGTTCCGCATCCGCGCAACTCGCATCCGCTCGGACACAGGGAGGAAGCGGAACGGACGCGGAACGGATGCAGAACAGATGCCTAGCGGATGCAGCACGGAAACAAAGCATTTAAAACGGAAAAAACGTTCTCAGAGGGGACCTATCTCGGATATTAAGGATGTCTAGAGGATGCCTAGAGGATGCAAAGGGACACCTATACTGCCTATAAAAAGGGGGAGCAACACATCTGGATCTCACTTTCAGACCAGCAGCCCTGCTGCAGACCTCTGCAGCCTTCATCTGCCTCTTCCTCTTCCACAGCATCCAGTCATGTCCACCGTGGATCGTAACACAGTCCTTTTGGCAGCCACCATCCTTCTGCAACAGTGCAAAGCCATCTACAGGCTCTGTGAACTCTACTACGGGAAGAAAAAGGGGCGGCCAAGAAGCATCTGGGTACGAAGATGGTTCGCCAGAAGAGCAGAGGACGGACTGTACAACAAGCTGATGGTGGAGCTCAGGAATGAAGACACTCGTGCATTCCAAAACTTCATGAGGATACCTCCAGCCATGTTTGACAAAGTTGTGCAGCGCCTGATACCCAGGTTGACCAAGGCAAACACCAACTTCCAGCCCAGCCTGGACCCTGGGCTCAAGTTGGCACTCACTCTGTGCCACCTGGCCTCAGGAACCACCTACAGCAGCATGCAGTATGGCTGGAGGGTGCCACACAACACCATCAGCATTGTGGTCAGAGAAGTGGTGCAGGCCATCATCGAAGAATACCTGGAGGAGCTCCTCCAGTGCCCCTCCACTGAAGAAGGATGGAAGAAAGTTGCAGAGCAGTGGTATCAGAGGTGGAACTTCCCCCACACCGTTGGAGCCATCGATGGCAAGCACGTGGCCTGCAAAGCGCCAGCCAATTCAGGGTCCACTTATTTCAACTACAAGGGCTTCTTCAGCATCATCCTCTTCGCCATGGTCGATGCTGACTACAAGTTCATGTACATCGATGCTTCAGGCAATGGGTCAGCTTCAGATGCCCAGATATACAACGCAAGTGACCTCAAGGGTAGGCTGGAACGCAACCTCATCGTGGGCTTCCCAGATCCAGAACCCCTGCCCAACGACACACAAGATATGCCCTACTTCATCGTGGGGGATGACGCCTTCTCCCTCACAACCTACCTCATGAAGCCCTACACCTCCAAATACCTCACCCGTGAAGAGAAGATCTTCAACTACAGGCTGTCCAGGGCAAAGCGGGTGGTGGAGAACGCCTTTGGCATCCTGGCCAACAGGTTCCAGGTACTTCTCACCACCATGCAGCATTGCCCAGAGACTGTGAGGAGGATCATGGAAGCTTGCTGCATCCTGCACAATCTCATGCGCACCCGCTACCCAGTCTTGCAGAACAGGCTCATGGACCATCAACAAGGCAATGGGGACATGGAGCCTGGGGAATGGAGGCAAGGGCGAAACCTGATAGACACTGAGGATGTGCAAGGCCCCAACAGAGCCTCACGTGAAGGGAAGAAGCAGCGCAACCTCCTGAAACACTGGTGCAACTCCCCAGCTGGAGCAGTGGAGTGGCAAGACAGGATGATAGATGCTTAATGGATGCTTCCTTGAGCCTGTCTCATCACACTGATGAGATTGTGCCATGTATGTTGAGTGGCCCGACAATGAACAGGGCATTTAATAAAGAGTTGTGTTTATGTTGAAATGTGTGGATCAATGATTACATTGTTATTGATAATAAAGGGCCATAAGTGTGGCACCTGGGAGGGTGGACCATACAGTCCCACTATGCTTGCACTGGAGGTTTACCTATCCCACAGCTATTACCCATCCCAAAGGTACCCCTGCCCATTCCACAGCTATCTCAACCCATCCCACTGCTATCTTAACCCATCCCACAAGCATGCAAAGGCTTAAACCATTTCTAAAAGTTTCCAGCAAGACTTTATTAAAAAAAAGAAATGAAGCAAGTGTGTGAATCAAAAATAGACTTTATTAACAACAAGCTATAAGACAAAAATGAATCTCTGGCACTCCTCTTGGTCGCTCAGTCTCAGGGGTGAAGGGTCCAGGTGCTGTGGAGGTGGGTGGCGCTGGAGTGCTTGTCATCAGCTCCTCCAGAAGCAGAAGCAGCAGAAGCCCCAGCCCCAGAAGAGCGAGCCCGTGCTGCAGAATCCCCAGCAGAACCAGAGTGAGGGCCAGGGGGCGGGATGGTAGCCCCATCCCTCTTGCAAGGGCTGGCAGCAGATGGCTGAGGCTTGCTGTGCTTCAGCATGGTTGTGGGGTTGCTGACTGGCAGGAACCAAGGCTGGCAGGAAGGCTGGCAGGGAGGCAGGCACCAAGGCTGGCAGGCAGGCTGACAGGCACCAAGGCTGGCAGGCAGACTGGCTGGCAGCAAGGCTTGCAGGCAGGCAGACAGCAAGGCTGGCAGCAAGGCTGGCAGGCAGGTAGACAGCAAGGCTGGCAGGGAGGCTGGCAGCAGGCTTGCAGGCAGACATGCAGGCAGGACAGGCAAGGCAGTCGATGTGTCTGGAAGCAGGTCTTTCCTCTGAATGGCGACCTGCTTCCGACCTGCTTCCGTTATATCCGCGGGGCTGACGCAATGCATCCTCCCCGCATGCGCAATTAACGCTCGGCATCCGCTAGGCTTCCGCTCTGCATCCGCTTCATCCGCTCCGCATCCGCTTTGCTGAGGTCCCCCGGAAGCCTTGCGCATGTGCCATCCGCTCCCATCCGCTCCCATCTGCTGGGCTTCCGTTCCGCATCCGCTTTCCATCCGCCCTGCGTCCTCCCCGCGTCCGTGTTATCCGCTCCGGTTATGCAAATTTTTGCCCCTTCTGAGAGCGGATAACAACGGATGGAACATTTTTCTCATCCGTTGTGTCCGTTTTGCATCCGTTGGGCAGTGTGACAGGGCCTTAAGGTTGCAGCATTTCATAGTGTAATCAAGAATGATGGCTCATGAAATGAGAGTCATTTAGGATATGTTATATTGGGACAGGAGATGGGGGAATGGTGACTTTAAAAGATGAAGAAGCACAGCCAATCAAATTGGCCAATTGAGATGTCTGCTTTCTAGTGAGCTAGGAAACCAGAATTCCCGCTGTTTCTAATAATTGCTTATATTTTAATCCCTGTTTAATTAAACCATTCTTTTTGCCTTCTTACTATTCCCTGAACCGCAAAGGGTTAATTCCTCCTCCAAAACACACACACACACACACACACACACACACACACACACACACACAAGCAGGGTGAGGGCAGGATACATTCTACTGCACCACCCACATTTGGCCTCTTTCCCCCTCCTTCCAACTTTTTTTCCTTTTGCAGAACCCTTAATGCATTCCATATGGGCCCATCGTGCGTTCGTGTGTGTGTGTGTGTGTGTGTGTGTGTGTGTGTGTGTACAGTGTACGTACAGAAGCTTCCGATAGGCCTGGGGCTATGGTTGTTGGTGGGATGGTCAGGCAAAGAATCCTGCGTGGCCTCAACCAGCACCCACTCCAGCCTCCTTAAACTGCTTTCACAGCATTTCTTGCTTTTTTGAATTGTAACCCTGGCCAGGAAGGGGGAAAGGAGGGGGCTCACTGCAATGCAAGCTGATAACATGGATTGTGACTGTTGCTTGCCCCCATTAAGTAGTGCTTTATCAAGGATACATTGCAAGATTATTTTTATATGTTCAAGATTTTATTTCGTAATTCATCCATGAGTGAAACCCCTGGGTCAGCAGGGATTTCAGATACTCTCTTTGAATAGGAAGAGAAGGCAGAGGAGCCGTCTGCATAGCCATGCAGAGTTAACTGATTTCCATGCTGATACTGGTGGCCTATCTGGCTCTTAACTGAATGGGCTGCATGGCTTTCTTCTTTCCAAGATCTAAGAGTTCCCATGTGTTTCCTGGCTAGTAGAATTTAGAAAGCCAGATTGCCATCTTGTCTCTTGTTCCTGTTTGGAATCGCTGCTCTATAATTTTTGGAAACAGGCCTTTAATTTTCTGCAAGCTGGACATGGTTTGGGAGAAAATGAGAAAGGAAGGCTTTTAGGGTGGAGTTAGGAGGTAGCTTGCAACCAGTTCAGATTTTTAAGTAAAAGGAGAGATTGCCAAGGCCTGATGCCCAGTTCTGAATTGTCTCTCTCTTGAATTGAGCTCTCTTGAAGAGTGAGAAAAGCCCCCAAACTTATTCTCTTAAATGAGCTCAATCTTTGGATCCAGATTTGCACCACCTCCATTTTAGCAGAATGATGCCTTACAACAATGATGCCTGTGATTTGTGAACTCTTATTGCCTAAATACTCTGAGTGATCCATTTGCAAAAATGTTTTCCATCCTCATTGTGCCGGCTCTGTGTATGTGTCTGTTTTGGCTATATTGTGAACACACTTCTTAAGACCATTAAACCATCTGCTTACTGAAAGGTTCAATAGAAATTCTCCAACTGCATATTAATGGATGGTGTTAATATTCTACTCCATATTTGTGGTAGTGTAGTTGAAGCACGAAGGATTGATTATGTTCCCCATTAACAGAGGGGGGAAGAAGACGGCAACAGATCCTTGGCAGTGAGCTTTCCTCCCATTCTGAAGACGGGAGGAAAGCAGGAAACCACTGGCTGACAGTGACCCTTTTGTTATGTCTTGAAGATGAGGCCAGCAATATTGCTGTCCTCACACAGGGTGGAGGACCAGCTTCTGCTGCTGCTATGGGGGAATGAGAAGTCAAAAAGGTGATTCTTCCTCTTCTCAGCTGCCTGCCCCCTCACCCTCATGCCCCAAGCATGGATCTCTTGCCACCATACCAATCTCTGCTGCTACTTCATATTGCTGCTCTCCTTCTGACATAGGGCCAGCAGTGGCATTCTCAAGCAAGTATGGAGGTAAGAGTAGGTTACAGAGGTAGCTGCTGTTAGGAATACTGATCTCTTGGGGAAGATTCCATCAAGTTGATATCCCTATCAGAATCCAGAAACAAGACAGTGTTGGCAACTAGACTTTTCTCCAGCAGCCAAAAAAGGTTCAGGGCCCTCCAGCTGAATGCCCTGCAGGTCACAAACCTCCCTGAGGCTCTTCGTACATCTAGAAAGCTCCCACACACAGCAGGAATTGTTTTGCTTTTTTAAGAGGAAAACACCTTGTCTTTCCAAATCACCTTGAGTTGGCTTCCTCCTGCCTCAGTGTCAGGGTAGTCCTGAGACAGAGGCTCCAATGTGAGAATATGTCCTTGGTGCTCATAAGGCAGGCATGAGTTTGTGTGGATGACCTGCCAGAGAAGGCTATGAAGGATGGCTATATTTCAATGACTACAAAGATCAGAGTAATTTGAGTAGTGAGTCTTCCCGGTATATGTATTGGACTACAAAGATCAGAGTAATTCAACCAGTGGGTTTGACAGCTGTATATCGGTGTGACAGCTGTGCGTTGAGGAAGAACTGCAGAAGACAGACACCATCTGGATTTGGAGAGCAACCAACTAATAAGTCTTGGACCAAATAAAAGTGGACTATTTCCTTGAGGCAATGATCACGAAGCAGAAACTTGGGTATTTGATTTATTTGTCATGGACTAGAAAAGGCTGCTATGCTCGTCAAGACTGAGCAGGAATAGGAGAAAGGAAAGTCAATGGGCATGATGGATGGGTGAAATTAAGAGGAGAACTGTGCTATGCTTCTAGGAGCTATGGAGTGACTGGGGACAGGTCAGGATTGCGAGCATTTATCCATACAATTACCAAAGGCAAATCCATGGCCCTTAATTTTCTGTGAACGTGGTGATTTTGAAAAAAGGCAGAATAATCCAGGAGAAGAATTTTACAAGGACTTTCTCCCAAGTCAAAAAAAAAAGTTGGTGATGTTAAGGGGTTTGAGGAAAGAAGCTATTTTTCATAATCCAGCATTTGATATGGTTGCATGTGCTCAGAAGTGCTTCCAGTCCAGGGGAGCTAAGTGCCATCCTGTGGAATTAAATCTCATTTTCCCCTTTCCCTTTCACCTTTCCCTTAACTATTTTAATTAAATGCATCCAAATGGAGTGAAAGCCTCAGTAGAATTAATAGGGTTTACTAAACGTATTTGCATATAGTCCCCATCTGTTGGTGGAACAAAGTAAATGAATCCCACCAATGTCAGGAGGCCAGGAAGGATGAGGCAAGGGCTGATAAATGAGGTGTCTGTTTTTCAAATATGTCTGTCAATGTGGGTCAGGTGTGTGTTCCATTGCTGTTGTGTGGAGGAATTAATTGCTAGAACAACAAAATCTTGCTTTCCCTTGGCTCTGCTGGCAAAGCCGTGAGATTCATTTTCTCTTCTACCTGGAGCGTCAGATGTTTCCTGGAGCGTCAGATACGGCCAGGTGTTGCCCACTTCCCTCCCCTCCGCCTCTCTTAATAGTGAACAGCTTTAGGTAGGTGACTCCTGCACAGATTTGACACAAATATCACTAGACATCTGGGGCCTTGATTGTCAGGAGAGTGCCTGCTTTTGAGAGGTCTTGCAACCTTATCAGTCCTTGGCAGGCTAGAAGGGATGATCTGATCCTGCCTTTCTTGTCCTGCCCCTACTAGCAAAAACCATATATAAGTCAGAGCCTCAGTGGACAATGGACTCTGTTCTTCTCCCTCTCCTTTTCTACTGACAAGGAAAACCTGTTAAAGTTATTATGGAAATGTTTATTTTTCCCTACTTGGTTGGTGTGTGTGTGGGTTGCATATGTGGATTTCAGAGACCTTCTAGCCTCCGGTTTAGTTAATGTAAAATGGAATTCAGCTGTGTACTAAGCATCTTTTTCTCTCCTTCTCTCTCATCTGGAAAATTGGGGGTGGGAATCTTGCTGATCAACAGTGGGGTTATATAGTCTTTTCTTGAAACACCCCCCCCCCCCCCAATTCTTGATCCAGCTCCTCCTGTCACCTTATTCCTGTTGGTGTCTAATCCCTGCTTTGAGACTCATTAATCTGCTTGCGTCAGCGTGGCTTGTGTAATGGGGGTGGGTAGCTTGTGAGTTGGGGGAAGAAGAAATTTTAAAAAGCTCTGTAAGAAAAGCATACAGAGTCTTAGGCTCCGATAGCAATTGGGATGGTGTACAAAAGGACCAAGCCCTTGGGGATAAGGAACCCTCCCCCCCCACACCATCTGTTCCTTTTGGTCCTTAATGCAAATGGTATCAAGTTTCTGGAACAGGTAGCCTGCTGGGGATAAGGGCAGCTGAGTGTTGTTTTTTTTAAATTTCTGTCTGCCAAGTAGAATTGTAGGGAGAGTATGAATTTGGCATTGCCATTTGATGCTGCCCTCTGAGGCCAGATTTGAAGACACAATCTTCTTTTATCCCCCATGGTGCGTTTGTCCTGCTGACTCATCTGCCAGACATGCCACCACCTTACATAGATAAGACTCCTTATCTGCCTGCAAGGAGTCTCGTGCATTTAATTTTCAAAGTGGGGAAGAAAAGAGTGGGAGGAGGTAGGTGACAAAAGGATGAATCCAACATTTTCAATAAACCTTTCTGGATGGTGGTGAAAGCAAGAGAGGTGAGGACTAACCTCCAGCTCTGTCTGAAATTCCCTCCCAGCAATGGGGAGTCAATTGTGGTTAATCATCTGTCAAGGGGAAGCACTCACCTTTCCATGGACCAGAATTCAGTGAACCGTAGGATTGGCAGGAAGCTCTCCAGCTTCGGAAACTCTGGTTCAAATATGACCTGCCCCTCCCAGAGAGAACAAGTAGCAGCCTCGAGGCTCACTCCTGACATGGGTGTGGCAGGCAAGCAAGCAACAAGGGAAGTGCAGGAAATGCAGCAGGCGGGCTCTTGCTGGCAGGGCTGTTTCCCACAGGTGAGGTCACTGGTAGGGTTAAGGTGGAACGAGGATTCTCCGGAGTGGGAGAGGGATGGTTCCTTTTTTGCCTCTGTGTTGTATGTTTCCACTGTCTGTGCAGAAGCATAAAGAGTAAGCAGTTAACACTGCCATGTGATATGAAACTCATTGGTATGAGATGTCGAAAATGCTGAAAATACATTTAGGGTTCTCTAGCTTTCAGATCTTGGCAATGGTTTCAGAACAGCAGCAAGGGAGTAAGTTGTTCTCGTGGAGAAAGTTGATTTGGGGACATCAGGAGTTTCAGGGTGGGCTGGTATTAAAACTAAAGGAAATGTTAAAGGGGATTAGGACCCTTTTCATACCAATTGACCAAGCAATTCAAATGGTCTCACAAAACAGTTCAATTCACTGGGTAATTTCATTCAACGTCATCTCTTTTCTGGAAAGTGAAGAAGAAAGCCTGAAGCCATTACCCCAGACCCCATGGCTAGATAACCCAAACTTATTTGCAACAGCATCTGCCTTTTCGGCTTTTAGCAAAACCTCCGTCCTTCTAAGATTTGTGTTATTCTAGGGGCCTTTTCCCACACTGTACATATCTCATTGTGGCTGGCACAAAGAGAAACAGAGAAATGTCTGCCAGAGACTGAGTTGCCTGTATAAATAGAAATATCCCCCAGCGGGAATGCAATATCTAGCTTTCTTTCCCCTCACATTTTCCAGAGCTTTTGGACTCCCAGAATTCCCAGGATCTGTGGGTACCAGGGTAGGGAAAGCTGTTGCTTAAACAAAATATGTGAGATGATTGCAAATGTTATTTCTCTACCTCCAGCTCACATAACTGACTGTCATGGAGAAAAATGCTCAGCATCATCACGCTGTCTTCTATATCTGTGTTAAAAACTTTATAAAATGAAGATTCAGAGTTGTGGCTTCCCCATCCTATGGGTTAAGCTATATTAAGTCTATATTCAAAAAATAATGATGTTCTGTAATTTTAAATACATTCCATTTTTTTTAATGGAATATTTGAGTGATTTTTGATTGCTTAAAGTTTAAATATGAAGTATGAATTTGGGGTTCATAGAAATGAACATGAGGTTAATTTAATGGACAAATCACTGAGACTGATAGATTTTTATACATTTTAAACTATTTATTCCATTAAAACAAACCTCTGACCAATTTAACGTGAACATGATCATATAAATATATGGACTGACTGGAAGACCTGGATATATTGCTCTGTTCTTGCACTTGAAAACTGTGGTTTCAGTTTTAGATCATGGTCAGTGTCTTGAAATCAGAAAGACAAAGTCTGTATTCAATCAGGTGATTTTGCTACCTTAAAGAGGCAGGTAGGTTCCTGTTTGGGCAGTGCTGTTCAAACTCTTTGACCTGGTGGTTGCTAGGATCAGAGCCAAGAAGAGGAATTTTAACTTCTTCCCCATATTTTCCAGGACACAAAGAGGAGGGGGTGGCAGGAGAATAAGGCAGTGCTTGCATAGATTTTCTTGGAGGTGAGTGACCAATGGGTTCTGGGGTCTTTCAGCAAGGGAGGAGAATGAGAATAACTCATGGTTAAGAATAATACTCTGGCTGTTATTTAGTACGGTGGTGCTGGATCCAGAAAGTTCAGACTCAAGGGGGCAGATCTGTCTGGGGTTTGATTCCCCTTTGCAACAAATACAGGATTGCAAAAACTCTTGTTCCTTCAGCGCAAACCGTACAAGAGATTTAGTCATTGCAGCCACTTTTTTCTGTTCCATCTCAGGCAACATAAGTGCCTCAGGCTGTATATTTTTTTAAAGTCAGCTATACTAGATCTGTTTCCCCACTCTGTAGATGAGCATTTGTAGATGGGGTGCAGGGAGGATGGGCCGTAATGGGAAACAGTAGGCGAATTATTTTTCACCGCTGTTCTTGAATCTAGCTTTCACTGTAATGTAAGTTATTGATGATTTAATAACTCAGGAACAATAGTTGTCAAATGTTCTGTCTGTCCATCAAATAATTTTGAATTTTAGATTCTTCTTTCTACTTGGGAATTAGAATTCATAACTTTTTAAAAATGCAAACAACATTAATTTGAACAATTTGAACAGTTCCTTGAAGATTACAACAGTGTGCAACCCCCTGGTGGTAAAACTAAGTTATTTTATGCACGTTTAAAGGATCAAATCTCAAATTCAGAAAAAAAAAAACCCTTAGCTTGAATTCTCATTGAAGTTTATAGGAAAAAATTAAATTTGATTTTATTTTAATCTTAGATTTCAGTGAAACTTATTGTTCTAAATGTAACTAATTTATTTTGGATTTAGTTTGCGCGCTCTTCTTACTGGGGCTGAATATCTCATCTTGTTATGAGTTTGCTTCAGGCCATAGTTAAAGTATTGTTTTGACTCTTACAGTCTTAATAAAGCTTGGGAGCTGGGGTTTGAAAGACTCCATTTGATACTTGTATTCCCTTTTCTTTGAAACATCTTCTTTGAAGATATTGTCGGCGATGAGGTGAAAATAACAAAAATGGTTTTGTCTAGCCTTTTCTATAGTGATGGCATAGCCTTTCAAATACAGAACTTTTCCAGTTTTGCCTGACAGAAACACATCCATTCTTGACATTGAGATGTCCCTCAAAATTTTGTGAAGGCAATAGCTTTGGCAATCTATATTCCATTTCTATTTTTTCTGGCGCTTTTAATTGTTAGGTTTGCTTTATTGGTCTGGATTGTCTTTTAATAATGCTGTGAATTGTATCCTTTGGCAGAGCAGCCAGATATAAAATATTTGGGAGTTGTGTTTTTTTTATTAACTCAAATTAGAAGAGTCTGCTTGGACTTGGACCATGTCTAATTCTCCCTTATAGTGAGGCCTGCAGGAGCTGTACAGTAGTTGAGGTGGCATTATTTCTGTGAGTTTTCATCTCTGTTTCTCTTATTTTCTCATATATTCTGGAAGGACCAGTTAGGAATATCTTTTATTTTTGAAACCAGTTCAATATGAAACAGGTTCCCCTTTGGCATATTGAAATGATTATTTTTCCTTTTACAAAGCTGATGTGAAAGTGGGTTGGTATAACAATCATGGGATGATGTATGTGTGTGTGTGTTGAGCAGTTCCATGTTCAAGGGCTGCTCCAACCATTGCTAACAGATATCTGTAGTTAGCTCTGCGTGCAGCCTCTCTTGCTCTTTAAATCCTTGAAATCAGTGGGCACCAACTTGATGTCCTCCAGATGGGGTTGAATGCTACAGCAATGCAGTAGCATTTTTCAGTTGCTTCAGACTTAGAGCCTACCAACGGGGAAATCGTGCTGAGCACAGATATATAACACGAGTTTGTTGGGAGGAAGGAAATAATGAACTGTCCTTTTAAAAAAAAAAAAGCTCAAAATGATTAGGCTTCTCTAGACTAGAAGCTGGCATGAAAAGACTTCCAAGGACACAAGCTCTGATAAGTAGAAGTATTGTGGAAAAGCTAATGAAGCCATTAGAAGATAAATCCAGTGTGTATTGAACACCATCCCTATTTAGAGGGGAATCAAGATCCAGATTCACCGGCTTGTTTCTCCCATCCAGACAGTGTACAGAAAGCCCTTGACTTAACAACCACAATTGAGTCCAAAGTTTCTGTTGTTAAGTGAGATTTGTTAAGTGAGTTTTGCCCCAATTTACAATCTTTCTTGCCACCATTGTTAAGTGAATCACTGCAGTTGGTAAGTTAGTAACCTGGTTGTTAAATGAATCTGGTTTCCCCATTTACTTTGCTTCTCAGGTCAGAAAAGGTGATCATGTCGGAACGCTTGGAACGCTGCAACCATCATAAGTCTGAACCAGTTGCCAGACATCTGAATTTTGATCACATGGGGATGCTTCAAAGGTCGTAACTGTGAAAAATGGTCATAAGTCATGTTTTTCAGTGCCATTGTAATTTTGAACTGTCATGAAATGAACTATTGTAAATCGAGGACTAGCTGAAATGGGGTTGAAACCATTCTGCTTGGGGTGGGAGGGATTGATTTCCATTTTTCTTATTACTTTGGTAATGCCCTAGAATGGTTTCAGGCTATAGCAATTAATAAATACATATCACTATCCCAAAAGATGATGCTACAGTTTTGATCCTACCTAATGCATCTCCATCAGCATCTTCTCCTAGGCACCCTATTCTGCTCAGCCTGAGGTAAAAATCTTTTCTGGTTGTACCTGCATGACATTTCCTTGATGGAGCCAAAGTTCAGTTTTCGGGCTTTGTCTAAATGTCTCGTGCTTGACTCGGTCTGATGGGAGCAGACTTCAAGCTTCCAGATCTAATAAATATATTGTATAGCTCAGTGGTTGCCAATTGGTGGGCTGGGGACCACTGGTGGTCCGCGAGAAAATTTTGGTGGTCTGCAGAGAAATGTCCCCCCCAAATCACCCCCCCCAGCAATTAATCCAAGCTGCACAGGAACACAAGGCTGCACCACCCTCATGGCCTGCCTATCCGCTGGCTGCACCACCCTCATGGCCTGCCTATCCGCTGGCTGTACCACCCTCATGGCCTGCCTATCCGCTGGCCTCCACCCTTTGGCTGAGCGCAAACCTTACCTTGAGCAGAGCCATGTGAGCTGGAACATAAGACCAACGGTGGAGGAGGGAAATCTGCCCCAGGATGCCCAAGCGCTGACGTTGGTGGGAAAGTCAGTCCCATATTCCAGAGCTGCAGTAGTCACAGGACTGGCCCTTTGGTCATCCCAGAGCAGCTGCTCCTCCACCCGGGTGCACCAGCCTGCCATGGACTGGATTAACTACCATCAATGTCAGCAAGCCACCGTCAGTCAAAATTCATATTAGTGGTCTGCGGGATTTAAAATTATGAGTTTGATGGTCCCTGAGGTCCAAAAGGTTGGTGACCGGTATAGCTTATATTTGTCAAATTCTGTCTTTGCAGCTTGGGCTGGAAGTACAAGATGTCCTCGATTTACAACAATTCATTTAGGGACCATTCAAAGTTATGTCCTTTAAAAACTTGACTTATGACCGTTTTTACACTTACAACCATTACAGGATCCATGGGTCATGTGATCAAAATTCAGATGCTTGGCAACTGACTTATATTTATGACAATTGCAATGACCCGGGGTTACGCCTTTTGGAACCCTCTGACAAGCAAAGTCATTGGGGAATTCAGATTCACTTAACCATGTTATTAATTTAACAAGTGCAATGATTCGCTTGGCAACTGTGGCTAGAAAGATCATAAAATGGGTCAAAGCTCACCTAACAAATTTCTCACTTAGCAACAGAAATTTGGAGCTCAATTATGGTCGTAAGTTGAGGACTACCTGTAGTTAATCCAAGGAGCAGAACGTTTAAGAGCTTTGATGAGTAATATCTTTGATTGATAGTATTTTAGAAGGATTAAGGATTCTAGCAAATATTCCCCTTTTAAATGAGGCACCTCTATTCAGGCTATTAGGGACAGCAAAACTCTTGTCTATCTTCTCTTGCTTTTTTGGTATAACAAGCTAGTAGCTTGTTTCATTTGTAAAGGTGGACCATATATCCTGTCTCCATTTTGAAAACTGTCTTCATTTTGGTCAAGTAGCACTCATAATTTTAATAGAATCCCTAAGATTCAAAACGAGTTCAGAGGGTGCAGCAAAATATAAAATGATGGCTGATATGGTGGCATCATTTGCCTATACTAGAAGGGCTGCCCCTGTGGAAATATAGATCTATCTAAATTGTTATAGATCATAAAGATTTAGAAAAAGGGAATGTCCTTTATTGCTTCCAACAATAGAAGTTTACCTAGTCAAAATATTTATTCAGGTCTAATCTCCCTGTTTAAACCTTTAAACCTCTCTGAGTTTTTTTGCACTGTATATTTTTTGCCAGCCTTCAATTGTAATTTCCTATCTAGACTTTTTAGCTTCTACCCTGTGACGCTCCACGTGTTTTTTGTGTGTATCCAGTTTGCAAGTCCCCAAGTTCTTTGCCCAACTTGTCGTTCAAGAGAGCTGAAGGGCCTCAATGGGAAAGCTACCTTCAGTCCAGTTCATTGGCCTGATGTTCTAATGTTTATCCTCTTCTTAGAAGTGTTTCAGCTTTGCCCAATATGCTTTTATTCGTGGCCCGTGTCTGCTGAAGCAATGAGTATTTTTCTCAATAACTAATTAGTCTTTGTTTGGATTGAAAAAGAAATCTCGGCCTACTTCCTTCTCTCCCTATTAATGGAAAATGCTTTGGGTTTTTTCTTTTTCTTTTGGTGTAGAGCCTTAAAGTTAATTGTGGGCTGTTATCACCATTTATCTCCTGCTTGCCTTCAGTTTGCTTAGCCTTTGCTCCCAGTTCCTGTCCTTATATGTCTTGTGTTTGTACCATTTTATTATCTTTGTTGATGTTGTGTGCTCCAATTTTTTCCAAAGTAAAACCCGATGGTATGACTCAGTCGAGGCCTAATCCATCCAAAATGTATATATGTTAGGGCCAATTCCATTTTGTTCGCTATAGGAGCTTTGCTGCATAAACAGAAGCTTTGTTTGGTAACCAGTTACCATACATGGCAATGACTGATGTTGTACAATATAAGCATCTGTCTGTAGAATTCATGGACAGAAATGGCTTTGTGTTATTTTATCTTGGAAGTTTGTGCTGCTGATCCGTTATCTCTGAATGACATTTCTACTCTCTTCTTTCGATGGTTTGAAATACAGGAATGGTATCTCTCAGCTACAGATCCGTTTGATTGCCTAAGATTTGTTCTTTTTAAATTGAGTCATCCCTGCAGAATGTCAAGTTCTGTATCCTGGTTTAAATTATCCCCTTCTAGACAGGAAAGGTTTCTGAGGGTCCATTTGTACAGTCAATGGAATCAAATTACTGTATATGTTGTTCCTTGATTGTACTTCTGCAGGAAACCAAGAAGAATTACTTCTTTGAATGCCCACCCTTCCCTTTAGGAAACTCTCTGGGCACAACTAACAATCAGGGAACGTTTAAATCTAATGTCTTCCTGAGATGCTGAGTTTGGACGGGGGAAGGGCGTTTTTGTCTATTTAATGTTTAACCAGAAGATCAAAGATTATCTGCTGAGAATGGTGTTTCTCAAACTCAGCAACTTTTAGGTCGCGTGGTCTTTAACTCCCAGAATTCCCTCGCCACCTGGTCCCCAAAAAAGTGTTACTGGATGTAAAGTTCTATCAAAACTATTTGTCTATGTTGGAAGAAGCTTGAGTATTTTTCATTTAACAGTCAATAGTGTACCCTACACAACATCCTGACACATTTGCAATATTTAAAAAAAAGAGGGGGAGAGGAGAACGGATCTTGAGTAGTTAGCATATACCACTGTAAATGTGTATTATATTTTCAATTTTGCAGAATTGCCAGTGAATATTTTTGTTTCTCTGTAGCAATAGCAATAGCATTTAGGCTTATATACCGCTTCACAGTGCTTTACAGCCCTCTCTAAGCAGTTTACAGAGTCAGTAACAATCTAGGTCCTCCAGTAATCCAATAGTTCCTCTTTATAAAAAATCCTATTGTTTTATTTTTTTTTATCTGTTAGATTCCTCCTTCTTCTCCTCCCCCTCCATGCTTCATTTGGCAAGAACTAGAGGTAGCAAGTTAGAATCAAAAGCAGCTGTACCATTCAAATAAACTGCAGAATAGGAGACTTTGGTTAGGTGAAAAGGGAGGGCTGGGCATTCAGCGAAAATAGCTTCAAAGGGCTGAGAGAAACAAATGGAGAAAAATGGGCCTGAATAGTGATATGATTGAGTAACAATGTGGGAAATTCATAATGTACTCATGGCAGATCTTGAGTAGCAGTAGGGCTGAACTGTGTTTGCAGGATTAATCTAGCCAGTTGAGGTTTATTTAACAGACTGGGCTATGACTTAGCAGAAAGTCTGAAGCCCATCACTATATTGGGAACCGCTCAAACTTTTTTAACAGAAGAGGGCATATTTTTCTAAGTTATCATTTTGGCTTGAACAACCAAGGTTCATTTTCCAGCATCTAAAAAAGTTGTTCTAGATCAGTGCAGACTGAGAACTGGTACTTTAATTTCTGTTTTAAATTGGGCGTGCTGTGTAGTTGGATCAAGTTGTCATGATGATTTTTCACATTACTGCCAGTACTAGTACAGATTTTAATCCTGTTCTCCAAGATTGTGTCATCAATATGATAATATAAGTACCAGTCATTCTATTTAAAAACTGTTAAATTACTCTAGAGCCATGAACTCCATTTATAATTGTTCTTTAATTTGCCAATAGTGCTCTATATTAGTTCTGCCCTATTTGAATATGAGGGCCTTGTGCAGGATCTTGTCAAAGGTCTTTAGTGAATTTGAAAAGAGTGAAGAACTAGAGTGCCCCTCCTTCCTTATTCACCAAATAGAGTCCATTTCTTCTCTTAATTGCTAAGCCAGCCAACAAGTAAAAAAAAAAATTGGGGTGGGGTGGGGTTATGGAACAGTCTTATAAATTTTAAATTTGCTTCAATTAGTACATATTTGGCTACGAATTAATAATGTTAAAATGAAGAAATAACATATGAATGCTTGAGATAAGGACCAAAGATACAGGTAGTCCTTGACTTATGACCGGTTGCAACAGACCTCCAAAAGGTATTTAGACTTGGTTCCAAACTTCCAGCTGCTGCCCCCCACTCCCCAGTCATATGGTTGCATTTGGGACATTTTTGATGAAAATCGACATTTGTTTCTGGTTTTTGGCAAAAATGCTCCACGGAAAACAATTACTTTGCTTAATAAAATAGATATAGAATTCTTTATTGGCTAAGTGTGATTGGACACACACCTCCCCCAACGTTGCTGTCATTTTTGTTCTATTGTGTTAAAGAGAAGGAAGTGAGGGTGACAATTTTCTAACACAAAGTGATGATGCACCTAATCTAATTGCAAACAGATGTTTTCCCAGCAGATATTGGGGAAAATCCATAAAACAACTGGAGGGAGGGAGGAAAGTTGCTTGGTTTTGCCAGCAAAAATAAGTCTTTGCTAACTGGGATTATAGGATTAGGGTTTGTATATCATATACTGTCTGATGCTCAGCAGTGGTGCATTTAAGGCAAAAGATTTTATGAAAGAAATGGTTCAGGTTTTAAAAAGGCTTCATGAACATATTTGCGTCCAAATGTTTATCAAACTCATATAGATTTTGATATATTGCCTGTCTTACCAAAAGCAACTGAACAGTGCACAACAATGAGATAAAGGCAACAGTGTAAAAAACCCATATATAAAATGTAAAAAAATGATATTAATAAGTATCATAAAAACCAAATGCTTGTCTTGTTTCCAAGAAAATTAGGAATAGCCTGTGTGATAGACATGGCAAAAACAAATAGGCAACAGCATTATTTTAGGCTTTTTCTTATCAATTTCCTCTTGACTTCTTCCAATTCTTTGTCATTTTGACCAAGGGCAGATCCATTGAGCTTCCTTGGTTTGACATGAAGACAGCTTACTAGATGCTTCCTGACAGCGGTCAGTTCAAATACTGGTTTGTTGAATCAGTTACAAATTTAACACCCGATTCGCCCAAACCAGTCTGAACCAGTAGAATCCCACCCCTGGTTGAAGTCGAGAACTATATGTTATTAACTATATTATACAGTATTTTATATGTGGCTTAAGACAAGTCCTCTTTACTTAATAGGGCCCAGCAAGCCAAAAAGTTTGGACACCCATCCTTTAAAGCAATCCAAATTGACCTTCCCTATTTTATTCTAGATTGAACAAATGCACCAGAGTGAATTGCAGTTGGTTTGATGATGAGTTGAACTGCAGAGGAAAGGAGGCCTGTCCTGATAATTAGGGCACAGTGAGCATGCAGGGTTCAGTCCAGAGTTCAGCGCATCACAGGGATGGTGGGCGTAGAAGATGGACAGCCCATCACAGCACAGATTGAGGCAAATGACACGAGACAACAGCAGAGAGGCAAGAATGGCTTGCAACAGCCCAGGAATCAAACACAAGAGAGTTCCCCAAGCCATTGTGATGATATAGCCAGAAGTTAAAGAGCAGAACAGGAAAACAAGGTTGTAGGAGCAAGGGTCCAACATTGGAGTTGTTTGTAATGGAGGGGCAGTCTTTGGTGGCAGCTGTAAAGTAGCTTCAGCCCCAATTGTGGCTCAGTTAATGGAAGAGTCCTGGCTTTTTAAAGAGGCTAGCTGATTGCCTTTGCTCTCTGAAGTTGCTTACACAGTTTTAGGCTAGGCACCCTGCCAGGATCTAAGTCTACTCATACTACCGTGTTTCTCATATAATAAGGCCGGGTCTTTTTTTTTTTTTTTTTTTAGCCCCGAAAAAATGGCTCGGCCATCTTTTCAGAGGTGACTTAATTTCCCCCCCTTGCATCTTTGGGCGGGCAGTGACAACTTGGATGTTGACCTCGGCATTGGTGGGGCACTTCGTATTGGGGTCAACACAGCACCATATCCGGGTGTGCAACAAATGTACTTCCTAATGGCAAGCCCCCCCACCATTCCCCCCCATTTCGCATGTTTTAATATAGGCCTTAATTTGGGGGGAGGGGCTTAATTTCATTTCATGCCTCTAAAACATGCTGGGACTTCCTATTGGGGGAGGCCGTATTGTTGGAGAAACAGGGTATACATGGTGATGAGTTTACCTTTACCTGCAGGTCTGGTCACCCTCAGATGATTGATTGTCTATAAGCTCCCAAGGCTAGTAGTGTAATGAGGCACTTCATCCTCAGTTCCCGAGGAGTTAGAGTACACTGCATCTTTCATCACTTAGTCATGTGGCAGTGAAATGTAGAGAGTTGAACTGCACAAGTAAATCGTTCTTTGTCCTACACCTTCACCGTTCGTTACTATGTTTTAATCCTATGAGAATAACTTCTATTATCATCACCTTTTCCCCTACATCATGCATATATTTAAATAGCTCTACCAAAGAGGTATCAAACTTGATTTCATTGAGGACTGCATCAGGGTTGTGTTTGACCTTGAGGGGACCAGGGTAGGCGTGGCCAGCTCAATGTCACTCATGTCAGGAGTACCTGTGGTGGCCCGAGCATTCTGCCAGTTAAAACAGGCTCCCAAGCTCTGTTTTCAGCTGCGTCAACTTCTTGCAACCTTCTGCCAATGAAAATGGAACTCAGGAGGGCTGTTCGTGGCCTTCCCAAGCTTCATTTTTGCTGGCAGAAGCACCATGGGCCAGTCCTTCCCTGTTTCCAGGATGGCCCTGCAGGCCAGATCTAAGTACCCCGTGGGCCGGATCCAGGCCCTGGGCCTTGAGTTTAACAGATGTGCTCTTCCATGTCCTATCCATTTCTCCCTTTCCTTAAACTAGTAGGCATTGTTCTGACGAAGGCTTCCTGAGACATTAACAAACACAAAATAATCCCAAAGACCTTTTGTTTTATTTCAACGGCTGTGAATTATAGTCATCCACAGCCTGTAATGAGTCTCAAACAGTTTGTAAATAGTCCCACAGAAGTCTGCCAAAGTCCTTTGGGATAAATCTGATAAGCACGCGCCTTTTATCTTTTTTGAAATGCTGCCAATGACTAAATTGCAAATTAGCTGTACAAGGCCAAACGGAGCACAAATTCAACAAGGAGTTTCAGAGTTTAAACCGACCAGAATGAACAAAGTTACTTCCTGCAAAGGCTTATGCCTTTGCTCCTCCTTTATGTCTTATGGGAGGGCCAATCACCTCCATGCCTTAGTCCTGAATCACTCCTTTTGTCTTAACTGTTCTTGCCTTCTGGCAGTTCTGCACACTGGGAACAGGCTCCCCTTGTTCCTCTGCCTTGCTGTTGTCAGATTATGGAGGCTGTGGAGTCAGTACATAACTTTCAGATGGCCCTGGCCCCATCTCTGTGTCAGACAGAGATGCCTCGTCCAAGTCCTCACCAGACTCCCAGACTGGCCCATGTTCCTCCCCACTGTCCAACTCTGCTGCCAGCTCCGCAGGCTGCTGGTGGACCACAACAGGCATTAAGCTTTTTTCCCAAGAAAAAACATGTGGTGTTTGAGCGCAGCTTTAAAACTGTGCACAATTTTCCCAAGTGTTGGCTCCTCAGTGATTAATATAAAGGCATCAAATGAAGGTAGTTTGATCCCAAATATTTTCTTGTAATCTCTGGCATAGAATTTTCCCTGTTTGCAGCTGTTGCATCCTGGCTGAATAGTTTCATTGAGCTACTCCAATAAATGCAGTATATCCCTTTCCTGTCTCTACCAGGTCACTACTTTATTGTATTCTTGGAAGTTACAGAGGTGGCTTGATTTGCTTTGCATCCCTGCTTTGTCCTTTTGATTAAGCAATACTTGCTGCCCCCTTACATTTTTTTTTAATCTTTAAAGTACATATTTGCAAACCTTGTCAAATCTTTGTATCTCCCTTTCTAATAGTTATGTGTATCTAATGGCAATGACTGTTTGCTTATTTGATATCTATTTCAGATCCCCAAGATGGTCTACATAAAAGAAAACAATACAATGACATTAAGGCTCTTCTGACTTCCTCTGACATGTGGCATTGTTCTGGGTAGCCTATCTCTCCTTTGTCCTAAAAGTGTAAATTTTTTGTATGGTCCAAGGACAGTGGGGGGGGGGAGGAGTGTCCTTTGTTCAGCAGCTGCCAAGGGAACTGGGATCTTCTCTTGCTCCTAACAGCCTTCTTTTCTAGGGTGAGAAGAAATCTTAATGCAGCCCAGTTTTTCCTTTCTGGCACTTTTCAGCCTGTAAAACCGCAGAAAATCTCAGCGAAGACTAGATGCCAAAAACAACCTTCACATTCTGCTATTGTCCCACAGAATTCTCCATTGCTATCCCCAAGCATTGCTGTTCAAAAATGTACTGCTGCCACTAAACTAGAAAATATAATGCAGCTATCGTGACTGACAACACTAGTTCTTCATAAATGAATTTAATCTGCTTTTCAGATGCTATTGTTAAAGTCAAATGCATAGAAATATCCTGGTACATGCCTTCCTAATTGCCTGAATGTGTCTTCAGTGGCAAAAGACATAAGAAAACCATATTTGTATACATTATTTTGGACTGTTTGTCTGGTTTCCTAACCTATTTTGAGTAGCTGGGCAGATAGAGATTGAACCCAAAAGTTTCACTGCCAAGCAAGACAGTTCTTAAACACATTTTGCTGCATTTTCTTGCCATAGTTGTTAAGTGAATCTGACTGATGACCCGGGGCATGACACAAAAATAACCAAGTCACAAAAATAGAAGAAAGTCCCTTTAATGCCTCCAACATGGCCCCAATGTCCAATTATCCTTGGCTGGATATCAAACTCTTACAGAAAACAGTTTATGGAGGGAGTAAATGCAGCCTGCACCCAAAGTAAAGTTAATTCAAAATAAAAAACTCAACACACCATGCTGAAGGAATTACTACGGCAGGCAAGGATGATTAATTGCAGCCTTCTACCAGGTAACCAGCAACCACAGTTGGGAGGAAGCCAAAACACGGATAAGCTCCAACAAGAATGCACGCTTTGCTTCCAGCAATTTTGCCATGTGTAGTTTGTACTTTTAACCAGTCCTCCCAGCTGCAGCCCATGAAGGGGATCAGGGCCCCTTCCTCCCCCATAGACCACGCCACTCATGTTTCTCCCTTATCCATTCCTCCCTGCATGCCCTAGGATAAAGAGGGGTTGGGCCTGGGTCTTCCTCTGAATGCCCCTCTGGCCTCTGCCCTTCCCCAGTTTCCTCTACAACCACCATAGCCCCATTCCCACTCCCTATCAGCTGTTCCACCTCTCCCTCGGAGTCAGACTCCAACAGGGACATAACACTGATTTTCCCATTGAGTTTGCTTGGCAGAAGGATGCAAAAGGTGATCACGTGACACCCCCCCCCAGGACACTACAACTGTCATAAATATGAGTCAGTTGCCAGGTGTCTGAATTTTGATTACACGACCATGGGGATGCTGCAATGGTCATAAGTGTGAAAAATGGTCATAAGTCATTTATTTCAATGCCGTTATAACTTTGAACAGTCACTAAATGAATGGTTGTAATTGAAGATTGACCTGTACAGCTTTTGACCGGCAATGGCTTTGATTTATATGTAGCCGTACTAAAATGAATGAACTATATGTAGTTAATATAATTTCAGGCCTCTTTAAAAATGACAGATCTAGTAATTCTGGGAAAGTCTGCAAGGATTTCATGGAGCGGAGGTTGTTATTGCTGTGTATCCTGCTTTCAAGAAACTGGAGTAAGTGTCTAATTCCCCATTTTACCCCAACAAGAATTCCGAGAAGGAGGTTAGGCTGAGAATGGTTTTGAATCCAATATTATTTTGTGGCTTGGGTGATTGTGTAGGGAATTGGGGTAGCATCTTTCTTGTCTTGGGCCGTATCTATTTCTGCTTCACTCCATTAGCATCTTGTGAATTCTTTGGCAAATTCCTTATCCTTGTTAAGATCTGCCTCCTCTCCTGGTATTGTGGCTGATGGGCTTGATAATATTAGGGATAAGGCAACGCTTGGCAGCCACCATTAGCTTTTTTTTTTTTTTTTTGCAATCCCAGCCTAAAACATTCTGTTTGGCCTATAAAGGAATCATGGATTTAAGCGGCCATCATAAATCTCCCTACCTGTTTTGTCTCTTTGTTTGCAAACACTGCCAAAAAAAACCCCAACAGACTAATTTCCTTATTCCCAGTAACAAGCAAACTGGGAATCTTAAAATCTGTAAGTCTTAAGGTATCTCTTCTTTCCTTGAAAACCCTCCATGCTTTTCAGTGTGATGCACCCCAGTGATATCATAACATTGCTGGCCATGTGCTGTGAAGCAGCGGTGGGATTCAAATATTTTTATCACCGGTTCTGTGGGCATGGCTTAGTTGGTGGCGGTCATGTGACTGGGTGGACATGGCTTGGTGGTCATGTTATTGGCTGGGTGTGGCCAACTCCACATCACTCACATTGAGACACACATCTCCTCGCCTGGCCTCTCATGACTGTGGGGATGCTGCAACAGTTGTAAGTGTGAAAAATTGGTCATTAGTCACTTTTTTCAGTGCCATTGTAACTGAATGGTGACTCCGCACAAGCAAAGTACCAGCAAAGGAGGGGAAAAAACTCCGGAGAAGTTCTTGAGACAGGAAGTCTATTCCTGCCAAGGGTTATAAGGGTTAACAGGTTAACGGGTTAACGGAGAGGCAGCAACAGCAGGATGTTTCCTTCCTGCCTTCCTTACCGGATTAGGCCAGTAATTTCTTCCAACAACCGGTTCTCTGAACTGCTTAGAATGTTAACAACCGGTTCTAGCAAATAGGTGCGAACTGGTAGAATCCCACACCTGGCTTGATATATATATATTTATCACTTAGGAATGGTTCTGTTTAGTTTATTTGTACTTTTGCATGATTTGGATGTGATAGCTTTCTGCTTTAACTCAGTATTTGTAACTGATAGTATCTACAAGATTTTTGCGTTAACCTTCATTTTTGTTTCTCATGGTAGTAGTGTAGTCTCTGTGAATAAGAGAATTCACGGTATCCTATATGCTAATTTTCAAAGAATACAAGAGACCAGTTATCTGGGCAAGGTTTGATGCTGTTAAGTTACTGGCACATTTATTTAACAGACTAGCAAATGTCTGTACACATTACATGTCCGATATATGGGTTGCTTCTCTTTAAAAAGAAATGAAGCTTTCATTTTTAAGAAATCAAGGGTTTTTCAGAGAAAGCATTTATTGTGAAATTCCCTTGTTTTACATAACGATCTTGACAAAACATCAAGTTGATCTTGTCTACCACTTGCAGCCTTCATGTTTTCCCCCTTTTCTCTTTTTTATCACGCACACCCAAAATCAGTGAAGAATTTCTTCTATCAGTGACCTTTGATAGCAAGCAGTAGGAATTGGTTGTCTGGAAGCATTCTAAGAAGTTACAGCATTCCTTGCTTCAAAGGTGGCTGGCTGGGAAAAGCTGATAAGTGATTGTAGAGGGCTGCTTCTCCTTTTATAAATTGGGATCTTTCCAGAGTAAACTTAGAGGTCCTCTGAGGCTTGTTTCAGCTAGTATAGTAGTAGTTGGTCTTATTGAGTTACAGGAGTATGGACTAGAATACCTTCCTTTAAGCCCATGTCACACTGAACCAACGGATGCAAAGAGGATGTAAAATGGACAAAAAAGCTTGCCATCCATTGGAAAACGCGATGCATCCGTTGTGTACTCACTGCGTACGTCTTTCATACGCTCTATCTGTAAAACATCCGTCTACTGCTATTTCATCCGCTCAAAAAGTTTTGTGCAGCTCAAAACTTTTTGAGCGGATGAACTTTCCACCACGTACGATCTACATCCGCAACACATACGGGCAACAAACGTTCTACGTCCGTTGTCATCCGTTACACGTCTGATATATCCTCTCTGCATCCTCTGGCCATCTGCGCAACTCACATCTGCTCCAGTGGAAAGCGGAAAGAGGGAGGAAGCGAAAGGTACGCGGAACGTCCACACAGCGTTAGTAGCACGGACATAGAAAGGATGAAAGCGGATGCAGCTCGGATATAAAGCATTAAAACAGACAAATCGTTCGTATATGGGATGTATCTCGGATATTTAGGATGTCTGGAGGATGTCTAGAGTATGTGGAAGGACACCTAGCGGAAAACCGACATTTCTTATAAAAAGGGGGAGGAAATCACCTGGATCTCACTTTCAGTCCAGCAGCCCTGGTGTGCAGACCTCTTCAGCTTGCTCTTGCTCTTCCACATCATCCAATGATCTCCACCATGGATCATCGCACACTCCTTTTGGTAGCCGCCATCATTCAACACCAGAACCAAGCCCTCTTCAGACTGTTTCACCTTTTCTACGCAAAGAGAAGGAAACGTCCAAGAACTGTATGGATCTGACGATGGATCAGGAAAAGAGCGGAGTTTGGACTCTATGACAAGCTGATGGTGGAGCTGAGGAATGAAGACCCTCGTGCATTCCAGCACTTCATGAGGATGCCACCAGCCATGTTTGACGAAGTTGTGGAGCATCTGAGACCCAGGTTGACCAAGGCAAACACCAACTTCCATCCCAGCCTGGACCCTGGACTGAAGGTGGCACTGACTCTATGCCACCTGGCCTCTGGAACCACGTGCAGAAATATGCAGTATGCCTGGAGGGTGCCACACAACACCATCAGCATTGTGGTCAGAGAAGTGGTGCAGGCCATCATCGAAGAATGCGTGGAGGAGCTCCTCCAGTGTCCCACCACTGAAGAAGGCTGGAGGAAAGTTGCAGAGCAGTGGTATCAGAGGTGGAACTTTCCCCACACCGTTGGAGCCATAGATGGGAAGCACGTGGCCTGCAAAGCTCCACCCAACTCAGAGTCCAGTTCTGTCAACTACAAGGGCTTCTTCAGCATCATCCTCTTTGCCATGGTCGATGCTAACTACAAGTTCATGTACATCAATGCTTCAGGCAACGGATCAGCTTCAGATGCCCAGATATACAACGCCAGTGACTTCAAGGGTGGGCTGGAACACAACCTCATCATGGGTTTCCCAGATCCAGACCCCCTACCCAACCACACACAAGATGTGCCCTATTTCATTGTGGATGATGACGCCTTCTCCCTCAAGACCTACCTCATGAAGACCTACAGTTCCAGATATCTCACCCGTGAAGAGAGGATCTTCAACTACAGGCTGTCCAGGGCAAGACGGGTGGTGGAGAACGCCTTTGGCATCCTGGCCAACAGGTTCCAGGTACTTTTCACCACCATGCAGCATCGCCCACAGACCGTGAGGAGCATCGTGGAAGCTTGCTGCATCCTGCACAATCTCATGTGCACCCGCTACCCAGTGTTGCAGAACAGGCTTGTGGACCATCAACAAGGGAATGGGGACATGGAGCCTGGTGAATGGAGGCTAGGACTAAACCTGATAGACACTGTGGATGTGCCAGGCCCCAACAGAGCTTCACGTGAAGGGAAGAAGCAGCGCAACCTCCTGAAACTCTGGTGCAACTCCCCAGCTGGAGCAGTGGAGTGGCAAGACAGGATGGTAGATGCTTAATGGATGCTTCCTTCAGCCTGTCTCATCACACTGATGAGATTGTGCCATGTATGTTGAGTTGCCTTACAATGAATAGGGCATTAATAAAGAGTTGTGTTTATGTTGAAATGTGTTGATGAATGATTAAATTGTTATTGATACAAAAGGTCCATATGTGTGGCAGCTGGGAGGGTGGACCATACAGTCCCACTATGCTTGCACTGGAGGTTTATCTATCCCACAACTATCTTTATCCCACAGCTATCCTTACCCATCCCACAGCTATCCTTACCCATCCCACAGCTATCCTTACCAATCCCACAAGCATGCAAAGGCTTATCCATTTTTCAAAGTTTTCCCCAACACTTTATTAAGTAAAAAAAATGAACCAAGTGTGTGAAGCAAAGATAACCTTTATTAATAACAAACTGTATGACTATATTAAAAAGGAAAATGACCCAAGTAAAGTGTCTTAAGCAAAGATAAAGTGAGCAGGTAACAACTCAGTCTCTGGCACTCTTCTCAGTCACTCTGAGGCATGCCCATGGTCTCAGATGTAAAGGGGCCAGGGACTCTGGAGGTGGCTGTTGCTGGAGTGCTGGTCTGAGGCGCCATTGAGGTGCCTGGCCCCAAGAGTACAACAGGAGATGGTGTGTGCAGGAAGCTCTCAGAGAGCTGACTCAGTCCCGTGAGGTTAAGAGGCCCTTCCTTAAGTACCTGGGATGTGAGGCCCAAGACTGATGACACATGTTCTGAGGAAGGGCTTGGCTGTGGGGTGGAAGAAGGAGGAGTGTAGTGGGGCTGTCTGGTCTGCAGCTGGGTCAGGTGAGGCGTCTGTGGCGTCTGTGGCGTCCGAGGAACCTGGGTGTGGACTGGGAAGGGCTGCCTCTGCTGTGGGAAGTCCTGGTAGTGGTAGGCTTGGTAGGCGAGGGGCTGCTGAAATCTGTGGAAGGCCTGAGACATCGCCTGGGGTGGAGGAGCAGACCTGGAGTGGGTAGCAGCAGGTTCAGCTGGGCCTGGAGGGTGGTGCAGAAGAGCTGTGATCCTCTCCTTCATCGCCTGGTACTGGGCCTCGGGCATGTCCATGAGGGTCTGGCTCACGTACATGATGAACGGCTTGCAATTGGAGGATGGTATGTCAAAGTGGACCAGCTGGGAGAGGAGATCTGTGCTGGCTTTTATTGTGTCCCTGATCTCCAAGAGGACAGTGTGGCTCTGTCCCTCCGATCTGCCTCTCTGCCTGCTTTCTGTGGAGGTGGAGGTGGAGCTGGGGAGGTGGATTGGTCTCTGGTGGCTGCCTCTTCTTGCTCCATCTGAGACAGGGGATCCTCCACGTCCTCTGGCATGGGGAGTGCAGCTGTCTGGGGGGGTCTCTGTCGTAGGGCCCTCCAAAGACACCTGCCTGGACACGGTAGCTGTCTCCTGGCTGGAAGAGGAGTGGCTCTCTGTGGACTGTCTGAGGGAGAGGGTTGACAGAGGGGCTGCTCCTCGGTGGCGGATCTCACCCTCCAGGAAGTTGCACCTGGCCATGACATAGGTCTCCCAGTCAGTTAGCTCGACAGCGGCTTGCCCGGATCTCTTCAGGTGCAGCTTGCCATACCAGGTGTGCATATGCTTCCACCACCCCAGGAGGACATCTGAATTGTAGCCCAGGCTCTCTGCCTTCTCCCTCCAAGCTGCCTGCTTCTGCTTGGTGTCGCGATAGAGTCTGTGGCCCTTCCTCCACAGGTACTCGTTCTCCCTCAGCCATTCCAGCACCTCCTCCTCATGGTCCTCGGAAATGGAGTACTGTTTCCTCTCTCCCTTCTCCTTGCCTTGCCTCTTCCTCCCTCTGGCAGGGCCTTCAGGGCCTTCAGCAGCAGGGCTTTGAGGGCCTTGGGGCTGGTCCACCACAGCAGCAGGAGAAGCAGCAGGAGCAGCAGCCTCAGCAGGATCAGCACCAGCACCAGCTGCTTTTGAGTCAGCGCCAGGGAGTGGGATGGTGGTTCTGTCCTTCTTGCCAGGGCTGGCAGGAGTAGGCACAGGCTTCCTCTTCTTCCCATGGTGTTCTCTCAAGATGTCTCTGGCAGCAGGTCTTTCCTCTGAATGCTGACCTGCTTTGTAAGGACAAAGATACAAGCAAATTGAAGGAGCCCCTATGGGATCACCACTGTCACCTGTCATTGCAAACCTGTTCATGGAAGAATTCGAATCCAGAGCCCTGGCTAATGCCACCCACAAACTCAAACTATGGCTAAGATACATCGATGACACATTTGTGATTTGGCCCCATGGAAAAGAAAACCTAAACAATTTCCTAACACACCTAAACAGCACACACCCCAAAATCAAGTTCACCATGGAAACGGAAATAAACAAACAACTACCATTCCTAGATGTACTAATCTACAAAAGAACAGATGGCACACTGGGACACACCGTACACCAGAAGAAAACACACACCAACCGCTACCTCAACGCCGAATCCCACCACCACCCAGCACAGATAAATTCCGTGGCTAAAACACTAATTACCAGAACCAAACGCCTGCCAGATAAGACACATATAAAGACTGAACTATGCACCCTGACTAAAGTATTGACAGCCAACAGCTTCCACAAAAATAAAATCACCAGCTTGATCCACAAAAACACACCAAGATATAACAGAGACCTAGAAGACCAACAGACCTATGGAACAGCTGTCCTGCCCTACATAAGAGGTACTACAGACAAAATCAGTAAGATACTACACAGGCATCACATCAAGACTGCCTTCAAAACAGACAAAAAAATAGCAGCCATCCTTAGAAACCCCAAAGACAAAATTGACCTGGAAAACCAAGGCATATACGAACTTCCCTGTACAACATGCCCGGCCACATACCTTGGACAGACCAATAGAAGAATAAGTACCCGCCTAGATGAACACAAAAATGCAGTAAAAAACCTGGAACACACCTCCTTGCTAGTCCAACACATGAAAACCACAGGTCACAACATCAACTTCAATGGCACTAAAACCCGAGCCACTATAGAAAACCCCAGCCACAGAATCATCAGAAAAGCCATAGAGATTGAAAAAAGACCTGAAAGCATGAATAGAAGAGATGATTCCACCAGACTGTCAATCATTTGGAAGCCTGCACTCTCAAATAGAAAGATCTCCACACCACAAGCCAGGCAAACACCTGGGCACAAACAGACTCCCCCTGATACCTCCAGCTCAAACACACCCCAACCAGGCACCCAGATGAAACCTGGCTTCCTAACAGATAACAGCTGTCCTTTCACACGAAGCCAAGCTGCACTGAAAGCCTGCAGTGCAGGAGCAGAGTGTTGCCAACCAATCAATGCCACAAAACAGACAGAAGAAACCAGAAACACCAATCAATCAAACCCCAAGTCCAATAAACACAGACCAAGACTCCCAACCAATCTGGATGAAGAAAAAAACCATCCTGGCACAGCATAGGCGAGCCTCAAATTTAAAACCAAAGACTGTGAGACTCTGACCTACATACAAGCTCTATACAGAAGCCTGGTGATGGCAGATGAGATTCTGCTGAAACGTTGCTACAACTTTAAAAGCACTACAATGACGTGGGATAATACCCAAAGGAAGCTGAACAGCACACATGTAAGTACCCGCGAAAACTT
>BLBF01000021.1:24855942-24926389 GCA_015471245.1 Laticauda colubrina | reverse complement strand
AACTTTAACAGAACTACAATGACGTGGGATAATACCCGAAGGAAGCTAAACAGCACATATATATATATGCTTTTTAGCTTCCTTCGGGTATTATCCCACGTCATTGTAGTGTTGTTAAAGTTGTAGCAACGTTTCAGCAGAATCTCATCTGCCATCATCAGGCTTCTGTATGGATGTGTGTCTCACAGCTTTTGGTTTCAAATTCGAGGCTGGTCCATTTTGATTGGCTAGGAGCCTGGGTCTGTGTTCATTGGACTTGGAGTTTGATTGATTGGTGTTTCTGGTTTCTTCTGTCTGTTTTGTGGCTTTGATTGGCTGGCAACACTCTGTTCTTGTGTTGGAGGCTTTTAGTGCAGCTTGGCTTCGTGTGAAAGGACGGCTGTTATTCATCAGCAAGCTAGGTTTCACCTGGGCGCCTGATGGGGGGGGTGTTTGAGTTGGAGGCATCAGAGGGAGTCTGTCTGTGCTCAGGTGTTTGTCTGTTTTGTGTTGTGGAGATCTTTCTATTTGAGAGTGCAGGTTTTCAAATGATTGACATATATGTATGTATGTATGTATGTATGTATGTATGTGCTGTTCAGCTTCCTTCAGAAGGAAGAAGCCTCATTCTCAATGACGTGGCATAATACCCGAAGAAAGCTGAACAGCACACATGTAAGTACCCGCGAAAACTTAAAAACACACACATATATATGTGTGTGTGTGTGTGTGTGTGTGTGTGTGTGTGTGTGTGTATGTAGATATGGATCTTTGTTTATTCGGGTTTTCTCCCATGTAAAATTGGAAGTATCTAGGGGACATTTCGATGAAGTCTCATTCATCATCTTCAGGCTTGTTTCTTTGGCTCTGCGTCTCAGAGAAGTGTGAGCTTGTAGCTGCTTCTTCCTTTTAACTGCTATTGGGTGTGTGACTTGATTGGGGGGGTTGACTGTTCTCATTGGATGGAGGGGTGTTCTCACTGGTTGGGGGTTTGTCTGTGTTCTGATTGGTTGGGGGTGTGTTCTGTTCAGGTGGGGGCTCGGTTGTGCTTAGGTTAGCCTTAGTTGCTGGGGGATTTGAGCTGGTGAGCTGTGAACCTGTTATTTGGCTTCGCGTTCGTGGTCGTGCCACATCTTCATGGTGGGTGTCAGTTTGCTTCATGTATGGGTCGGAGGGGTTTGAAGCGGGTAATGATGCAGCTGCAGTACGGCTTATGGTCCGTGATCATGTCTCATCTTCTGTGTGGGTGTGAGTCTGCTTTCTACATGGAAGTGTGGCGGTGGCATCTTGTGTGGCCCTTGTGGGTGTGGATCTGGTGTCATTCTTCATGTTAGGGACTCGTTTATTAATGAGGGCAGGTTTCCAAATGGCCGGTAGGCGGGAGGTATCATGTCGCTTATTCATGCTGTGTGGGCGTTTTTCTATCTCTATGGCTTCTCTGATTATTCTGTTGTTGAAGTGTTCGGTTTTGGTGATAGTAACTCAAGAAACTCATTCCAGTTCATCAAGATCATAAAGAAACAAAACTTACAACCCAGCGACCTACTAGTGAGGTTCGATGTCATATCCCTCTTCACTCAAGTGCCTATAAAAGAAGCCTTGACAGCCATCCAAAACAAATGCAACCCCCCCAAGTACATCCTAGATCTTACCAACCACTGCCTATCCAATACATACTTCACCTACAATGGACAAAAATACAAACAAATAGAAGGAGCACCCATGGGATCACCCCTCTCACCTGTCATCGCAAACCTCTACATGGAACACTTTGAAACACAAGCTCTAGAAAAATATGATCACAAACCCAAACTCTGGCTCAGGCACGTAGATGACGCCTTCATAATCTGGCCACACAGGAAAGAAAAACTGAACAACTTCCTCACACACCTCAACAGCCTACACCCCAAAATACAATTCACCATGGAAACAGAAGCCAACAATCAACTTCCCTTCCTAGATGTCTTAGTATACAGAAAAAATCCAATGGCTCCCTAGGGCATACCATCTACCAGAAGAAAACACATACAAACCACTATCTATACGCACTCTCACACCACCACCCAGCACAGATCAATTCTGTAGCCAAGACATCATCTCCAGAACAAAATGCTTAGCCGACGAACAACACGTAAAAACCGAACTACACACTCTGACTAATGTACTAACAGCCAATGGTTTCCAAAAAAAGATTACCCATCTAATCCAAAAAGAAACCCCAACCAAAATCCAAGACAGAGAACAAGAGAACGGCAAAGCACTCACCCCATATATAAAAGTCACTAAAGACAAAATCAGCAAGATCTTCCAAAAACACAACATTAAAACAGCATTCTGCACAAACAGAAAAAATATCCACCATCCTAAGAAACCCTAAGGACAAAATTGAGTTAGAAAACCAAGGAGTATATGAAATCCCCTGCACCACCTGGCCAACCACATACATTGGACAAACTAACAGTAACTAATAAGTGCACGTATTGAAGAACATAAGAACTCAGTCAAAAAAGAAGAACCAACCTCTTCCCTGGTCCAACACCTCAAAGCCACAGGACATGAGATTGACTTTAAAAATAACAGAACTATCACCAAAACCGAACACTTCAGCAACAGAATAATCAGAGAAGCCATAGAGATAGAAAAATGCCCATACAGCATATATAAACGAGATGATACCTCCCGCCTACTGGCCATTTGGAAACCTGCCCTCATTAATAAATGAATACCTAACATGAAAAATGACATCAGACCCACACCCACGACGGCCACACAAGATGCTACCACCACACTTCCACATAGAAAAAAGACTCACACCCACACAGAAGATGAGACATGACCACGGACCAGAAGCCGTACTGCAGCTGCATCATTACCCGCTTCAAACCCCTCCGACCCATACATGAAGCAAACTGACACCCACCATGAAGATTTGGCACGACCACGAACACGAAGCCAAACAACAGGATCACAGCTCACCAGCTCAAATCCCCCAGCAAGTAAGGCTAACCTAAGCACAACCAAGCCCCCACCTGAACAGAACATACTCCCAATCAATCAGAACACAGACAACCCCCGTACCAATCAGAACACAGCCAAACCCCCAACTAATGAGAACACCCCCCCACCCAATCAGAACACAGCCAACCCCCCACCCAATCAAGTCACACCCCCACAGGCAGTTAAAAGGAAGAAGCAGCTACAAGCTCACATTACTCTGAGACGCACAGAGCCAAAGAAACAAGCCTGAAGATGATGAATGAGACTTCATTGAAACGTCGCCTAGATACTTCCAATTTTACATGGGAGAAAACCCGAATAAACAAAGCTCCACCTACAAATACCCACGAAAACCTCAGAAAACAATATATATATATATATGTGTGTGTGTGTGTGTGTGTGTGTGTGTGTAAACAAAATAATTATTCAAATTCATTCTTGTACTGGTATGAGCTTTGTAAATCTTTCACGTTTCTTTTTAATATTTATCAATCTTTGAGAACAATTGAAATGTTTTCCTCTTCATTATTATGTTAATTGTTAATAAACATACCATTGAATAGTCATGCAGTTTTATCTTATAAATTATCTACTATTGATAAGCAAAATAATTATTCAAATTCAGTCTAGTAACTTGTATAAATTTCCTTATATATCTTTCACATTTCTTTTCAATATTTTATCAATTTTTAGAAACAATTGCAATGTTTCCCTCCCTTCTTTATTATTTCATTCATTATAAATTAACATACCATTACATAACAATAGTTTTCTCTCATAGATTATTTACTTATTTCATTTCTTATTACAATATTCTACTGTCACAACACTGTCTTTTGTACCTTTGCAGAATCCTCACTTTTAACTTAATTTAGCCATTATCTCTGTGTTCTCTAGCTGAGCAAATACCTTTAATCCTAGTACGTTTCGCGTTTTTCTTTATTTCCTGCCTTTGTCCCTCACAAATTATTTCCCTTTCTATCTTCCCCACTTTTTTCTCATCCCTTTTTTTATACCCTTCTCTCTGTAATTTTCCCTTCTGTAGTTTTCTGCTTCTCCTTGCTGTTACACTTCTTTTTCAGACTATTTTTCTTTTTGGCTGTTCCCTTTGATCTCAAACTTTTAACTCCTTTTCCCCCTTTTTACCACATTTTGCATTATTTGATCATTAAAAATGGCTTATTTTTTGTCTCACCCTTCTTCTTGCTCTTGAATCTTTTCCTTTTGCTTTTCATAGTTCGGGATCTCCATTTCAAAAAATTCAAATACGAAGTCAAAGGATCTTCCTCCCCTTTCTGCATTTTCTTTCTGGTTTTTCGGACTCATCTTCAATTCCTCCAGGAGTGATGCCATTTTAAACACTTGAGCAACCACCTGATTGAGTTTCAGTAAAAACAGAAAAAGAAAAAAAAAACAATGCCCAAAGCTTTTTTAAAAAAAATCACCAAATGATCCCAGACTGTTCCTTCTTGTTTCTTTCCTTTCCTTTTCCTTTCCATGGGTTACTGTATCTTTTAATAAGATTTTAGTTACAATGTATCCTCGGGAGTCTTTTCAGAGTTTCGCTGTTAATATTAATCCTCTTTATTTTTCCAGGTTGCACTCCATTTTTTCATTATTCCAAGTTCTACCCTTTTGCTTCCACTCTTCTCCTTTTTAGGGCTTTAAAATGACCAGAAAAAAAAATCTTTATTGTCCTTTTAACACTTAAATTTCAGCTTAATGTTGCCTATTAGTTTCAAAATAGATTAACATAAATTTCTTTCCGCACCATTTATAATTGTCAATATAAAGGTAAAAAAAGGGGGGTTAACCTCCTTTTCTCTCTCCTTCGCCACTTTAAAATTTTCTTTCAGAAGTATCCCTCTAAGTACTTTTAGATTCAGGGTACCTTGCTTAAATGTTCTCTGTTGTTTAGCCCAGTCTGTCCTGCTTTCCTCTGTCTTCCTCCTGCACAATCTTATCCAGTCGTGTTCTTCTTTGAGGTGGCCATTTCTGACCATTGCTGCAACCGCCTTCAGGGAAAGGAGTTTAGACCAGCTAAGGAGGAGAGATGCGGCTCCCCTCCATTCAGCTAGCAATCTCCCCCCTCTTCACCACCTCTACGGGGTGGCTTTAGTCCCGAATCCAAAGGATTGGGGTGCTCCAGCGGTGAGCACAGATCAAAACCGCGCATGATCACGGATTTTGGTCTGTCACTGATGAAGCCCAAACCGGAAGTCCCATCTTCTCATCACTCCTTATTGCCCATCCCCTCTCACTTGTGACTGTATGACTGTGACTTTGTCGCTGGTATCCTTACCATCTATATTGACTGTTTCCTAGTATGATTTGATTGCTTATTGTACCCTATGACTATTAAGTGTTGTACCTTATGATCCTTGACTCTTGACAAATGTATCTTTTCTTTTATGTACACTGAGAGCATTTGCACCAAGACAAATTACTTGTGTGTCCAATAATACTTGGCCAATAAAAAATTTTATTCTATGTATTCTATAACACTTACTTGGCCCAGACTTACTTACTTCAGATAGTCTATGTACCCGCCCACTCTTTTCTTTTTCATGCCAGGTTGAGGGCAGAAGGGTTTTTTTTCTTCTTCCTGGAAATTCATTCCATGGTGCTTCATATTTTCCTATGTTTATCTGAGGAAAGTATATACTGTTTGCTTTCTTACAAAACATGATAAAACAATGAAAACAGGCAGTCTTAATTTTCATCTGTCTCGAGTTTTTTTCTCCCTTCATTCTTTTATTAACTACAGAAAAAGAAAAAAAAGACACAAAATGATAAAGAAAAATAAATGTTAAAAACACAATTGAGGCATATACTTACATGCATATATAAAGGTGTTCATTATACTTTCAGTGAATGGAAGCCATAATTCTAATGGTTAATGGATAATCTACATTGACAAGTTATTGATACAGATAACAGATAATCATAAATGATGCATAAATTGCTGGTGACATCAATTCTGCAGACCACTGATTAATTGGAGCTACATGTTTGTCTTTATAGTGCTGAACATTAAGTCATTTAGCTGTAAGTAAACCACAGAAAATTAACTTACTTTGTCCAGATGTCAACTTTCAGGTGATAGGAATAAACTTCCCAAAAATATGAATATCGGAAAATACTAAATATTAAAAATTGAGTTAATTAATGCATGTAATAATTTCTACCCTAAATGGTACCATTGTTGGATATCGTAGAAACACATATTTAAATAAAGCATTAATTTCATTGCATTTCCAGCAATATATGCATTTACTCAGTTTTTTTTTTCCTATGGTATATAAAGAGAACCAAGTTGGTTTCGTGATTAAAGCATTAGGCTAGAAATTAGTAGCATGTGAGTTCTGGTTCCACCTTAGGCATGAAATTGTGACCTTGGGCCAGCCACTTTCTATCAGCCCTAGGAAAGAGATAATGGCAAACCACTTTCAAAATCTTGCCAAGTAAATGGCATGAGTTGGCAAAGCCTAAAAGGCATAAAAAAGTCATAATAATGAAGTCATTTCTGAAATACTCTTTCCTGTTGAAAAATTATAATGTAAAATGTATTGAAATTGTTAGGTTGTTTTAATGTTAAAAAAATAAACTTGTGTGTTAAGACTACAGGGTGCTGCATAGCACTGTGGAGTGGTATATAAGTCTAAGTGGTATTACTATTGCTATTGAACAAAGGGGTAGGTTAAAAGGTGGGAATGGATTTAAACTTGCAAGTTTGTTGTGATACTAATGAAAGTTTGAGAAGCTAAACAGGTTTGGATCTCATAGTCCTTTGACGGGAAACTGGCTAGAAGTATCAGACTGGGAAGCAAAATAAAATGTTAAAAATTCAAGAGAAAGGCAGTAGCAAATAGCTCCCCTATTTTTCCCAAGAAAGCAATTGGGATATGTCAGTGAAATCAGCAGGAGCTGAACTTGACAAAGCAGACTGCAGCTTTTTATCTGATAGGTATGGAAAAATGTAAGAGTTAATAAATTAGATCTTTTCTCTGTTTGGCCCAAGAAAAAAATGTCTCAAAGAAGTTTTCCTTTGAATTGTGTGAGGCACTCCCATTGGCTTTAATTCATTTTTACTTCACAGGGGACATAATAGTTTCAGAACATCTTTTTCTGTGAAAGAGGGATGGGCAGAGTTCATGCATCCCATCAAGCCATAATCTGTTTTTTTTGGGGGGGATTAATGTTCTTTATTTGAATGTAGACGTTGCAGATTGTAAAGCAGTTAGCGTCATTTGCAATATGCTCAAACCATGGTGAGTAACAGTTTAGCATATGGTGTGAAATTAGCTAGAAAGTTAAATTTCTTCTTCCTTCTTGTCATCCACAGTGCCCAAATCTCTCCACATACTCTTACTTACTAAAAAGTGTAAATATAATCAGGACTCATAAGAATGAGCAGTGAAGTAGAGCAAAGAAAAAATCGACGTCTTGTGAGCTGGAGATTGTAGGATGCAGTTCAACCCAATTGTCACCCAGTAGCTTAATCCTGGGCGATAATCTGCCTACTTCTGTGTCTGTTTCGCCAGCCCAATCAACTTGTAAACTGGGTGGAGTAAGCAATGTTCTATGTGACTCATGGACAGAGGGTTAGTGTGACAGGACATTGCCTTCACTGGTTACTTGTTACCTCTAGTTTAACTCACGTTGAAGAAGGTAGGAAGTAGTGCTCTGAGAACCCTGGGATGAAACTCTTATTACATCCCCTCTAATGCTGACACACCCTTGGAGAATGGGGAATGGGTGCTGTAATTCAATGTACTGTATTTAGCAGGGATTTGAAAGGTAGTTGTGTTTAGAGAATGGTATAGTTTGTGAATCATTTCTCTTGAGAGTTTTCCCAGCCCCAAACTTTCTGGGAATTTTTCTGGAAGAGTAAAGGCTTTCTGGTCAAAATAAGGTACCTTTTTAACTTTACTTTGATGTAGTTCTGATTACAGTTTGTTAAATTTTTTTGCCTTTTAAGGATCCAACATTTTCTTCATGCATTTGGCTTTTAAACAGATTTAAAAAAAAAAAAGTTGTGTTTTTGTTTTGTTCTTGTTTGATTCTGGTGCCTTGTGATTTGTATTTGGCTCTAAATCATTTGCAGTGTTTCTGTGAGAAGTATGATAATTGCTGGCTAATTCCATTATATAGCTGAGCTGGAAAATCTCAAGAGACCCATCATATCAGTCTTTATGATCAACTGATATTTCAGTTGTGCAAACTAATGCTATAAAGTCATTATTGTGCTTTTCAATTTAGAAAGTTAACCATCTAGAGAATTTTATTTCTAGACTTTTTAAAAAATATTGGCTTTATTCCAGGCTTCTCTTCAAATGTATAAGAACAGACTGCGCTAGAATTGGTTTTGATAAACTGTCTCTCAATTCTATTTCTTTTCCAGGTCCTGTTCAGCCCCACCGACTCCTGGTCAAAAGCCTTTCTTCAGAACCCAGTCCTGAACATCGCTCACCAGAAGCCCCCCAACGACTCATCTCAGATCCAGGACCTGACCACAACGAAGAGGAAATTGCCAAACTCCGACCACTCAAGCGTCCCCCAGGACCAAAACCACAAGGTATAAGCGGGGCTTCCCCAACCGGTTCCCAGAAGTATGTAGCCTTTGGCATGCTAGCTTTGAATTATGGGAGCTGAGATCAAATGCATCCAAAACCTATTGGGGTTGAGGTGGTTTCCCTGCTTCCTCCTTGAGTCCAAGATTAAGGTGCATCTTATGGAATTTGCCATCGATGTTGCTGGAGATGAAAGCTGGCTGTTGATGCCTTTCTAGTCACAGACTCTAGAGCCCAGAGTACAGTCCATCACTCTAAGGCTGTAGGCCAGGGGTGTCAAACTCAAGGCCTGCAGACCAAATTTTGTCTACAGAGTGTTTAAATCTGGCCTGCGGGGCTGGCCTGGAAATATCAATTCGGCCATCTGCAGCACTCTGCCAGCCAAAAATGGGCCACTCAGAGACTGTGGAGGCCCCTGCAGCCCGTTTTCAGCCTCCAGCAACACTCTGCTGGCCAAAAATGGGCTGTACAGAAGACCCCCTTATGCCCCATTTTGGTCGACAGGGTGCTGCAGGAGACATCGATTCCGTCTTCCATCCCCTGTCCCCCGTTGGTCGGCAGAGAAGTAGAATGCTGATCCGGTCCTCGAAGAAATCCAGTTTGACACCCTTGCTGTAAGCCATCCTCCTGCAAGGCTTTGTCCAGGCCTGCAGGGTGTCTTAAGGCATGGGCCCCAGTTGGCATAACTGGCTGGAGAATTCTGGGAGTTGAAGTCTACAACTCTTAAAGTTGCCAAGTTTGGAGACCTCTGTCTTAAGAGTTTCTGCTAAACAGTAACTTTCATGATCAAAGGGAAAATTAATTACAAGATACAGGAGGACAAATGTTCATAGTAACATTGAATTTTAAATTTATTTTAATTAAAATTACATATAAGTTAAATTTAGATCAAATTGAATGTTTGATTCCATCCCATTTCTTTCTCCTGGACTCACTTACTTTTTGGAATGCAGTCCCTTGCATCCCAATTAAAGATCAGCTGAAGCTCTTGGCTTGAAAACAATTTGCAACAATTTGCATATCCTTGTAGAGGAATGGGCAGTTGTCAAATTAATAAAACCCTTTTTATGTCAATGCTTATGGTTATGCTAAAATCTAACTTGGGCATTCTGTTCTTTTTCAATATAATGGAGTCCAGAGTCCAGGCTCTTTGCTCTGAAACAGGGAAGTTAGGATTTTCAATGCTGGAGTGGGATGGGCAGCGTGGATCAAGTGATAAAAGTGCCAACTTATGGAAGTAGTCCTTCTATTGGTTGCTTCTGTTAGCAAAATGTATTGAGTCTGTTTTAAAAGAACAACCTCATTTCCTTTTCCAGTTCCTCCAAAGCCAGCTTATCTGCAAAATAGCCAGCCCCCATGGTTTCCTGAATCGATCCCCCCACCCCCATCACGACCCCTCCCAGCCGACCCCCGCCTGGGCCGCAGCCTTCTGCCAAAAGATGGAGTGGGTTCCTCGTCTGCCGTCTCCTGCCTCATTGAGAAGTTTGAAAGGTATGAGCTCAACTAGCATGTGAGACCCTGTTTCTCTCTTGTAACTGAGTTGGAGGAGCCACACATACACACACCTAATTGGAGAGGAAGCATGATTTGTACTGTTGAAGGTGTAAAGTAGTACTGCTTGGCATCATTAATTAATGGGAGATTTCTACTGACTTGGAATATATTGAAGTGATAACTAGCACAAAGGCCTTTGTTAAATGACAGAGAAAACAATAAAGGTTAATTCTATTCATGATTCATTAGATATAATACCCATATTGAAGACACTTGCACATTCATGCAATCTTGGAGGTTTTACATGCAACACAATTCAGAAAAAGATTTTTAACGTCCATGCTCTTCCCAAATCTTGAATAGATTTGACATCCATGTATTTCAATGCTTCTCTCATGTGGCTTTCTTTCTTTTTTAATTCATCTATGAATTATTTATTTTATTATTATGGGTTGAGATTCCACTCTCCTTGGCATCATGTGAAGAGACAGATTCATGCTGAGATAATTTGGGGTGCCTTGGAGGTTGAAATAGCAGCTTAAAGGCTGCATTCTACCACATTTGAGATGTCCTGAGCTTGTGTAAGAAAGATCTGGAGGATGATAACCTTCAATTTAGGTTGTTATGATTGTTATGGATGATACAGTGGTGCCATGCATGTTAAATTTTTGGCTGTTGTCTTTATCAGAAGATGAAAATAAATGTAGATGAATAGTTGGCCTAATCATGTGTGCACATAAGTATTCTATTTTTAGACCAATGTTATCAGTAGACATAGTCCTTGACTTACAAATGTTCATTTAGTGACTGTTCACAGTTTTAAGGGCACTGAAAAAATTGACTTATGACCCTTTTTTTACGCTTACAACTGTTGCAGCATCACCATGGTCACATGATCAAAATTCAGCCCCTTGCCAAGTGACTCATATTTATGATGGTTGCAGTGTCCCAGGGTCTCGTGATCCCCTTTTGTGACCTTCTGACAAGCAAAGTCAACGGAGAAGCCAGATTCACTTAACAACCATGAACCTAACTTCACAACTGCAGTGATTCACTTAACAACTGTGGAAAGAGAGGTCGCAAAATGGGGCAAAACTCCCTTAAGTTTTTGAGCTCAATTGTAAATCGAGGACTACCTGTAGCGTTGGGCATGAACTCACTAGCAGATTCTACTTAGCAAATCTTGCCTAATTAATCCAGCATCTGTTCTTCATTTTTTCCTCCCTAACCTTGGCTTTCCTCATTGGGTTGTCATGTTCCTTTTAGGGAACCTATAATCCTGACATCGGAACACACTCCCTCGCCGTGTCCCAGCCCAGATCTCCAAGCCCTAGAGATAAATTCTATGGAACCCTCGCTAGATCGTCCAGCTTCATTGGAATCGGCAGAACTGTCTCACAAGCTCCTGGACCTCCTGGCCTTGGAAGGAGGGCAAGCGGCTGTTGGAAATGCTGTCTGCTTGCCGCCTCACGATGGTGGGAAACTGGCAAACCGGGACAGCGGCATTGATAGCATCAGTTCCCCGTCTAATAGTGAGGAGATTTGCTTCGGGCCTGAGGAAGGTACAGGGGAAGGTGCTGGACCGCTGGTGCCTACAGCCATCATCAAACGCAGCTCAACTCGTGATTCTGAGGGGGATAGTGACATGGATGATGGCAGTGGGGATGAGGCTGAGCTGCTCTCTGACCTTCCACCTCCACAGACTGAGAAGCAGGATTCTGATGAGGTAAAGGGCTGGGATTCTTATCCCCGGTTTACTATGATAGCCTTTTCTCCATTGCTTCCCCCCAAGCTTGTATTTTTCTGTCAAGCTTAATATGATATTCTTTATTTTTGATTATGCTTTGGTATTAAACCTTCGTAAAAAAAAACATAATGGAGATAGAAAGACACCAGTTAAAGAAATAGCAAACCTTTTTTCCATGTTGTAGGCATGACTAATGAATGTTTTGGCTTGTGTCACTTCTTCATTACACAGGCTCGGTTTCTAAGGGCAGACTCAGATGGCCCAAAATGTACCTAAAGGCACCAGTAGATGTCAGGCTCCAAAAATGAAGAAAGACACCTAACTATTTTTCCAAGAGGATTTTTGCTTTATTTTACAACTATAGACAGAATCTTGCCAAACTGAAGCAAGCTACTACCTCTTTGAAGCATATACTCTGGGAACTATTAGGGAGGGGATTTCTTCCCCCTCTTTATATCACATAAACTATCTGAACTGAATTGTTTCTTTCTTCTCTGGAATATCCTCCCTCCCTCCTGGGAATCTGGCTCATTACATTCCTTTGCATCAGGTCCACAAAACGTCATCTGTTCCTAATCATGTTTCCTGACCCATCTTTAATTCTTTCAAAAATATTCTCTTAATCAAAAACAAATTAAATGGCATGCTGAAAATTCCTCTAACATCTTCATGCGCAACAACGCTTTGGGCCTCATGTAAATCCCACAGGTATTCTTAGGAAATAGAAATGGAAAAGTGATGAAGTTGCAGCTTCATCATTTTTAAAAGTGTCCCCTTCCCCAAATAAAGGAAGCTGCGGTAATAGTGAACATTCTGGGCATGGAGCATAGTGGTTAGAATGAATGGCGAAGTACAACCTCACCAATTTGTCTTCTGATGGAATAGGCGAGTCCTCCCACAGCAGCCATTTTTAGAAGTGTGTTCACAACCTGCTCTCACAAATCCCATGGCATCCCTGGCCTCAAGAGATTGCCTGCTGTTGGTTTATATTCACTCACAGAATATAAAAGTGTATATAATCCATTTTGGTGCCAGTGAGAACTGAATAAATGGATGAGTACAGCATATTTTTGTACAACCATTGTTCATTTATAATCATTGGGATTCTGCTTGAATGCAAGGGGCAAAGAAATTGCTGCTGCTGAGAAACAGACAAAATCCTGGGGTTAGTTTTCATAGCACATCCTGATATATGAAAAAAAATAAGAATTTGTTTCATTCCCCACAGCCAAATGGCTTTCAGTTGATCTTTTTTCTCTCTCTCAACAGATGACGGTTCCACAAAAAGTCTTCCGAATTGCCAATGAGCTTCTCCAAACAGAAAAGGCATATGTGTCTCGCTTGTACCTACTGGACCAGGTAATAATTGTACCTACTGGACCAGGTAATAAGAATGATGCCTAGTAGCCAAAACTACTAGAGCATGCAGTTTTTAAATGAAACCTTGAGGCAAGCACAGCATCACTTCTGCAAGTCATGCCAATTGAGAAAATTAGCAGGATAGTTAGATACTGCCAGAATTGTGAGATGTACTTTTCTGTCTCTGTCAAATAAGAAGATTCCATCATATGAGCTGATAAGAAGGATTATATAATAGATATTTAGAAAATGAAGTATGAGGTAGGGTTTGGGTAGTTCTTAGCTAATTACTGATTATATAGAAAGTTGCCAAAACAGAAGATGGTAATAAGTGTGCCCTTTTTCATAGGTCTTCTGTGCTCGTCTGATGGAGGAAGCACGCTGCCGAAACTCTTTCCCAGCTGATGTGGTGATGGGCATTTTTTCCAACATCTGTTCCATTTACTGCTTCCACCAGCAGTTCCTGCTCCCAGAATTAGAGAAACGGATGGAAGAATGGTGAGGAAAATGGATTGGGCTAGCATGAAAAGGGGTACAGCAGATTTTCTTTGTATGTTTATATTGATTTGTTTTTCATAACATGTCCTTGAGGTAAAAATGTTACTTGCTTTGAAAGAATTTCAAGTTTGCCAAGAGAGGTGTTGCATTATATTTGGAAAAAAAAAAGAGGTGTGTCAATAAGTAAGGGGTGTTTTCTTCAGTTATTTGAGTGATCTTAGATTGCTAATATGAAATATCCTATATGATTCAATTACGCCTTCTGTATGATGACTGTTTGCCAACTCCACACTTCTGTAAACCTGCTGCATCATCTGTTTTCAAGAACTTGGCCATTTATTTCTGGCTCAAGTGTGGTAGATTCAGAGCCAATGTAAAACTTGTCTTTTTTCAAAATGCGGTAGTTTTGTGAGCCGTCTTGGCTTTTATAACAAGCCTCCTCCTTGTTGGTGTTACAAATTCAGCAGAATCGGAGCGTCTCTTGATCATCTTCAAAGTATTTTTGAGTAGAAACTCTAGAAATGTATAAGCTTCTGTATAGGTTAAAAAAAAAGACTTCAGAGATCATTTAATCCAGCTTTTTGCCCAGTGCAGAACCTGTAATATAAGACCCCTGGAATGATTATCTAGATCAGGGGTGTCAAACTGTATTTCTTTGAGAGCCAGATCAGCATTGTAGTTCTCGGGGGGGGGGGGTGTTGAGAAAGACAGGATGGATGCCTCCTGCAGCACCTTGCTGGCCCAAACAGGGTGGGGGGAGGGCCTCGTGCAACCCCCCCCCCCAAGACCCATTTTGGTGGGCAGAGTGCTGCCGGAGGCTGTCCAGGCTGAAATCGGGGTGCGTTTTCCGAGGCACCACAGGCCAGTCCTTTGCTATTTTCCAGGCCTGGCCTGCAGGCCAGATTTAAGCATCTTGCAAGCCGGACTCGGCCTGCGGGCCTTGAGTTTGACATCCCTGATCTACACTCAGCATAAAAGAGTTCACCATCTTCCAAGACAAATTATTCGAGATATTTCAGTTGGGATCCTTTGTTTACTGCTGTATAGTCAGGCTTTCAAGTATTCTCTTGTCTCCTGCCCCTCAGCTGCCAGATTAGTACCACATTGACTTTTTCTGAGGTATTAAATTGTGGCTTCATGACTTTGTCTTCTCTTTGAATGTTTCTGCTTCACTTCCTTTGCCTTTTGAGACAATTCCTGCTCTGTCTAGATAGCTTCATCTTTTCAAACTTAGTATCCTTCAGCTATTTCCAAAATAGCCTGTCAGCATATAATCCATGGCCAAATTTTTTGTATCACAGGGAGGGGTCCTTACAGTGGTAGGATTCAATTTTTTTTACGACTGGTTCTGTGGGCATGGCTTGGTGGGCATGGCAAGGGAAGGATACTGTGAAATCTCCAGTCAGAGGTGGCATTTTCCGGTTCTCCAATCAGCTGGGACTCATGAGGTGGAGAATAGATGGGGCGGGGCCAGTCAGAGGTGGTATTTGCCAGTTCTCCAATCAGCTGGGACTCAGGAGGTGGAGAATAGATGGGGGCGGGGCCAGTGGTATTTGCTGGTTCTCCGAACTGCTCAAAATTTCCGCTACCGGTTCTCCAGAACTAGTCAGAACCTGCTGAATACCATCTCTGGGTCCTTGGACATATTTTTTAACTGATTGTTTCTAAATCTTTTGGTTGGTTCTTAAATGTTACCTGTTGTGGCTTCACAGCTATATTTGCTGTGGAACTTTCTGCCTTCTTTCATTGCTCAATTTCTTCTATTAATGTGGGTTCAGATACCAGTAATGTTGAAGGTACTGTGGCAGTGTTGCAGCAGAGGAAATAAAAGCTGTTCAATAATATGCTTGTATGGGATTTGGAGCAGAGGCATCTAAGGCCAAAAAAGGATTCCCCCCTCTCTTCATATAAATAATAGAATAACAGAAATAACAGAGTTTGCTCTACCTGTCTAGTTCTGGGATCTTGACGAGTCACTCCTTTCAGAAAACAGGATTATAGTTTTACCCAAGAATAAAAAGTAAACTAAACAAACTGTTTTTTGCTCCTGAAGAAATAAATTGGGGTGCCAGATTAGGGAATATACTACAGAAACCATTTCTGGTTAGCTTTGCTTCTTGTTCTAGTGGGAACAACTGTCTCCCTTTTTTTTTAAATATGTCCCAGGGAGTCATAGTTCTCTATAAATATGCAAATCTAAAGCTTAACTAAAATGTTCATCTTAAGTTTCTTATTTTTGTGATGCGTCTGCTGTGGTCCCAATGCTTTGAAGGAGGACTTCCTCCCTCGAGTTATTCACCTGTCTCCCTTTTAGCATTTTGTAGAGCTGTAAAAGGAACTTTATCTCACCATGCTTTTAGCCACACTTAATTGTGCATATTTATCTATAGTGGAGGCCAGAAGGCTTGAGAATTATGAATCTCCCTAATGTTAGTATTCTTGAGTTCTAATGAACAATTATTTACTGTAATTTTCCTTCCAGTTAAAGTTTGTAGTAAAATTTTCCATTTGATGGGAAAGTACTGAACAAAGTCATTCGTAGAGTCCTACACAATACACTAAACAGTGGTTTCACAAACCAGAGTGATTGAATTTGTTCTATCTCACAATAAGAAACCAGCATATTTCAGCTGGCATTTTATGTGCAACGGAACCTGTGAATGAAGAATCTCCTGTTAGCCTTGTTTCTGTGTGTCTTTTCCTTTCCTATATCTCATTATTTCTATTTTTCCCAGGGACCAACACCCACGAATTGGGGATATTCTGCAAAAGCTGGCTCCCTTTCTCAAGATGTATGGCGAGTATGTGAAGAACTTTGACCGTGCCATGGAACTGGTAAACACCTGGATGGAGCGCTCAACACAGTTCAAGGGCATTATCCATGAAATACAGGTTGGTCACCTGTGTTTTCGTTTAGGCTATTTAGATTTGTGGCAACAATGTGCCTCTCCTTCCTTTCCAGCCCCCCCTCCCCACCCCCAAAAGAAACAGCAGAATCTAATAGCTGAAGCAATCTAGGGAATGGATACAATCCTGTTCCCATTTTAATATGGAACCAGCATGTCCCCTCCTGAATATTGAAAGAATATTGTAGGCCAAGGAGTAACTTCGCTTGATTTATGTACCCCCCCCCCCCCAAAAAAAAAAAAAAAAAAAACTTGGTGGATGGGTAGATGATTATTTTACTATATCCATCATCCTGCGAGTATTGTACAGCATAAGTTGGGAAGCCATTCAATGGAACAGTCCAGGCTTCACTTTGTGGCTCAAGATCCAGACAAAATCTGTGCATTTGGAAGGATTTATTGGAAAAGAGCAAATCATCGTGGATCTCCTGGGATGTTTGACTCACTCTTGCGAATTCTGCCTTCAGTTCCCTGGGTCTTAGTTCCCTGCAAGGGCAGGCATTTGGCCCTTGGAGAGCTGCCAGGCAGACAGTTCTCTTGAGATCCCTCTCTGTTGCAGCGGGAAGAGATATGTGGGAATCTGACCCTGCAGCATCATATGCTGGAACCAGTCCAGAGAATCCCTCGCTACGAGCTGCTTCTGAAAGACTATCTCCTGAAACTGCCCCAGGACTCGCCTGACTGCAAGGATGCCCAAAGTGAGTGCAGCTCTCAAGGGATGATAGTAAGGAGTAAGGCAGGGCAGTGGGTGAGACAGTATCCTAGTCCACAGCAAGCATGGGAGGGGAAATAAAATGTGACATGATGCATTATTGGCTCCTGGGTCATTGGGAGATACGTCCTCCCCACTGTAGCTATTTGAATCTCTGAGTCAGTCAGTAAATCTGGAAAACTGAAAGAAGTGGCAGACCAAAGCAAGCCAGGTTCAGAATTAATTATACTCACAGTGGTCAGTTGGCTAGTCACAATGGCAGATCTCCACACCATTGGGACTCTGCTATGTGGTCAGCATCAGGCTGCTTTCTGGATCCATAAAAGGTGCCTCTTCTTTCTCCTCTTCCAGTGAAATTAAAGACATATCAAGAAATTTTACAACATTTCCAAATCTCAGATTTGGGCTTTTTTTAAAAAAATGGGGATTCCTGGGGCTGGAAAAGATGACTGAAACCTGTCATATGCATGGGATGCTTCTAGTTCAGCACATGGGAGTTAGGGACTGCTTCCAAGGAGCTGGTGTGGTTTGGCTTCTAGCTACTCACCTAGCATCCATCCCAGCCCATTTGAAAGGAATCCATCAGGCCCCACTATGCATGACTTTTGTTTGAAAATGGTTATAAACTGGGGAACAGCCTGAGTTTAATTCCCTGTGGAGTAAGGCCAATAAAATAACAAAGATTCCTTTTTTTTTACTCCTCCTTTTACATAGAATCCCTGGAACTTATTGCAACTGCTGCAGAACACTCCAATGCAGCCATCCGCAAAATGGTAAGTGTGGGGTAGAATTATAGTTATCAAAGACCAGCTGTCAGGATTTTCTTTTCCTTAGAAATAGGAATGCATGGGGAATGGATTCAAACCAGATCCTGAGGAGAGACTTTGCCTATGAATGGAGTTGAGGGTTCCTCGGGCCCAATTCAGAGGCAGTTTTAATTAAGTATGATGTTTTCATTACATGATTTCTCTTGGCCACACTGCTACCTATTACAGAGAAGATCCTAGTAGATAGTAGGAAAAAGGTGTTCAGAAGGAGGTGATGTCAAAGACCTCTAAGCCCAGGCTATGGAAAATGATGTTGGACACAATACTTGGCTAAATGAACAAAGGATTTCATCCCACATGAAATAGCGTACTGTATTATGTTCTGTGTAATCCATTTGTAGTGTTAGCTTTCTGCCTCCATCTCTGCATATACATACAGATCAACATCTATATCAGGGACTTGTGTCTTTATCTATTAGTACCACAGAAAGTACTACTCTTTGCAATTCTCAAATCCTCTTTCACAATTCTCATACCTGCTTCTAAGTAAGCTTTATTCCCAAACCACAGTACCTGGTACTGGTCAATATGGTTTTTGCATGGAAAGTTAATTCAGTAGCTTTTTGGAATCAAATTCCATATATTGATGGATATGGTTTGTTTTTATCAAGTCAGATTTCTTCCTGGCTCAATTTTAAGTTGTCTGGTGATGACTGTTTAACATTTCAGCCAGTGATTTTTTCCCCCCTATTACGAACTACACGTTCCTTTCTAAACTGGAAATGCTATGGTTGAATCTGGGACAGTCTGCATTCAAAGCAAGTTCTATGCTTCGTCTTAGATAACGAAGTAATTATATGAGTGGGGATGTAGCAAACATAGAAGTGCCATAAGCTAAGTCTCTCATAAATTTTTTTGACTTCCCTTTTAGACCACTTTAAAACAGACCCTGATGTTAAATTGTCCATTTGTTTTAACTGCTTTATTGACAGAAATGTTTTTTTAAATGTTAAATGTTAAAAAGAAACAAAAACATCTTACAATATATGATAAAAAGTTCTAGCATTAAATTTTGACCACACAGAATAATATTGATGAGTTTTGCAATGGAGAGAGGCAGTTCTTAAAGAACAAATACATATAATCGATCCAAGGGCACGACTGATCATTACTGATGTGAGGCTGGAAGGGAATTATAGTTCAACAGTATTTGAAAGGTTTCCCAAACTATTTTTCATACTGTATTATTTCTTTCAACACAATAGAGTTGTGTAGCAACCTCAAACACAGGATTTACTATAACTTTTCTTCTAGGAAAGAATGCACTCATTGTTGAAAGTGTACGAGCTGCTTGGAGGTGAGGAAGACATAGTCAATCCCACCAACGAACTCATCAAGGAAGGGCACATCCTGAAGCTTTCAGCTAAGAATGGTACCACCCAAGACCGCTACCTGATCTTGGTGAGAGGCGGGATGGGAATCTCCACCCACTATTGGTTTGGCTTATGATTTTAATGGTCAAACTTGGAGAGTCAGAAAAGATCTCTGCTTTTTACTGTTATTTCTTTTCTTTTCTTTTTTTCTTTTGGTCCAGTTCAATGACCGATTGCTTTACTGTGTGCCAAAACTGCGTCTCATAGGCCAGAAATTTGGAGTCCGTGCTCGCATAGATATGGAAGGAATGGAGGTAATGCAAGAAGAAACTGTGGGAGAATTAGCTAAATATTCATGACAAGTAAACTGTTTGATTCACATTCACCCTTTTGGAATAAGATTGGGGAACTATGGATTTGCACATGCCGTGTGGAGAGAGACAGAGGTGGATTTACTACTCTTCTTTAGTTTTACTAGATTCTTAAATGGAAAAAAAATGCAGCCTCTTTAAAAAAAGTGCTAAATTATTAATAAAAGACAAAATAATATAGAATGGGTCAGAATATTTTCTGATTCAAATAATGAAACTATATTCTAAATTAGATTTACAGAAAGCCTGAATGGTTTTTAAAACATTGTGGTTTCGTCAGTGCAGCCAGTAATTAAAATGTTGGATTGAAACTGCACCTCATGGAGGGCTCCATGGAGAACCTGGTCAGTCTCTATCATATTTTCAAGTTCCTTTTGTGAGACTAAAGGTAACTTATGTACTGGTAGTCCGCAACTTACAACAGTTCATTTAGTGACTGTTCAAAGTTACTAGCACTGAAAAAAGTGACTTATGACTGTTTTTCCACACTTACAACTGTTGCAGGATCCCTGTGGTCATGTGATTAAAATTCAGATGCTTGGAAACTGGCTCATATTTATGACATTTGCAGGGTCCAAGGGTCATGTAATCTGTTGCAACCTTTTGACAACAAAGTCAACAACAAAGCCAGATTCACTTAACAGCCATGTTAGCAGCTTAACAACTTCAGTCATGCACTTAATAACTGTGGCAAGAAAGGTCATGCAGTTGGGCAAAATTCACTAAACCACTGTCTCTCTTGTCAACAGAAATGTTGAGTTCAGTTGTGTTCATAAGTTGAGGACTAACTGAACGTTGCCCCAAGTTCCTTAGAGGAAAGTCAGGATAGAATGGCAAATAAATGAGCTGAGAGATAAATATTTTAAGTAAGTAAATGGATCGTGATTGGGGGAACCGTTTTTCCAAAGCATGGCCACAAAGCTAGCTGTCATGCGTGCAAATATTCATTTGGGAATGGGACTTGTCCTTGACAAGACAGCTGAGGAAAGGTCCACTTGTCTGTGTGAACCAGCCTTTGTCATGCCCCTGGCAGAGACTGAGTCTGAGGGAGAGGAGGAACAGACAACAGGGAGTGGAAGTTTGGAGGTTGTGGAGGAGGCTGGGGAAGGCCAGAGGCTGGCTGAGCAGTCGGAGGATCCAGGCCCATCCCCTATCTATCCTTGGGCACTCAGGGAGGAGAGGACAAGGGAGAGATGTGATCTCCTCTAGAGGAGGGGGCCTTGATCCTCTTCAAAGGCTGCAGGTGTGAGAACTGAATAAGAGTTTGGATCTGCGTACTGGCAAACGCTGGAAACAAAGCTTATTTTATTTTGGTCTGGTTATCTTGGTTGGCATCCTTCCAACAGACTGTGCCTTATTATCTCCTTGAATTTGGTAAATGCTTCTCTTGTTCCATTTTGGAAATTTTGTCATTGTAGTTTGTTTGGTTTTTTTATTTCACCTCTTATCTGCTCATTAAATTTGGACTGTATTGCTTTCTTTTGAAGACTATTTTTGAGTACATTTTATCTCCAACTGAGTATTATTGAACAGTGGGGCCAAATTGGAGGCATTGAAGGACGTTTATTTATGTTTTGGATTTTGTTACATTTGTGTTACACTCTGGGTCATCACAGCCTCTTTTCTTCTATGCAGTTAAAAGAGACCAGCAGCCTCAATGTGCCTCGGACCTTCCTTGTATCAGGGAAGCAGCGATCCCTAGAGCTTCAGGCCAGGTACTTCTCCTCCTTTCTTTTCTCAAAGTAAGCGAATTGCCTTCTGTTGAGCAACTCATCTTTGCGATTCAGTGATTCTTCTTTTCTGCTTGTTTTCCTTTGGATCCCATTAGTAGGAATTCCATTATTCTCATATCTCGGTACTTCTTGCTTTTCCTTCACCATCAAATCCCAAATCAGGCTAATTGAACAATCCTCCCATTAATACAGGACAAAATGCATGTGCACACATCCCACTACTGTGCTCTCTTTTATTTTTTTCTTTTTGAGACGGGCCATGTTATACTGCAGCTATCCCAATAAAATGCCTTGGGGAAAACAATGATCTTTCTGTTTTAGGACTGAAGAAGAGAAGCGAGACTGGATCCAGGTAATTCAGTACTGCTGCTCAAGCTATATATTGCTGTGTTTGTTACTTATTAAATGAATTTATATAGGTATCCAATTTACACATAGTGACTTATTTGTATGGACCAGTAAGAAAACAAAGGAAGAGTTCAGATATTGTTACTACAACTATATCATCTCTCTGTGCAAAATTCAAATCCATGTCTTTTTAAGTTTCGCTTAATTAGCAGATGACTGAGTATCATTCTAGATATATGTATACTACCATTTCAACCATTTTAATTTAAAATAATTTAATTTTAATTTAAAATACCATTTCAACAATTTTAATATGTGTGGACGTCAATTCCCAGAATTTACCAGCAAGCATGCTGGGAGTTGAAGTCCACATACTTCATTTGTTGAAGTGGAGAAACACGGATCTAGATTATATTAGAGTGGATGCGTTTCTTAGGTCCAGCAGATACTGGGAGGGATCTTTGATCAAACCGGGGATGGCGGTAACCTTGTTTCAGATTAATTTTTTGAAGGTCTGTGTTGGCACTGTACAGACTACTTTCAAGCAATGCAGATCAGAGCATTGGGCATGTATCCATGAAGATCATGGACCTTATCATGGACCTTAGTACGTGACAAACCTTGCACCTATGTCTGTTCCCTTTCTTACAACAAAAAGACAAAGGTAGAGATAAGAGAGATATTGTTGCTTCCATCATAAACCATGCTGTGCCAGACAGATTCTGGGTAGACCACTGTATACATAGGAACTCCTTAAAACTGGTTTTACCCTTGCTCCACCAAAAGGGCTGGCCTTGTTTCTTTTCCCAGGTCTGTTCTTTCTCTCCTGTGTCCATTTTGTAATCAAAGATATATCATTAAACCTATAGGCGATACAGGCTACAATTCAGAAACATGAACAGACGCTGGAAATGTTCAAACAGCTTGCCAGCGAAGATGAAACGCCGCCTAATTCACCAGTGAGTCACAGTTTTGTGTGTGTCAGGGAGAGCTAGAGTGAAAAAGGGAATGGGCATGCGCATGCATCTCTGGTGAGACAAGCAAAAATGTATTGATGCAATGTGTCAATGTGTATGTCAATGTGCCTCAGATGCTTGTAGAATTGGCTGTAGCCAGTATGTAAATTAATTAAAAGGCAAAAGAACTGCAGCAGCTCATTAGAATTATGTAAAAATAAAAATAGTATTGTACAGTCTCTGTACCTTTCTGCTGATCAGCAAGATGTCTCTTAATTTTGCATAACTAGTTCTAACTTTTCTTGGTTATTCCTCTGGGGGTGTTTTCCAACCTTGGCAATTTTCAAATGTGTGAACTTCAACTCGGTTTTCTTCAATGGCCAAGCTGTCTGTGTAATTCTGGAACTTGAAGTCCAAACATTGAAAATTCCCAAGGTTGGGAAACAGTACTTCTAGAGTGATATTCCTCAATCTCAGCAATTTTTAAGATTAGTGGACTCCCAGAGTTTTTCAGTCAGTGCCTGGGGAATGCTGGGCATTGCAGTAATCTTAAAATGGCTGAGCCTGAGAAATGCTGTTCTGGAGTATGCAATTTTACCAGGTATTGTTTCTCTAAATTCTTTCAGTCATTATTTGTGCTGTTGCTAGACCGTGCAAGGTTGTGTTTTTTTAAATGAAGTTTCCTGAAAGTTTGGATTAGTCTCTGAGCCACAATTATTGGCCAGTGTTACATCTCCTCTCCCTTTGTAACTTGAAATATAATATTTTAGCCGTTTGTATGAGCACTGAAATATGCATAGACTTCTTGAATCTCGAATAGGTTTGTTTTAATCCTATCCCTTCCTCCCTCCCTATGCGCCTGCCCCATATTGCAGGGTTGTGAGTTGGGCCGAAGGGCACCCACGCCAATCCGGGAAAAAGAGGTGACTTTGTGTATGCAGTGCAAAGAGCCTTTCAACGCTCTCACCAAACGGAGACATCATTGCCGGGCCTGTGGCCATGTGAGTGTTTTCCTCTTCATCCCTAATCTCCTCTTCCCATTTCCTTTGTGGAGAGAGGCAAGGTACAGCTATCAGCTTTGCAAGTAAGTTGTGCTAATAAGAGATACTTCGGTCTCATCTCCCACAATGCTTGTTTTTTTAGTGTTGACCAGGAAGCCTTTCTGGCTGATTTGTCTGCTCTGGGATGTGAGCGTCAGGGGGCGTGAAATTTAGCCATAGTACATGAAGCCTAGATCCAGCCACTATCACGTAACTCAAGCTAACATAGAGGATTATTATTAAAAATAAAAATTGCAAAATTGAAGAGAGGGTTGGTACAAAGATTACCTTGAGTCCTTCAGCAATCTAGTAAATTTTGAGTGTTCTGAGCTGTTTACAACTTACCCAATTTTGTGATAACATGAAGCATTGCCTTGCTCTTTACCTCATTCCCCGAGCTTCCAGGCCCTCCCACTTTGACACATGCTTACCTGCTTAAACCAAGTGAGTAGAAAAAGCAGGAGCAAGAAGTTCTGGAGAAATAGGGATTAGCTGATTGTTCCGATAATCAGGGCAAAGAGCAGATGGTCTCATTAAGAGACCAAGTTGTTTTAGACTGGGAGACTCTGTTAAATAGTTTCACTGAAATCTGTAGAGGAAAACCCAACTCCTGTCCTGGCGCATGGTGACAAGAGAAACAGCAGCTAGAAATTCACCCATCAACTTCAAGCAGCCATCTTAATCATTGTCTGGAGAGATTTGCTCCCAGCATTGTTCCAAGGTTGGAGAACAGACTGAAATCCTTTCTTGCCAGCCTGCCTGAGGATGGGAGAGAAGAGCAGTTGAAGCGTCCAATGTGGAAGAGCCCTAAAAAACTTCCTCTAGATGATCTTGGGTGTCTACCACCACTGATGGCAAGTTGTCTCCTGCAGGTTGTCTGTGGAAAATGCTCAGAGTTCCGGGCCCGCTTGGTGTATGATAACAACCGGCCAAACCGTGTCTGCACTGACTGTTACACTATGCTTCATGGCTCCCCTGCCAGCCCTGTGCCCCATCCCAACACACCCCAACGCCGAAAATCCATTCTGGAGGTAAGAATAGTACTTCTATCTAAGGCTGCCTTTACTGTATTTCTGCTATGATTGCAGTGTCTCTCTTACAGAATTTCTCTGAAACTCCTTCGCTTCCCCATCCCTCATTTTCTCTTCAATTTGCCTGCTTCTCATTAGCTTGTCCTATTTCTTACTTTTTCTAGTTAGAACCTTATGGTTGAACACAGTGTTGTTTTAGACATATGTCTTGCCTTTGACTGACCACTTGGAATAGATCCAAGCCATTTCTATTTACAAAATGCTCCTTGATCGCTTTAAGAAGTTTTTAAAATGCTGGCTCGGGAATTCTTGGATTTGATGTCCTCAAGCCATAAAAGAGCAATAGTTCTGTTCTAATTGCTAGATTTTCATGCACTTATGGTGTAGCAGAGATCTTGGTGGGTAATACCTATCCTTCTGCTCTTCCTGTAGAAACAAGCCTCGGTGGTGGCAGAGAATAGTGTGATCTGCAGTTTCTTGCACTACATGGAGAAAGGAGGGAAGGCTTGGCACAAAGGCTGGTTTGTCATCCCTGAAAATGAACCTCTGGTGTTATACATCTATGGAGCTCCACAGGTATGGGAGTGCCTCTCTTCCCCTCTGCCCTCTACTTTTGCTTCCTTACTTTAACCTAATCTGGAAGACAGCAACGCATCTCCTTTTGTGTAAGAATGCCAACCCCACCCCAGGGTTTAGAGTAAGAGTCCTACTCACACATTTTAGGTAGGGCAACATTCAAGGGTTGCAATTTTTTCCTTTTTAATAGCCACAAAGTGCACAGCAATCACACAGAGATGTCATCTTTGGGGAGGGGTGAGTGCAGATGGGGATGCGTGGTAAGCACAGAAAGGGCCTAGTCTAGTGCACTTATTTTGCTAATAGCTTATTTGAGTGCTGCTTCTTGGAATTATGGGGCGGAAAGTCTGTTGAATGATAATGGGGCTCTGGGGCTTCAAAAAAAAAGGGGGTGGGAGGCTGGAGTGCTGCATTCAGGCCACTAAGTGCCTTCTCCTGACCTCAAGGGTGTTTCATGTCACCTTCTGCCCAAAGGTAAAAATCAGCTATCCAAAACCAATGGGCTCATCTGGTATGAATGTTCAATTTGTTTTGAATCCCTTTGGGAAAAGAGATGTCTAAATCAGAAGGGCAATTCATCTCGGCTCACCAAGTCAGTTTAGGGCTTCTCTATAACCCCCCCCCCCTCATCGTGCCTCCTGCTCTGTTATCCTGCAGGATGTAAAAGCCCTGCGCTCGATGCCCCTGATTGGCTTCGAAGTAAACCTTACTGAGCCCAGCGAACGGGTGGACCGACGCCATGCCTTCCGGATCAGCCAGAGCCATCTGTGTTGGTATTTCAGCCCCGAGACTGAGGAGCTGCGGCAGCGATGGATGGAAGTGTTGAGTAGGGCAGGCCGCGGAGAAGAAGCAAAGACACCCCCTTCCATTCTGGAGGCCGATGAGGATACAGAAGCAGAGAGAACCTAAGGCAGGGGCCTGAGGAACTGGGAAAATGGACTCTGCCCCACATGGGGACTTTGCTCACTATTCTCTGACCAGTATACTTGAAACTATTTTTCCTTCTTCCTCTTTCTCTCTCGCACTTTCTCCGTTCGTTTTGTCAGCATCTGCCATAGCCATCTGACCTGTCCTCAGCCATGATGTTCTCTGCCATACCCCAGCCATAGGGATAAAGCACATGCACTGAGATTTGCTCCAGGCCAGTTCTTCCCATATCGTAGTAACCCACACCCCTCTCCAGCTTAGTTCCTTTCATGTTCTATGCATGGAAAAACTGATTTGAGAAAGTGATTTCTTCTTTTAAGAACATGCTTCCCCCTTCTTTTACCTCTTGGGCCAAGATCTGTTCTTCCAATTCCCCCACTGCTTATTTAGCACTTACTGAACTCGTGATTTGGGAAGACAAAAATGGGGGAGTGTCCTTTCTCAAGTATCTGTTTGCCTCTTTGTTTGATAACTTATTCCACTAATTCCCCATCTCTGAGATTATGTAGGGTGTTTCAGTCTGTTGCAGATTTGATAGATAGGCAATCTTCCATTATAACTTGAAGCCATTCTACCAGTCTTGATTGTTGTGCCAAATGGGAGTAAATCTGAGTTGGGTTAGGTTGAGAGAAGAAAAAAAAAGATTTGTCTTTATCTTTGTACAGCTTCTCTCTTGAGGATAAGTTGTTCCTCATCACAAGAACTCGAGTTGGATGCATCCCCTTATTAATTTTCTGTAACAACTTTGTGGAATCCTAAGACTGATTTCAGTTCCACTGAACTCAAGCTATAAAATCCTCCAGGTACCATTTGGATAATGCCCAGATGGCCTTTTTTCAATTAAATTTAATGGCTAAAGAGAGCTATAGTTAGCTACTATTAATGGATGATCAGATGGGCACTTGTGTCCTTTTGTGTATTGTTGGATTGGATTTCCTACTATTTTTCATCACTTGGCCATATTGGCAAGAACTGATGAAAGCTAAGAGTTCTGCCACCTCTGAAGGGTCATATCTTGCCTACTACTGATCTAAAAAGCATCTATAAAACATCATCTTTCTGAGGATCACGGAGGATAGACATGCTATGGGAGAAAGTTTCTACAGCAAACAGTAGAGATGCTAGAGTCTACATACATTAAGTGGGAATACGACTGAGAGTTTACAAGAATCCAGAGACTTCAAATCTCATTCATTTCAATGTCAACTTTTCACACAGATCTATGCTCTCAGTGGCTTGTGAACATAATGGGGCTAGGGAGATTAGATTTCTTGGGTCAAAGCAAAGGTGCAGAAAGAAGTTCTCAAATGTATCAGCAACTTCCAATCAAGTGGCGTATGGGGGAGAATGGGGAAAGAATTGAGAATATATTTAGCCTTGGAGTTCTTTTAAGGGTTGGTGAAATACAGACCAGGGCCAAATTGCTGAACAGACTGCCAAAGTCTTGGCTTAAGATCCACAAATATTAGAATATGGTGCTATTGCAGTATTAATATCTCCATTAACACATACTGTACAGATAGTCCTTGCCTTATGACCACAATTGATTGCTAAGTGACTTTTGCCCCATTTTATGACCTTGCTATAGTTGTTAAGTGAATCATTGCAGTTTAGTAACATAGTTGCTAAGTGAACCTGGCTTCTCCATTGATTCTGCTTGTCAGAAGGTTGCAAAAGGTGATCACATGACCTTGGGACACTGCAACCGTCACATATATGAATCAATTGCCAAGTGTCTGAATTCTGATCACGACTATGGGGATGCTGCAATGATTGCAAGTGTGAAAAACGGTCACATTTCACTTTTTCGATGCCATTATAACTTCAAACAACCACTAAATGAACTGTTGTAAGTTGAGAACTACCTAGTATAAGCAAGAACAGCCTTTCTCAATTATCAAACAGAGATCACAGAGTTGCTTTTAGCCGTGGTAGCACAAGTGTTTAGAATGCAGTATTGCATGCTCTTAACTGCCGACTGCCAGCAGTTTGATCCTAACGAGCTCAAGGTTGACTCAGCCTTTCATTCTTCTGGGTTCAGTAAAATGAGGTCCCAGATTGTTGGGGGCAATAGGCTGACTCTGTGAACTAGTTATAGAAGGCTGTAAAGCACAATGAAGTGGTACATAAGTCTAAGTGCTATTGCTATTTGGTTTTCATAATGCTGCTCAAAAAAAGAAAAATATTATGTATTGAGATATGTATTGATTTGCAATTTTAGAAACACTTCATGCTGTTTTCAAGAGCCAGTCTCAATCAAGCACCCAGGAAAACACTGTCCCTGACAGAAATGAAGGCATTCCATTGGCAAATAATGTGAAGTTCCCAGCTAGCATAACATGGATTCTTGATCTAGGTAATAGGTGATATATGTGCATGTGTGATTATTACAATAACAGATGGAGTATTCTTCTTCCCTTGAAACTAAATGCAGGTGCTTCCTCTCCTTGATACAATGCACTTAAAATGGTTCACGTTTTAGAGCTCTCTTTTGAGCCTTATTGGATTATCTTGGAAGTTCTCAAAATTCCCTGAAGTATCCTTCTCCTTTCCTTCCTTTTTTGCTGGTACTGTTTCAACACACAAATGAGTGGAAATTGTGTGTATATGTGGGATTTTTAAAAAGAAAAACAAATCCTTGCCTTATTTTATGTAGGTTTCCTGGTATTGCTGTTGGTACCCATGGTATTCTTTTATCTTCGCCCTCCTGTGGTGTAGAACTAGTGCATGTAACTTTTATATTAAAGAAAGGCCTCAGTATTAAGGGATATACAAAATCTTACCAAAATAATATTTTATTGTTGCTCTTGTATAGTGGCTGGCCACTGCAAAGGTTAGGGGAAGGGAAGCTTTTATTGACCGAAACTTCCTGTGTCCTACCATCATGATTTGTGTATTGTCCATTTTACTTTTTGTTTCATTGTTGTATTTTGTTTTTCATTGCTCTTTTTTTTAAAAAATACAAGATTTTTTCTGTTACTCTTTTTTTTTCTTTGAGTAAGAGTGAATGCAGTCCTTTCTTTGCGTAGTAAAGTTGGTTAGATTTTGCCTTCCTGGAAGGAGCGGAAATAGTCGCCTCCCTTCCAATGACTTGAACAAGATGATCGATGAACAGGACACAGTAGGAGAACTTTCTCTGTTAAAGAACCCACATTGTTATTCAATGTTCATTTCAAACTCCAGGAAGGTTAGAACATCCTCCGATTTTGAGGGGAAAGAAACTTTAAAGATTAAAAATATTTTATGCCAACTTGAATTCCATTCAGCCTCTGTTAAGTCAGGAGCAAAGATACAGTCAACAAAGTGCTTCCAATGTGCCCAGGCTTCTGTGGGAGCCTATCGTGTCCTATAGAAAAAATTCAAGGCTTGGCAGCACAGAGAGTTCGCTGCTGCATCTGTCCATCTGCCATAGTTTTTTTTCCCTTTCATTTTTTTTTCCTCGTCACCAACATCCATCCATCTTCAGTGGTCCCACCTGACAGTGGAGATGGATTGCTTTGTATTCCGTTCATGCTGGAACCAGCACTGCAGTCCATGGCCTGAAGGAGGAAGAAACAACAAAAATAATCAATCTGTTCATGTTTCATGGTTTCTTGAATAAACTAATTGGCTTCTGACAATTGACACAGCAGTTGACTCAAAATAAACATGTAGTGCCTAACATAAGAGCTTCAGTTTATCTTAAAATTTTGTTAATTTTCAATACCAAGTAACTAAGCCTTATTATACCAGCCTCACAGAAGCCTAATTCAAACTAAATTCTCATAATCCCATAACAACACAATTTAAAGAATTGTCTGGTTTCAGAATCAGCTTATAATTCTTCCATGGCAAACGTATTCAGATTTGTTCAGATTTACAAAGTCACTTTGGATGCAGCTTGCTCTATAGGGCCAGTCTTAATTTTCAGAAGAATGTATACAATACCTCTTCTTCTGTTTCTTCTTCTTCACTGCTGCTTTCTGCAGCTGGCTGAGATTTGGCAACTGCCCTCCTAGCCTCTTGTTTCTTCTGTGCCAGGTGGATAATGGCATCATGCATTACTGCTATATCTCCCTGATGGCTCTGTCTGAAAAACAGGCACAGTTGCTGGCTTACCTGTAGCGTGGGAAGAGGAAAAGATTGCTCGTTACCTTGGAAGAGCCAACAATTACCCCATAGTCTATCCCACCACCCCTTGCCTCACCTAACTCAGCATTGCTGCATGATAAAAAAGGCTGCTCAACAGATAAATCAAAGGGTTTGACCAGCATCCCTTCCCCCAGTGAAGAAAAGTGTGTCAGATTTAAAAACAGTTTCTTCTAGGTCTCCTTTCTCCATGCCAGAAATGGATGTCTCCTGATTCTTTTAGCATCAGAGACTAAACATGTACAGTTACGGGATAAATTTATGACTAATTTTAACTATCCTTCCATAGTAATGGATTTATAAATTTGGGTTAAAATTACAGCCACCAAATGAGCAACATCTAAGAAGCATGTTAATTAAAAAGGAAGCTGCTTCAAACACTATAAGACGGATTCATTCACATGCGGTACCAGTCATGGATGGCTTTCTGATAACAATGGCCTAATTCATTCACAATGGTATGCTGAAACAATAGAATTCTTGGTGTTTACATATATATATATATCCAGCTTTGAGTCTACAATGTAGCAAATGCCCCATAGACTATATTTACACAACAGGGTAAACCAAGTTTACTAAATGTAATCAAATGGCTTTGGTTTACATGCCACCTGTACCACTGACAAATTACATTGGCTGAATTCATGCAACTCAGCTGAGCCAAAAACTCACTGAACCACTAGGCAAGCAAACTGTACAAAGATAGAATTCTTTATTGGCCAAATGTGATTGGACACACAAGGAATTTGTCTTGGAATGCTCTCAGTGTACATAAAAGAAAAGCTTAGCTTAGTTAAAACAACTTTCCAAGTAAAGGCTAATTTTAATCCTTCGGAGCCAAAGGAACATCTGGAGTTGTTTAGTTATTTTTGCAATGAAGGCTTTTTAGCAAGTCTCATCAGCATTAAATATATCTCAAATGATCCAAAAATACCAACACTTAAAATACTGTTGTCCTCCCCTTTTTCATTCTAGCTCATCTCCCCCATGTCTCCCAGATAATTGTTGGCTCATAAAGTTAATTCTGGAACAGAGAATGGTTTTGAGCTTGGGTTTTCTCCAAATGCCTTCTAGACAAATAAGACAGTTAAAATAAATCATAGTTTACTGAGTAAGCCAAAACAGAACAATTTTTCAAACCATATAAAATCATATTATGGTTTACAGCAATGCATGGCCAGTGAGTGGCTGTGTACACAATATGCTGTGTATTGAATAAAATACAATGGTCATACCGAATTCTTATTGTACATGGTTCCACCACATGAATGCTATTGTACTTGTATTCTGCTGGTCTCTAGCTGTCTTAACAATAGTTATTTCCTCCATAATACTTGCAACATTGGAGATCCTCTTAACTATATGGTTAACGTATACGTCCAAGAACAATAAGGACCAAAAGACCATTCACATGACATGTTGTTTTCCTTTCCATTTTCTTTCATGTCACAACTGTGGTCATCAGTATTTGAGCTAACCATCTGGGAAAAAGCAGTAATCCTTTTTTTTTTTTTTAGGTTGAATGTACATATCAATATCTTCACTTGCTAGGCACAGCCTCTTGTTTGTAGCTGTTTTTAATTAGGACCTTTCTAATACCTCTGCCTTTCCTTCATCAGTTCAGCTATAAACATCTTTCAGTGTAAGTACAGTATTTGCAGAAGTTCTACAAGGAGGAAGCTGTTACTTTAAAGACTTAATTTTAAATCAGAGATTCTCCCTTTGTAATTTTTTCTGGATGAAAACTTGTCTGTTTTTCTACCTTCAAGTACAGCTAGGTTGATTTGTGGAGGGGTAGTGGAGGCAGCTCATTTGCAAAGCTTTCTATTTCATTGATTCTGAGCAATCGAAGATAATTAGCTTTTGAGATTATGGTCCAAAAGAGACTAATTTAAGACTCATAAGCTCATATAAACTTTGTCTTTCTCCCTCCACATGCCCCAAAACCGTTACAAAAATAAACCATAAATAGTTCACAAGCCACAATAGCTGCATTTGCATAATACATTATGCCAGAAATTTGCTTAGTGTGCTCTCTGCATCCACTAAGTATTTGTTAAGTCTTACACTTCTCCAGGGAACTGTCATCTACAGTACAAAACTATGACCTAGCATTTTACAAGCACTTGGCTCAACTGGGTTTTTCTTCTTCCTAACTGCAATACTTCCTTAAGCCCATGTCACACTGAACCAACGGATGCAAAGAGGATGTAAAACGGACAAAAAAGCTTGCCATCCATTCGAAAACGCGATGTACTCACTGCCTCCGTTTGGCTTCCTCTCTATCTGTCCAGCATCCGTTTATTGATGTTTCATCCGCTCCAAAAGTTTTGGGTTGCCCAAAGCTTTTGCGCGGAAAATGTATCCAGTTTGTCCATAATGTATCCGCTACGCATCCGTTCTGCATCCGCTTTATCCGCTAGGCATCCGTTCCGCATCCGCGCAACTCGCATCCGCTCGGACACAGGGAGGAAGCGGAACAGACACAGAACGGATGCAGAACGGATGCCGAGCAGATGCAGCACAGAAACAAAGCATGTAAAACGGAAAAAACGTTCGCAGAGGGGACCTATCTCGGATATTAAGGATGTCTAGAGGATGCCTAGTGGAAAACCTATATTTTCTATAAAAAGGGGGAGCAACTCATCTGCATCTCACTTTCAGAACAGCAGCCCAGCGATGCAGACCTCTGCAGCCTTCATCTGGCTCTTCCTCTTCCACAGCATCCAGTCATATCCACTGTGGATTGTGACAAAGTCCTTTCGGCAGCCACCATCCTTCTGCAACAGTGCAAAGCCATCTACAGGCTCTGTGAACTCTACTACGGGAAGAAAAGGAGGCACCCAAAAAAAGTCTGGGTCCAAAGATGGTTCGCCAGAAGAGCAGAGGACGGACTGTACAACAAGCTGATGGTGGAGCGAAGACACTCGGACACTTCATGAGGATGCCTCCAGCCATGTTTGACGAACTTGTGCAGCGGCTGACACCCAGGTTGACCAAGACAAACACCAACTTCCGGCCCAGCCTGGAACCTGGGCTCAAGGTGGCACTCACTCTGCGCCACCTGGCCTGAGGGACCACGTACAGGAGCATGCAGTACGGCTGGAGGGTGCCACACAACACCATCAGCATTGTGGTCAGAGAAGTGGTGCAGGCCATCATCGAAGAATACAAGGAGGAGCTCCTCCAGTGCCCCTCCACTGAAGAAGGATGGAAGAAAGTTGCAGAGCAGTGGTATCAGAGGTAGAACTTCCCCCACACCGATGGAGCCATCGATGGCAAGCACGTGGCCTGCAAATCTCCAGCCAAGTCGGGGTCCACTTATCACAACTACAAGGGCTTCTTCAGCATCATCCTCTTCGCCATGGTCGATGCTGACTACAAGTTCATGTACATCGATACTTCAGGCAACGGCTCATCTTCAGATGCCCAGGTATACAACGCCAGTCACCTCAAGGAGGGGCTGGAAGGCAACCTCATGGTGGGCTTCCCAGATCCAGACCCGTTGCCCAACGACAATCAAGATGTGCCCTACTTCATCGTGGGGGATGACGCCTTCTCCCTCACAACCTACCTCATGAAGCCCTACATCTCCAAATACCTCACCCGTGAAGAGAGGATCTTCAACTACAGGCTGTCCAGGGCAAGACGGATGGTGGAGAACGCCTTTGGCATCCTGGCCAACAGGTTCCAGGTACTTCTCACCAACATGCAGCATAGCCCAGAGACCGTGAGGAGGATCATGGAAGCTTGCTGCATCCTGCACAATCTCATGCGCACCCGCTACCCAGTCTTGCAGAACAGGCTTGTGGACCGTCAACAAGGCAATGGGGACATGGAGCCTGGGGAATGGAGGCAAGGGCAAAACCTGATCGACACTGAGGATGTGCAAGGCCCCAACAGAGCCTCACGTGAAGCGAAGAAGCAGCGCAACCTCCTGAGACAATGGTGCAACTCCCCAGCTGGAGCAGTGGAGTGGCAAGACAGGATGGTAGATGCTTAATGGATGCTTCCTTCAGCCTGTCTCATCACACGGATGAGATTGGGCCATGTTTGGTTGGCCTACAATGAATAGGGCGTTTAATAAAGAGTTATGTTTATGTTGACATGTGTGGATGATTGAATATATCATTATTGATAATAAAGGGCCATAGGTGTGGCACCTGGGAGGGTGGACCATACAGTCCCACTATGCTTGCACTGGAGGTTTATCTATCCCACTGCTATCCTAACCCATCCCACAGCTATTACCCATCCCACAGGTATCCTAACCCATTCCAAAGCTATCCTTACCCATCCCACAAGCATGCAAAGGCTTAAACCATTTCTAAAAGTTTCCACCAAGACTTTATTAAAAAAAAGAAATGAAACAAGTGTGTGAATCATGAATAGACTTTATTAACAAGAAGCTATAAAACAAAACTGAGTCTCTGGCACTCCTCCTGGTCGCTCAGTCTCAGGGGTGAAGGGTGCAGGTGCTGTGGAGGTGGCTGGTGCTGGAGTACTTGTCATCAGCTCCTCCAGAAGCAGAAGCAGCAGAAGCGCCAGCCCCAGAAGAGCGAGCCCGTGCTGCAGAAGCCCCAGCAGAACCAGAGTGAGGGCCAGGGGGCGGGATGATAGCCTTGTCCCTCTTGCCAGGGCTGGCAGCAGATGGCTGAGGCTTGCTGTGCTTCCGCATGGTTGTGGGGTTGCTGGCTGGCAGGGAGGTTGGCAGGAACCAAGGCTGGCAGGGAGGCTGGCAGCAAGGCTTGCAGCAAGGCTTGCAAGGCAGACATGCAGGCAGGGCAGCCAATCCGTCCGGCAGCAGGTCTTTCCTCTGAATGGCGACCTGCTTCCGAGCTGCTTCCATTATATCCGCGGGGCTGACGCAATGCATCCTCCCCGCATGCGCAATTAACGCCAGGCATCCATTAGGCTTCCGCTGTGCATCCGCTTCATCCGTTCGGCGTCCGCTCTGCATCTGCTTCATCCGTTCCGCATCCACTTTGCTGAGGCCCCCCGGAAGCCCTGCAGATGTGCCATCCGCTCCCATCCGCTGGGCTTCTGTTCCGCATCCACTTTCCATCCGCCCTGCGTCCTCCCCGCATCCGTGTTATCCGCTCCGGTTATGCAAATTTTTGCCCCTTTTGAGAGCGGATAACAACGGATGGAACATTTTGCTCATCCGCTGTGTCCTTTTTGCATCCGTTGGGCAGTGTGACATGGGCTTTATGGAGAAATAGTGCCCCACTGTGGTCAGCTGGAGAAGCAAGATCCATTTTAAATCCTAAGCACTAGTTTGGCTAGGATATAGGTAGTCCTGGACTTGGGGCCATATGGAGCCTGCTCATTACAGCTGTAAATTGTCACAGTTACAAAACAGGTCACCGTGTGATGGGACCCATTTTTACGACCTTTTTTTTAAGAAGTCACAAAATGAACACTGGGCGAACAATGTTTTTGCTGAAAACTTGGAAGTAAATGCCAGTTTTTGGTGAAAACATTGTAAAACATGATTATGCAACTACCAATTGCTGTAAATGAATTTTAGGTGACCCATCGGAATTTTGGAAGCGGATCATAAATATCTTTGAGGAGTATTTATGTGACCAGTTATAAGTTAAAGACTGCTGTATGGGATTTAGCATGATGCACTCATCCAACTAATTGTAGCTCAGTGAGCAACTTATACTTTAATGCCATACATGAATCCAGACATTTCATTGTAGAGTCCTTGATGCTCTCTGAGCTTAGTTGCAATGCTTGTAAATGTTTCATTACTCAACTATGTACTCAATGTTAGTGACTGGATACCCACTCAACTTTTATCAAAATGTGCCTAGCCATTCAATTCATTATAGCACAATCAATACAATGTTTTCCTACAAAAAGGAGAACATTACTATGCATCAAAAACTTCTCAGAAAAAAATCAACACACTGTTATGACTATGTGACATCACTAGAGCATACAAAGTAAAATCCTCCAAAATAACTTAGAGAAACCAAAAGACCCAGCAGCCCACCCAAGGGAAAAAAAACTTAGCAAGCCACTATCTACAAAAGATAGGCAGAAGACTAGAAGAGTATATTCATGAACATCAAAGACAATGAAAACTAAGTCTCTCTACATATAGACAGACTCAACCACAATTTCAACTGGGAAATTATGAGCGTTCTAGGTCAAGCCAAATTTAAAAATACTACAAAATTCCTGGAAATTTGGCATTTAAGACAAATCAGCCATCAACAGACACATCAAAATAAACTGTATTTACAAATCATTCAAGAGATAATAAAAAGGCAACATACAGACTAGTACACATCCCCTGCACAACACATTGATAAGCATGGGTTAACACCAGACAATCATATAGAAAACAGTACTTTCATCAAGGAACTATCAAGGAGAAAACCACACCATCACAAACACTGGCAGGACAACCTACTGCATACAACCAGGGAGCAAACCCCATAGTCACTAGGGCTGATGTTATCTAGTTGGCTAATGAACTGCTAGTGAGCAAACCAAGATTGGAGAGCACCAAAGACTCCGCCACAGTTCAACAGAATATATTCTGCTTAGTTGGGATAAAGTTGCTGCTAGGCAATTGATGAGAGCTCAGATGGATTAATTATTTCACACAGCAATTTCACACAGATGCTTATTAGCAACCCTGTTACATCGCACTGGCCATAATAAGCATCTTGTTGTTGAATCTACGTAAGTATTTAAAAATAACCAAGGCTGTCATATTCTGTCACCTTCACCAACACTTTGCTGAAACTGCATAGCTGTGCAAGCAATTGAAAAAGCAATGCTTCTCTAAGGAGGTACTGACAGGCATAGCAAGCCCTCCCCTTCTGCCAAGCACTTTTTTAACAACAAGCAGCACAATCTTACTAAAAACATTTCCTGGAGAAAAAGAGGCATGGGAGAAAGGCTCAAGTATAATGTTTCTTCCCGGCAAATGCAGGCTACATTTTGTTCAGTTCTGAAAGGAACAATATTCAGTTGGAATAAAGGTGCAGTATGGGCAAACCTCCTCACCTGTTGAAGACTTAAAGAAAGAATACAGTGATACAAGTAGTCCTTGAGTTACAATCACAATTGAGCCCAAAATGTATATTGCTAAGTGAAACATTTGTTAAGTGAGTTCACCCCATTTTTATGACTTTTCTTGCCAGAGTTGTTAAGTGAATCACTGCATTTGTTAAGTTAGTCACATATGGTTGTTAAGTGAATCTGGATTCCCCATTGATTTTGCTTGTCAGAAGGTCACAAAAGCTGATCACATCTTCCTGGGACACTACAACCATCATAAATGAGAACCACTTGTCAAGCATCTGAATTTGATCATGGGGATGCTTCAATGGTTAAGTGTGAAAAATGGTCATAAATCACATTTTTCAATGCTAGCACGCACACATATATGCCAACTGACAAGTTTTGTGAAGCATTCACAACATGCTTTTGTGAAGCATCTCAATTGGGGTACCAATTAATGTTGGAAAAAGCTCTTGATCTGTGTGAAAACTTTCAAAGACAGAATGAGAAATTATCTACGTGTGGGGCCATTAAACCCACGTATAACTTCTCTAACTGCACATTACCCAGGAAAACATAGACAGCCATGTGAGAGGGGAGGGGAAGACGGCACTTTTCTTCCTTTGGAGAGCAACAAATGAATACCTGAGCCAAGCTTCCATCTTCTATTATAGTGTTAAATTCATTGTTCATCAATTCAGCAAGGAAGTCCTCTATCTCCTCTGGTTCAAGGTCAGCTGCAGAGAGATTGGACTCAGAGTCAAAGAATAGAACTGCACAGGAAAATTTTCAAAGATGACTGGGGTTAAAGTTTCTAGGCCAGTGGTGGTATTCTACCGGTTTGCCCGGTCCAGGCCTTTTAATTTTATTCATTAAGCTCCACTAACTTGCTAAAATAAATAACATACAACAGGGTTTCTGATCCTAGAGCCTCAAGCAATATTGTTCCTGGGATACTAAGTGGTTATTATTATTCTTAAAGTGATAGCCCAGTTCATGCTTTTGAAACTATAATAAATTTGAAGCATTATCTCAGTTTTTAAATGTCACATTTTACAAGGTTCATCATGGCAGGGATGTAATGTCAGGGCTTCATGTAAAATTCAAGATCCACCATTCTGTGTCATACATAAAACAAATTTCAGGCTCAAGCTCTTCATCTAGCAATGAATGACCAAAAGATCAGAATATCCTACCATCCCTATTCCAGGTACATCATGGGACATCTACCATTCAAGCAACAGGACAGAATCTCACCATTGCTTTCGAAGTATTGCTCCACAGCCCCCACCATCCATTCAGCTTTCTCTTGGCTATGTGCCCCTCCAAAGCCATTTTCAACGGCTAACTGCACTTGGAAAAAGACAAGGAAATGTTCATAAACAGCAACTGGGCACTTGCGCAACAAAGAGTTGCTTGGGGTGATAATTGGCACAATTTATATCATGAATAAATAATAGCACAGAATTATCTAGCCAATTCTAATGGTGCTTTCAGGCCTTGGCAGAGCTCTAATAACAAAGCTAATTTGTCTTCCTTGTTACTAGTTTGGATTCAGGAGTCGAAAAGTCACATTCTTCCTTCAATGTGGCTTTCAATAACCTTGAGATAATCTTTAAGCATTCTTTTCCTTTGTGTTAATATAAGATTATAAGTAAATTCGTGTCATTTGCTTGACAGCTAAAAAAACAATACAAGGAAAGGAGCATAATTGATCTTTTATTACATTTATTCAGATTTTTACCTTCTATATATACTTTCCTTTTGCTCGTGATCAGTCTGATTTTATTAAATCACTATAGCTTCCAATTCTGTTATGTAAGAAAAGTGGTTTCAGATGTTTTTTAAACAATTCTCTCAAGTAGAGCATGCTAGCTAACTGCTCCTCACTAGTTAGCTACACACAAGCTGTGTCTTTTACTACAGAGCTTAGCTCCTTGGCCAATAGTTTCAGAATAACTGAAAATTACCATATAAGGATACCATGTATAGCATAACAACACATGTACAGAATGGGGAAATGTAAACAGTGAAAAGCATCTGAGTATGAGTTGTATGTTGAAGTTGAAAGTTCACTTTTTGAATATGTTGGTATTATTAGTCTACATAATAATATAATATGCATTTGTTTACTGAAATGCTTTTATTTTTGACCAGGCTGGAACAAGGTTTACATAACTATGGTGAACCAAATTTACTGGTGGAAGATGATACAATCTCTTCTAAGGTCATTCCCTGGATAAATAATTTAATATTTTACTATCATCACCTAAACAGAACAGTTACTTCCTCTCTCCTGATTTCTGTCCAGACTACATAATATTTTATATAGTGTATCTTTGTATGTGAAATTATTATATTCTATCTCTCATTTGCTTTGTTGATAATGAAGAATTAAATATTTGTCACAGTGTTACATAAACAGACTGGCTAGGGTTGCATGCCATAATGTATTATTAGTTAGCCAACCCATAGTTTAGCCTATCACAATGTGTTCCTTTCAAGTCCTGCTGTGCTGCTTCAATGTGGCAGGCTGGGGTTAGGTGGGCTGTTGTCCCTGGAAGGAATGAGGGAAGAATACAGGGGGTGTCTGTCAAGAATACGAAGCTCGTCCTAGCTGCCCAGCTAAAATAGGCAGGTACCACTCTACACTAGGCAGCTACAATATAGAGGATGATCACTTTAACGACAAGGGCAAAGGCATCATTTTATACTGAACAGAAAAAGGCAATGGTAAACTACAAGTACTCCTTGACTTACAACCATTTGTTTCGTAACACATTTATTTGAACTTGCAACAGAACTAAAAAAAGTGTCTTATGACTGATTCTCATACCTATGATCATTACAGCACCCCCATGGTCATGTGATCAAAAGTCAGATGTTTGGCAACTGGCATGTATTTATGATCGAGGTGGGATGTTACTGGTTCCTCCAGTTCTAAAGAACCAGTAGCTCTGAACAGCAGCAGACCCCGAACCAATTCTCTGTTTGCTGGTCTTTGGCCTACTCGCCCACCTGGGCTCTTACTTGTCCTTTATTTCCTGCTTTTTCAACCTCAGCTGCTTTGCGCAGCGCAGCTAAGGTTGAAAAAGCAGAAAAAGAGGCTTTTCAAATGCTGCGCAGCTGTCCAAGCGGCACAGCTTCAGGTTTTTTTACATGGATAGTTACCAAAACAGGAGTAACACGGTTGAATCCCACCTGTTTATGATTGCACTGTTCCAGGGTCATGTGATCAACATTGCAACTCCCCCAAGGTTGTAGTCAATTGTGGTCAAACATCAAGAACTAACCATACTCCTGTATTTTACCTAGAAAACCATGTGGCTAGACAAAAACTGATTAGACGCTCTAGTTCCTGAAGATTGCTTCCTCATGTCAACTGGTATTCAACACTACTGACGAAAAACTGAAGATCTTTTGGAGTACTAATGGTATTTATGAAGTGGCTAGATTAAAACCTCTACGATGGCTAATTCTGATATTGCCATGGAAGAAAAAATAAATCTGAAAGTTGAAAATCAGAATGGTGGAAGCATGGAAATTATGAAGCATGAACGTGGGAAGGCTCAACATGGTAAAAACTGAAATGAAACAATTACACACTGACATATTTGGTGTCAGCATCTTGAAATGGACTGGAATTGGACACCTTTAGCCCAACAAACAATTTCCTACTCAGGAAACAGAAACAGAGACTTAATAAGAGTATACATCTATCATGAAATATTCTTAATTTCCTATATTAGCAAAATAGCTTTTAGGAACATTGTTTCAGAACAGACTTATACATAGGACAGGAGATACCAGATGGTTTTAGAAAAGGAGCAAGAGCCATTATTGCTGCTGCATGCAAAACAAATTAGCAAAAAAGTCAGTATGAGCTCCACTGATCATAGAGAAGCCTTCAATTATATTGACCATGTCAAAGTGAGGAATGTGCTTAGAAAATGGAAATCTGGAAACACCTTCATGTCCCCATACAAAACTTATGCAAGATCAGGAAGTCTCAGTGTGAAGCTAACCTGATTCCAGGGTGACAACATGTGAGATAACTCTTCTCTTACCTATTCTACCTATATGCAGATTATAGCCAAGGAAGATGGACTGGAAGACAAGCATGGCTTTGAAAATGGAGGAAGAAACATTAAATGCATAGTGATGCTACTCTGACAACTGAAAATGCAGAAGATTTGCAAGTTGCAGTCATGAAAATCAAAAAGACAATGGTTGTCTAGATGGCCCAGGTCCCGGAGCACTAATTTGCTGCCTTAATACTATCTGTATCCCATCTTTATTGTTTTTACAAATAACTCAAGTTGGGGAACACATCCAACACACCTTCCTCCGATAATTTCCCCACAAGTAGGTCAGAAATAAGCAGGGAGGAAAAAGAAAAAGAAAGGCACTTTGATGTAGTGATTAAAGCATCATACTAGAAATTGAGTTGTGTCCTCCTTTTGGCATGAAGCCAGTTGGGTAACTATGGTCCTAGGAAGAAAGCAATGGCATACCACTTCTGACAATCTGGCCAAGAAAATTGCAGGGACTTTAAAAAGCAGTCTGCAAGAATCAGCATTGATTTAAAGGCACACACAATAAAAGTGGGAGGAGGAGCAAGATAGATATGCAAGACAATTCCAATGGACTTGTTTATTCAGGGTTAAACTAGACTAAACTGCTTAGGTTCATATGACACTGTAAAACATAAACCAACTTACACATTTGGGAGTTTTACACAAAATATTAGGCTAAACGTCTATCAGTTGTTTTGTGACTTAGATGCTGTGGGTACATAACAATACATAACAACACTGTATCTTTTGCAGTAACAAGCTAAGTTCTAAATAAAAATATATATGGATGATTTTCAGTTTCATAAATAAAGAAAAAGGAAGTTAAGTTATCAGGAGCAAGGCGGGTGGATTCAGTTACAATGGCCATATGTGCATCATTGGAAGACCTGAAAAAAAACAACAACCAAGTTATCCTGAAGAAAATATGAGGTTGCAAGGGGTGCAAAACGACTTGGTGGCACCTAGTCAATGAATCAAATTAAGCTCGATCCCTGGAAACAGCCTTAGTTTTTAACAACCATAGAAAGGATCTGGTTCTGAATGCACAACGTCACTAAATAAACACAACCAAACTAAAAGCAATCCCATCTACCAATTCATTATACACATTAACACCAGTGAAATCCATTTCCATTTGAACAAGTTCGTATCCCAACGTAAGGGTCAGTGTTTATACGGCCCGGTAATCTATGGTTTTTAAGATTTACCACCACTGGGGACTACCCTATCTGGGGCTGCAAAAATCCCGATAATCACTAAGTTTCTCTATCTTTCTGCCATCCAGAGGCCATCGGCGTTTTATAGGCAGATGCAGTAGCCTATCTCACCTGGCTGCCATGGCATAACCCGCTAAACCAAAAACAAGAAATGACATTTGCCTTTTCTTTTGCTTGCCAAGTCCGGGTGAGGCGGAGAAGTCGCCCCTCCAAACAAGTTATTCTCTACTTTTCCCATTGCTACACTCAGTGCTCCTTTCATACCCCTGCAAGCTCAAAAACAGTGTTTATTCTATGTTCAACCCACTTTCCCTCCCCTCCCGCACCCACGGAAAGAGTCCCCCACCTGCAACACGGCCCAGCCGTCCAACACCGCCTGCACGCCCTGCCTGAAAAGGCCACGTGCCTCCTCCTTCGGCGTCGCCATGTCAGCGGCAACCAGCCGGGAGTCAAACCCAGAATAATCGATTGACTCGTCTCGAAGAAAAAAGCAGACCTGAATAAACGCCTGCAGAGTCACTTCAGAGCTTCGCGGGTTCTCCTCTCGTCAAGGCTCGCCGATCGAGCAGTTCGAATTTTGCTTTGTACCTGGCGGTTTGTACACAGAACGTTCTAGACTTCCTGAGGGACTTCAAGTGCCAAATACTCATCCAACGGCCAGCTGAAGGGCTTTCAACTTTCTTTGAACATTAACAGATTAACAGAATCGCAAAGGACCTTGTAGGTCATCTAGTCCAACCCCCACCCCAAAGCAGGAAACCCTGCTGCACCATTTCTGACACGGTTGACTGTTCTCACATACTTGCCTCACAGTACCGTAGATAGATCAGGCACTGAAATCTTGTGGATCATCATGTTTCGTCGCCTGGAAGCTTGTGAAATGGCTTCAGAAACTCAGAAGCACACTGGATGAAGTAATTAAATGGAAGTAACATCCCTAGAGAGCGTAAGAATCATACATTGCTTTTGCACATAAAATGTGATTGTTCAGTTTGTGGCTAGGTTAATATGCTGTGCGGCTATGCAATTACATGCATGTACTTAGGCAGCTGGGTGAATTTTTTTTTAAAAAAGCTAGCTCAGTTGTGATTAACAATGGGTTAGCATGCGATGCAAATTTAGACAGACTTCATTTTACCAAATATTAGTTAAATTTATTCCTGAACAAACACATACAAGTTTTTTTTTAAAAATTCCTTGATGATTGTGTTTGCACTGTACATCAAAACACATGCTAAATTTGTGCCTACCCTTCTACCGTGTTTCTCCAACAATGCGGCCTCCACCAATAGGAAGGCCCAGCATGATTTCTAGGCATGAGGTGAAATTAAGCCCCGCCCCCAAAATTTAGGCCTATTCGATCCATGCGTTTCCCCGCCATTTCTCACATCGTTCGTTTGAACTACAGGAGCTGAAGGGAAATGGGGGGGAAGGGGAGGGAGAAAACTTGCCTTTAGGAGCGCCCTGCAGGCAGCCTCGGCTAGAATACCCCGATCTACCGATAGAACATCCGCCGGTAGAAGCTCCCCGAAGGCAGAGTCCCCAGCCGCTTCAGGGCGAGGCATGGCTGCCCACGTCCCCTCACCTTTAGGCAGTCTCGGGTGATGGAAGCTCCCCAAGTGCAGTCACCACCCACTTTGATTGGCCGGTAGAAGCGGCCTCGGGACGAGCACACACATACACTCCCCTCGCTGTGAGCCGTTTCTATCAGCCAAAGAAAGCTCCCCAAAGGCAGAGTCCCCAGCTGCTTCAGGACGAGGCATGGCTGCCCGTGTCCCCTCGCCATTAGGCAGTCTCTTTTGGGTGATGGAAGGTCCCCAAGTGCAATTACCAGCCACTTCAATCGGCTGGTAGAAGTGGCCTCACGGTGAGGGGAGTGTGTGCGTGTGCACTTGCCCCGAGGCCGCTTCTATCAGCCGATCGAAGTGGCTAGTGACTGCACTTGGGAAGCTTCCATCGCCCGAAAGAGACTGCCTAAAGGTGAGGGGATACAGGCAGCCATGCCATACCCTAAAGCGGCTGGGGACTCTGCCTTCGGGGTGCTTTCGTGGCGAGGGGAGTGCGTGTGTGTGCTCGCCCCGAGGCCACTTCTACTGGCTGATCGAAGTGGCTGATGACTGCACTTGGGGAGCTTCCATCGCCTGAAAGAGACTGCCTAATGGCAAGGGGACACGGGCAGCCATACCTTGCCCCAAAGTGGCTGGGGACTCTGCCTTCGGGGAGCTTTCGTTGGCCGATAGAAGTGGCCTCACAGCAAGGGGAGTGCATATGGGCCGCTCGAGGTGGGGGAGGAAATAAGTCACCCCCGAAAAGACGGCCTAGCCGTTTTTTCGGGGGTCAAAAAAAAAATAAGGCCTGGCCTTATTTTGTGAGAAACATGGTAGTTAGGTTATGGAATCACTGCAAGCAATTCCATACAGGTGTTAAGCATACCCAGACAATTGGGTTGACCAAGCACATCATAACATCACAGTAGATTAAACATTACCTTGAAAGATATTATTTTATTTTGTAACAAATTTTACTATGTTGAAAATGAAAATTGCATTAAAATATTAATGAGAATTATAATACTTTTAACAGCACAGTAATCAGTAATAAAAAGGTTTGTGAAAGGTTTGTTCCATGTACGTTAGAATCTACTATATTTAATACTGGATTTTATTCCCGTTACATCTCAACATAGAGAGTACTAGAATAGTGAAAGTCTGAATCAACTAATTAAATTGTAACTATTGCCCTCCAGATATGCTACAATACATTCCTATCATGCTGGCAGAGGATAATGGGAACTAGATTACAACAAATCAGAAAAGAATGTAATATTGAAGATTTGTGCTAAAGGTAGTCTGTTGGGTTCAAAGAAGCCACTATTGTGCAGTTCATCTGCGGATATGGATGTGGCTCTGCAATCCCATTCTGGAAGTACAGTGTCTTGCACATTGAGAGCACTGGTAGTCCATTGTTGTAATAACTGCGGTGTTATACTATGACACTACTTACAGTTTTCCATCAGTTTTGGCCATGCTTGTCTTCAAAGTCAGTGGAGACTTCATAGCACAACTTGTCCTTGGTTTCTGTCAGCAGCCACAGCTTCTAGTTCCTTTAACTAGATGTCATAGTGATGTAGGATTTCCTTCACTGTATCTTCACTGTATCTTTGTAGCAGTAGCATAGATGACTCTGAGGGCTCTTTCCAATCTCCAGTGGAGAGCAATTGAATAGGCATATGGTAGTCATTAATTTTAATGTTATGTCCCACCCACCTCATCTGGGCTTTTATAATCAGGGACAACAAATGCCAAGGATGTAGTGGAAAGCATGCAAGTTAAAGTTTGGTATGTTGCTGACAACAGAGTCCAGAACTCATATCCATAAAGGGGAGAAGGGATAATCTCAGCTCTGTAGATTTTCACCTTTGTGGAGTTCAGGATGGCTGTGTTGACTAAACATTCAACTGAAGTAGACAGCTATTCCAGAGCTGATTATCCAAAGAACCTATCACTTGAGATGATGCTTCTTGAGCATTTAAAGGTGTTTATATTGGTCAGTCAGATGTCCTCAGGAGTGATTTTTGGTTCCATGGGGTTGCTATCTGGCCTGGGCTAGGAAAGAACTTCAGTCTGAAGAACATCACAGTGTCTGAGAATTAAGCATCATCTATAGATCACTGTCTTTTTGTGCCAGGAGCGCAGTCATCAGCAAAGAGAGTTTCTTGAATATATAGAGGCATGTTACCCATGCATTCAAGCAATGAAGATCAGGGAGTTGTCTGATCAGTATCTAGTATACATTCCCTTCTTTAGACTCTAGGCAGCATGTGACAATAGGCAAGTGAAGAACAGATTTAACAAGGCTGGGACTAACACACAGCCCTGCTTCACCCATTAGAAATGACAAATGAAGGGGTGGCATGCTTTCTTATGGGATGTAGGGAAAATTAAACAGAAATACTTTCACAGACACTTAATTAGAGACTCATTGGTAACTAATTGGAAAAAAATACGTAAAAAACACTATTTAAAAGTACCGATTTGGCTATCAACAATGGAGGCAATGATCCACCCAAACAATTTGGATATTTCTAGAATGATCAAATATAAAGATTTATTGGACGTACAAGGAAATTTGAAATCCCGTCAAGAACTTCAAGAATGAGGATTTAAAATAGATCAATGGGCATATTTACAAATTCATAGTAGATATAACCAGGATAGAAAAGAATTCGGAATTAGTAATAAACCCCAGCAGCTGGATAAAATTTTAATGGGATCAGGAAAAAAGAATATAACTAGATTTTACAATTGTTTACTCGAAGTAGAATTAGAAGAAGAAATAGTAAAAGGAAATATGATTGCTTGGGGTAGGAATGTAGGACGTAATATCACCTTAAATGAATGGGAAAAAGTCTGGGGAAGTAATAATAAGATTACAAAATCGGCAGCATACAAAGAAAATGCATATAAACTGTTTTATAGATGGCACCTTCCTCCTTCAAGATTGGCGAAAATGTGCCCCAAAATGAGTCCAAAATACTGGAAAGTAAAAAGAAAGAGGGAACTTTTTTCCACATGTGGTGGTCATGCATAGAAGCCCAAAAATATTGGAAGATAATAAGAAATTGGCTAGAAGATATTACTAAAGAACAGATCAAATATAAACCAGAGTCTTTTCTACTAGGGATTTTTGACAAACAAATATAAAAAAAGATAAAATATATTACAATACATATATTAATAGCAGCTAGGTTGGCTTTTGCTCAGTGTTGGAAGCATCCACAGATACCTACAAAGGAGATGATTATCCAGAAAATTTCAAACTGCGTAGAAATGGACAGATTAACATTAGCTCTAAAAAACAAAGAAACTTCAATATATTATAATAACTGGAATTATTGGTATAAGTGGTTAGAACAAAGACGAATTTTATAATATAGGATTGAAAAAATAAGATAAATTTATATGAGTGATGTATAAATTCTTGTAAAGATAAAGTGTTTAGAGATAGTGAAAAGATTTCACAAACTGTCGAAAGTAAGAATAATTTTAAGAAATTTTCTTTCTTGTATTTTCCTTTTTGTTTTTTCTGGTTTTCTGGTCCCCTTTTCCCATCCCCTCTTTTTCTTTTCTTTCTACCCTTCAATTATGTACGTGTTATTATGTTGTTGTGTTTTTCTTTTTTAATTGTAAAATCAATAAAATTTGTTTGTTTTTTAAAGAAATGACAAATGCAGCTGACATATCACCATTATAAAGGACTGATCTGTCATTCCGTTGTGAAGTAATTTAATTAACTTCTTGAATGAATTTCCATGGGCACCCATGTTTCAAAATGATCCAAAGACTCCCTGGTTTAAAATGTCAGATGTCTTTGTTCATTGAGATTGCTGCTACATTAATGTACTTGATCCCATTACACTCAAATATTTTGATTCATATAATATGCTGAAACATAGGCTACTGGCCCACATTTCAGCCAAGTTTTATACAAATCTATTACCTACTTCATGTGTGTCAATTTATCGTTCAGAAAAGGAGATGAACTGAATAAATTATGATTGCATAAACATTAAGTACTATAGCCAGGAGGCAAAAATCCAGATATTAACTACAACTCTGCTTCTAGGTTTATACAACCCCCGCCCCCTATAAAATAAATACCAAGTGTAATTTAAACCTATCATCCCATGCATCCCATGCTTGGGAGAAAGCTCCACTTAATTCTATAAGATTAATTCTAATTAAATATGTATATGATTACTCTGTGCATGTAAGAGGGAAAAGATCCTATATGAATTCCTCAAGGATTATATCTTCCAGTTGACCTGGACTATAATTATCACATTCCAAATCACTATGGCAACTGGAAATTAGTGGAGTTGTGTCTAATATATAGGGAGTGAGCCAGGTTATGAAAGGCTGAATAGAGTTTTGCAGATGGAAGCATATATTTTCTTCTTAGCATTTTCCTGCAATTGCAGGGTTTGCTTTTTTCTGTTCAACCAAATGTTGATCCATTTGGTTGTGACAGGAATTGACTGACCAGTTTGTTGACTGAGTCTGACATCCTGGGCTAAGAGAATGACTGATTCAGCCAGCCTTCACCCAGCCAGCTTTCATGCCTAAAGTGGTAGTCCCATTTAGTAGTCCCAGCTCACAATCTCTTAGTTTATGCCTGATGCCTTAACCACTAAACTAAACTGACTCTTAGGAAGGATAAATGTCTGTTTTAATTTTTTTGCTAATATTAATGGGATCGGTCACAAATACAATAACAGCATATACTTAATCATATACATACTGTAATGTGGACATTTCCATACTGCCATTATAACATGAAAGCCTGTCATTGTTAAAAATACAGGACCATGGCATTGGTTGGAGTATGGTGCAGATCATTATATGAATTGTAATCAGGCACTATACAGTCAATACATCCTGGGTATTTGATAAAACCAAGGAAACTAGATAAGGGGAAAATATATGAATTTAAAATCTGGTCCATTATCCAAAGCACATATACACTAACCAATTAATAGCATCATGCTTGATACAAAGACTAATTTGCTGCTTTCTGCTTTTTTCTGTACAAGAATAAAACCCTGGGATTTCAGAGCCTAATCATTTCTCCTAACATTTTGCTGGCTTTATCTTTGGTCACATCTGAATCACTCTTTCAAAACCACCTCAGGTCTGAATTCAGTAATCATTAACTGTCCAGATTGACTTATTACTTAAAAAAAACTAAAGCCTGTTTTATTTAAAAATACTTTTTATATTTGTATTCTCTGTGAAAAAATACTATGATTTATAATGCACGAACCCAGCAAGGTACGGACTCATACTGCATTACCTAGTTTAAAATATTAAGAATCCTACTTGGGGGGGGGGGGGTTGTCACATTGAATTCAACAGGTAGGCCTAGTCACTGTACGTGGGATTATAACCTATTTCATCCTGGCAACAATTTTAATATGTAGTTTTAGTGCATACGTATTACATGTTTAATTTGAGCGGCACTCGGGCCATTATATGTAGTAATTTCAACTCTAACACATACAATTTTCAATTAAGCAAATCCAACAAAATGGCCGATATTCAATTCCACTGTGTGCTTCTCCGCGCAAAAGAAACACACGATACTACCATTCCCAAGAAGCTCTGCGCGAACAAAGCCCAATGGAGTTACACCGAAGGCACCTGCGAAGCAACCGAATCGACGGCCGCGGGAGGAAAGAGGGGAGGGATTTGACACACGCACTCACGCACGCGCGCTGGCGTTTCCCTTCGCTCCTTTCTTCTTTTTTGTGGCACGCGCTGTGCTTCGACCGACGCGCGGCGCTTCTCTTCTCCCTCGCCCCGCCCCTCCCAGTGGTGTCTGGTTCTATGGGAGTTAGTTGGGATTGAAAATAGCATGAGTGCGTCTCAAAGTGAGGGGGATTCATTTATCCGTAAAGAGAAAGGTTAGTAACCTAAAATGGAGACGGCTCTATAAGACAGCGATTTGGAAGAGTTTAACAGGATTCGTATATGGGCCAAGGAACTCAAATCTAATTTTTGAAGAAATGAGAACATTTTTGAAAGGAAAAAAAGAAGAGGTCAAATTCTGCTTTTCCAGAGAAACTTAAAAAAAAAACCACCGACATAATTTTTACTCCATTATTCCCAATCTGTGAAGTAGACCGAGCTGAGAAATGGATAAGTTATTCTGAAAACTTCTTGTGTGAGTTTAATGTAGCTGCTTTAGGCCTCGCCTGGGCAGAACAGCAAATGTATTTTGTAGGTTGCCATAGCACTGTCATACAGAGGGAGAAAATTATTAGAATGAAGCAGAAACGATACAAGATGAACAACTACTGATATGTTAGGGCTAGATAGAAGATAGATCTATATTTTGTGGTAGACCTGTAGGCACTTGTAGAGGATTAGTCAGAAATTCAGGTTTCCAGTTACTTGAGAAAAGGCAAACCTCCTTCACTATTTCTTCACTACTTTTACTACTGACATAAAACAGAGAGAAAAGCCAACTAGGGACTTTTTCTTCATGCCTGCCTTAATATGGGAACAAATCGTCCTCTGTCTTTTCATCCCCCCAAGAATTAATCTCACTCCCACCCCTTTGTTTCACCAGATGAAGCAGGAGAAAGAAGAAAGAGAACAGGGACTTTTTCATCTCTCCCCCCCCCCCCCCCCAGGGCAGACAGCAAAATTTTTCCTCATGCTTCCCAACTTTTTGACACAATGGAACAGCTGCCCTACTAAAAGGCAAATGTCTGATAATTAAATGGTCATAGGCTAAGGTGCGTGCACCTACAGGTAGTAGTATCAAATAAATATAAAGGCAGATCTCTGCCCCTAAATTTATCTTGAAATTATTTGCTGTGGACCTGCCCAGCATGGTTTGGGCCAGCAGAAAAGGGGGGGGGGGATTAGCAAAGGTTGTCTTCATGGTGCATTGGGTACAGATCAAGGATATCATGTATTCAAGTTTGGGGGAGGTCTTCAGACTGAGGCAAGCAGCATGCATGGAGGACTTAACTATGGACTTATGTGAAATGGCTGTATATACTTTATCAGCTCTGTTCAGTTTTGGTGTATAAAACTTAAATTCCAGAGGTATATGCTCCAGTCTTTAGTGGATGGCTCTAAGGAATAAAACAAAAACAATGTTAATCTTGAAAGCTGAGGTTTACCTCTTTGGAACTTTGAGATGGTGTAAATGAATGAACTGAAAGGAATTACTTTTTACCTCAGAGAGCAATTAAAGGGTACTGGTTTACATCTTGACAGCAGCCATATAGTCCTTACTTTCCTTTCTGGAATGGATATAATATCTAGGTGTTTCTACTACATCCACCCATTTATTATCCACAATGTTTTATTTGCTGCTCAATAATGGGATTCACTGCTTTGTTAAACAAACAAACAAAAAAAGACTTGCAAGAAGCATTGTTTTTTTTTTATCTCAATTTGTCTTATTAGCTTATTGTGGTTTTTTTTTTTTAAATAATGTCCCAGCATAATAGAAACAAAAATGTTTGGTATATTTTTTGTAGAATTGCAGATTAAAAGATGTAGGATACAATATTGCCTTAGATATTCAGACACTACAGAGGTTTATCCCCAATAAATAATCACATAATATAAAATAAGCAATAATTCAGTTTGAACATGTCAACCCATGAGAAATTGGTCCATAGTTTATTGATCTAATTGCCCAAGTTCTACAGTACATTGAAACTTAATTATAATGTATTTGCCTCAATTTTCTGGATTAGCATAACACATAAAACCATCAGCTAACCCTGCAGGCTGGAATTTGTACAGCATATCAGGACAAAGTATAATTGGGTAATTGATGAATTCATTCTCTAAAGTTTACAATAGAAGGGATTTCATATCACTTTCATTTTCATATTCATTTTATTTTTATTTCATATATTTTGAAATGTGTGGTACAAGCCCACTGTTTGCATAAATTTCTCGTTTTATTTTCTTGTCCTTAGTGTTTGAATGTTTTCATATGTGTCAAACACTACAACATAATCCAGACAAGAAACCAAAAACATGAGTGCTAACATAATTGTGAGATTACAGTAACAGAATCTTGCAAGTCTGAAAGCACATCTCTTCTTGGTTGCTTTTGTTTTCCACAGAATTAGGGAAGGTCCTTCTGAGATGCTTTCCATTCTCCCATTTTTTCCATGGGCTGAAATGTTTCTTATTTGGCTATTGCCCTGTCTGTAGCTCTTTCTCCTATGGCCTCTCAAGGACATTCCCACAAACCACTACAAGAGAATGCTCCTATAAACCAATCAATGCACACTGATTGATAAGATCATCCATAGCAATGTTTCCAAACACTGGTGTATGTCTCACATAGAGCACATATGTAATCTGTATGGGAGACAAGTTATCTTCCCAAATTAGACAAATGAAAGAGGAAAATACTGTACAAAAAGAACAAAGTTTCAAATGGAGTATATTAAGACAAAAGGATTAGCAGATTTCTAAAATACAGAAATAAAATAGCTTCTGAAGGCTTAGAATTTAGTGTTCAAAATATGATAACATTCTGTACATTCTCATTTTTGTTTTAAATAGCTGAGAGGAAACCGGTTTTCACAGTGGCAGGCACATGTTTAATCAGTTATGCTCACTTATTATTTTACTATTAAAGCAGAAAAATATATTGTCAATACTAATACTGTAATTTTTATGCCCCAAAACTTACCGTGTTTGATCAATGTAATAACATGTTTGTAATATCTTCTTGGAAAATGCTAGCTTTTTGTTTCTATCTTGGATCTGTTAAAGAGTGACCAATAGAATTTAAAAATATTTATTTTATTTAATATATATAGCCCTCATCTTTCAAAATGTGACTCTGGGCAGTATACAATTAAAACCATAAATCAGGCGAACATAAAAAATGCAGAATGCAGGAGTTCATTTGATACTGTATAACCATCACGCAGGCTCACTATGGGATCACCAGGGTAGATAGAAAAACCAAGGTTGAAGGGCTTTCCAAAGGCAAACAGGGATGGGGCCAAATTCACTGGAAAGAGAATAATTAGGGCTAACACCAAAATAATGACAATATTTCTGCAACTAGATTTAAAACTGACATTGAAGATAATGAAGTGGTGGATAGCTTACATCTTTTTGGATCAACAACCAACAATAAAGAAGCCAGCAATAAAAAAAAATACTCCACAGACTTGAGTAGCAACAAAAATCCTGGAATGGATTTTCTGATGCTGGGATATATCTATGCTTTTCTGTATTTATTTATTTGAAATGATTAGCCACTGAATTCCCAATAAGAAAGCAGGTTGGAGGCTTGCTTCTTCAGTCCAGTAATAAGCAAATTTCAGGCAGAACTTTTGGAAGCTGAAAGTTGTAATTTATTGTCTTTCTGAGATGCATCTTTTGTTCTCTGCTGGAGCTGATCTTCACTGATCAGGCTTTTTTAATTGTATACCACCAGAACCATATCTATGCAATGGGTAGCTAATATAAATCTGATAAACTTTCAGAGGGAAGCAGTCCTTTTTACTAGCATCTTAAGATGACAACTGTATATTTTTGTAAGAACTTGTGCATTTTTATAATGTTATGTATTTTTTGCATTTTGTCCCTTTTTTTTCTTTTTCTGTTATTTTTAAAGTAATAGAAAATTTAAATAAAAAAGATGGCAGGCTTACAGGCTTGGAGGAGTAGCCAAGATGATGAAGTGAAAGCACCTAGTGATCAGAATTCTCTGATAAATTTCTATTTTTGTCTTGCATTATCAGACTAATCCCCTTTTTTAATTACTGGGTTCTGTACATAACTGTATTTGACTAATACTCAAGCAACTGGCCAAGAACTAAGAATTGTTTATACATGACCAGCAAGAGAAAAAAAACAGTATGGGAAAGAGGAAGAAATGACAAAGAATGAATTCTGGCCCATATATACTGTTCAAAACATCTTAGCAACAAAAAATAGATGACCTAATACGGTAGATTTTTTTTAAAAGACACCTGAAAACTATAATGTGGTGATGACACACCATCAATATTATTTACAGTCTTGGCAAAGTCAAAACCAGGAATCCAATGCACAAATGATGAATCCAAGGAGAGGGAGAATGGGCACAATGAACTTTAAATTCAGAATTTTAAACACAGCACAACAAAGATCACAGAGCTGAGATTTGAAAAGTTGAGTTTGAATTTCTTTTTTCCTCAGGGAATGAGGACACTAAGCCATGCTGAGCTTCCACTGATATGCAGAGCTGAAGCACATTGCTCATTAGAGTCTCATGGTCTGTTAGCCAGTTTACCTGCAAAGATCAGCCCCTCTGCTGCATCTTCAAAGCAGGATTGTACCTGGTTGTCCTCTTCTACCTTTCCCCAGAATTAAAGCTTTCTCCAGAGAATTAGGAGTCAAAAGTATCTCATGCCCTATCCTGCAATATGTAGTACTCTCCAACCTGACTCTCCAACCTGACTCAACATATCCTCTCTCAATTGATTGCATAGTAATTTTCTAGTACCAATACAGTACTTTCTTCAATGTTGTAGTGGTTTCTGGACAATGTTCAAGGACAGGATTCAAAGCCTATTGTACATATGGGTTGTAAAAACATGGCAAATCACAAAACATGGTTAAGAAACCAATATGGCAAGCAATGCTAAAATACATTTTGTCGTAGTGTACAGTGAGAACAAGTTATATATTAAGCCAGAACGTGGTTTGAATTTTTTGGGCAAGAGTGTGTGAACATAGCCACTGCAGTTTATAAATCATGGATTATATCTTAGTGTATTACAAAAAAGGAGCCATATAGATTTGATTATGGACTGATGATAAAATTGCCATTTTTATACTCCTGATGGAGTAGATGGTCTGTTGCACCATAGTTCCTTTTTCTGATCTGTAGATTTTCTATTAAAGACCATTTTGAACTGTGATTTCCTAGGCTGAAATATTTTAATATCTTATTTATAGAATAAGAGTTTTAACAAAGAAAATATATTTTATTAATTATAAAAGTATAAAACATAAAAATAAGTATATTTTATTCATTTTCAGAGATATACAATAGGCATAATCTCTAGCATTTTTCCATTTCATGAAAAGGAGGAACTGATTTTATAAGTACAATAGTAAAAATAATTTTAAAATAATCTGTTCCACCATTTGTTTAATTGCTCATGATTATATTGAACTAATGAAAAATATAAAATAAAATCTAAAATAGACATAAATCTGTGTGGTTGCTAGGAGTAAAAAATGACTTGATGGCACATAATCAATACTTAACTAGGAACTGGAGCCTTAGAATTCATACAGAAGTATATGTACCTTTATTCTTGGAAGTGCTTTGAGCTCCTAGCACTCAATGAATGTGTTGTATGATTTAATAATTTTCTCTTCAAAGTTTTGTTTACCTCCTAGAAAGTAAATAGATTTGAATATCTTACTTTTCTAGACCCCTTTTTGAAAACTGATTGAGTAAGCTATATTTTAAGATAGTAAAAAAATGTCTGAATTTTAAATGTCAGATTTAAAATTCTAGAGTGAAAAGATTTGGTCACTTTATATCTTTGAATTGGTTGTTTATTGATGTAATGGCATGGTTTGGAAAGAAAATGGAACATTCCAGACTTCCCTGGAACCTTCTGCTCCCAAATTTTTTAAGATGCAAATATATTTTGTTTCTGGATAAATTTGCATACTGCAGTTGCTCCTTTTATATAAAGATGTTAGTATTTAAGAGTTTTTTTGTACAAGTATGCATATTTTTGCTGAACTTATGGTAGTCAGATATCTCTTCAGTATTAATGAATCTTTAATCACACTACATTAATTAGATATGTGTGTACAAATGACCTACTATACTTCCATCATACCCACAGTGATGCACTGGAAAGAACATATTTCTCTGATAACTGGGTAATAATATATCTCTCTCTCCCAGTCTAATAGAGGTTAGATGGTTTGTCCCAGTAGTTTGCTTCATTAAGACTTTGTTCCTATATGAAGCTTTCCAAGGGGGCTTGCTCTGCTTCCATCTTCCCCTCCCCCATTCTGTGAATGTGTGTGTGTGTGTGTGTGTGTGTGTGTGTGTGTGTGTGTATTTGGGGGGGGGGAATTCTTTAGATTAGCACAGCCCTGAATAGAGGTGGAAGGGAGAGGATTGTTCTTCACCTGCTTATAAGGTTCACCATTACCCGGAAGTTCTTTCTTATAAGGAGGTGGGGGGGGGGCTTTTCTCCCTTGAATGCAGTGAGCATCCTTCAGCTCCTCTTTGCAGCGTCCATGGGATTTGTTTGAGAGGAGTCCACGGAGATGGAGAGATGCATTCCCCTTGTCCTTGACCCAAACCTTAAAACATCTGGGTAAGAAGAAATAAGTATAAAGATTTTTCCCTCCTAAAAGCGGATGGGTAGTAATGAGAGAGAGCGGAAGAAGAAGAAGAGGAGGGGTGCCTGGGCGGCTTTTGTGCATGTGATTACAGTATGTCTGGATGGATTGCCATGCTGAACGCTGCTTAAAATGCTGGTTGTTGGAGCAGAAAATGGATTCAGCCTGGGATTTATATTATAATCTTAAGTACCGGTAATTTGTGCATTAATTTTCATAAGATCAATTGGACTCAGTCCTTAGGAGGTATGTGTTGGTTTTGTATTAACAAGGATTTTTTTGGGGGGGAGGTTTGATTAGTTGGGGAATTGGGATGGACAAAAAGCTCTAGGATTTCAATTATGAATGGTGTTTGGTGTTGGGAAGACAGGTGTGTGTGTGAGTCAGGGTGGATGGAATTTCTTTGTAGAGTGAATCATGTTCAGAGATGATGAGGTAGGGAGACAGAACAAACTAGTGTTTTATTTACCGTGCATGAAGGAAATGTATATATAAAGCTGTATAGAGATTTGTGTGGGCTAAACAGACAAAAAGGAAACTTTCCTTTAAAAAATATTTGTATTTTTGCTGTATGTTTACCTTTTCTTTGTATCTTTGTGTATGATTTATAATATTGATTGCGTATACCCTGTCCTGATGTGGTTTTAATCCCATGCTGCAGGGTTTTTTTTAAAAAACCTTGTGGCTATGTATTTCTTTTGCCCCAAGGAATTTTTCATACTTAGATTCATCAATGGGATTGTTTTCCCACAGAACGTTATATGTTTAAATGATCTTTATTTTAAAATAACTGTGCCTAAAGTTCTCGAATAGTTACCAGGAAATAAGCTGTACTGAGGCCAGTGAGTTTTATGATTAAGTAAATGTATTTTTTAAGTATATTCAGTTTTAATTTTTTTTATTTTAGCAAATAAAGGATGATCCCTTCCACCTGGGGAATTTCTCTGCCTGATTTCTAAAGTGAAGTAAGTAGTTAATTTGACTTCCATAGTATTTTACATTTTTATTTAGAACTATTCCATGTAATTCTTTATCAAATCTGTAATTTTATTGCATCTCTGGTAAATTGATAAATCCTTTGAGCTGCAGATAAATACAGTGGGTGATTTAATATAAAATTACTCAATCAGATAGATCCACATTTAATTTTGAGGTATGCCTTGAGATTGTACAAAGAGAATTTAAAGAATTGAGGGATATATGCTGCATATATCACGTTCCAAAATGTTTCTGTTGCTGCTAGTGAAATCATTTGTGAACTCAACTGTAGATGTTGGTGTCTGGGTCAGGTGCACTATGGTAGATAAATCTGGCTACTTGTATTTTTGCTTTAGAAAGGTACAATACATAAATCAGGATTTCAGAAAACTCTAGTACCTTTAGCAGTATGGAAAAATGTCTAGCAGAGTTTGAAATCACCGGTAGGGGTGGCTGTGGTGTCCCTTAGTAAAGAAATGAAAACAATTGTTTCTTCATAGCAAAATTTAAACATGATGGGTAAAATGTGTTGCAGTGTCACAGATGATGTTAGTATAATTTTGTGAAGTTCTAATGATATTCTGTGTTTCAAAATAATGATTTTATGCCAGCCATTCAGAGGAAATTTATCCCCTCCAGCCCTGAATTTCTCTGTTACTTTGTAAATAGCAGGGCATGTATAATGCAGTACTGTATAGAATAGGAACTAAACAGAATCATCACAATTCTTTTAGGCTGTTGTTGACATATATCAGTTAAATAAAACTCACCAGAGTTCCATGTATCTTTTTAAAGTCAGCTGTAGTATGTGTGCCTCCATTAGCAGTAGACCAGAAAATTTTGACTTGTAGCTGAACCCAAATGCTGCTGTTGGCCAAAGGCCAGGATTTCTTAAGGAGACAGAATCTTTTACTGAATAATATTAAAAACCAAAACTGTGCATGTTTGAAACTATTAATTATCATCTCTTAACTGTTATTTATTTCTAAGTATTATAGCAAATGAGAATATCCACAAAAACCTGTGTTTAGTTTTGTAGTTAACAGATCTTTATCATATGTTTTATCATCTGTATTTCGTTGCAGCTTTAATTATTTCTAAAACAAGCGCAATGTATTATTGCTTGAATCCAGTATTTATAGATTTAAATTGATAGTTCAATTAAATGATAGTCTGACTATGGCATACTGAACCATCAACTAGTTTACCACTTAGTCTAGCATGCTGTGTGAATGCAGCTTATATAGTGAGCTGATGCTTGAATATGTTATATAAAACCAAAATATTTATTAAATCATGGATTATTTAACCAAAGGTAAGCATCCCCTGTGGAAACATACTATACCTTTTTCAAAGTGAGAATTGGGTACATCTCAGCTGATGTGATCAATTTCTGTTATATCAAGGGATATAGATAGGAATTAAAATTCATTCCTGATTTTTAATTTCAGATAATCAAAATACTGCCTTTTTTCTTTTTTGGAGATGCTTTCCTACATACTGTATCTTGTATCTACTCTTTTATTTTGATGTAAATGACTTTGGGCCCTAATAAATATTAGTAGATACTTATTTAATATAACTATTAAACAAAGAAAATGGTGGCTTTTAGGTTGTATGAGTTCTTTACCATTTAAATATGTTTAAATATGTAAACAAAGTCAACATTGTAATGGCTAACAATCCGGCTAACCTATATTTATATAATCCCACCCATTCATTTTGCTGATAAACTTTTATCCAATTTAAGGTATAAAAAAGAAGCATAGTTTTCTGCTAAAAATGATGGGTGGTGCTGCTGTTGGCCAAAGGCAAGTTGAAGCTGTTTTATCCTCAAGGAGTATCACATACTTTATTGGTTTGTAAACAGTAATGAGGCATGAGATATTTTTTGATACACCTGAAGTATAATTTTGCAAGAGATTTTATGTTATGGCAGATGATATATGTCACAATTTCTGTCTTGCCCTGAATAAACTCTTGGAAACATTGGGCTTTCTTTTTTTATGTATAAAAAGTGTACTCAGTAAAATATTTGCTATTTCACAAAATAAAGTTATATCAGAAATAAATAAGAAATTAAACACTCTATCAGTTTAATATTTTTATCCCATCTTAAAATAATATTTGGCATTTATGTGACAGTTCCTGAATGCTCAGATATATGTGTTATAGTAATTGGTATCACAGTAAGTAATATACATTATTCTTATATGAAAGATGACATTGAAAGAATGTGGTTTGTTAATAGCTAAGTAGCAAACCATAGCATAGCCTGAGTTTGAACTAGAGACTTCTTGATTTAAAATAAGCAGCTTTCATTCATCACAACAATTTTGATTTTTTTTAATTTAAAATGTAAAAGTGTCATAAGATCAGTTACTTTTTGACTTAGCGAGAAATAATGCTAACTAAAATGTGTTCATGGTTTATGATTATTCATGGAATGTTATCTAAAGGTTTTGAACCAGATATTTTTTAGATCATTGCAGTTTAGATGTACTATTGTTAATGAAGTTCTTTATTTGCTTGTAGAGCTACTTCTACTTCCACCTAAGAATACAAATTGGAAATTAATTTCAACTTTAACAATGGAACATTGAACAATTATTGATCAAGCAGGTTGCTGTTTTCTCATCAGAGATTTCTTTAAGGTATGTTAGAAGGAGTCTTTTTTAAAAATACATGTGTGAGTACAACATCGTTTTCAAAAGTTTTGGGAACAACTAACAATAGTAGTCTTGACAATATTAACTGAGAATATCATTCAGAATGACAGTGAATGTAGCAAGAGACAATGCAACATTGAAATTACCATGTTTCTCCAACAATACGGCCTCCCCCAATAAGAAGTTCCAGCATGCTTTATAGGCATAAAATCAAATTAACACTCCCCCCCAAAATTAAGCCCTATATTAAACATGCGAAATGGGGGGAATGGCGGGGGGGCTTGCCGTTAGGAAGTACTTTTGTTGCATACCCAGATATGATGCTGCCTGCGTTGACCTCAGCGTTGGTGGGACACTTCGTATCGGGAGACCTTCCACCACTGTTGCTTTTCCTTCTCCCCATGCTGCCGCGGCATTTAGAGCAATGGCACAGTGTTTGGCACAGCCATGTGTGGCCAGCCAGGGCTCCTCCCTGCAACCAGAGCCCGGTGGAGACACTCAGCTTCAGGCACTACTGTTGCTGCCTTCCCTTCACTTTCGAAGGCAAAGCCAATTCTTTTAAAAAGGACTCCCTACTACCGTTACGATAAACACTCCCCTGCCCGAGAGGGCAGCCCAACCCCACGTGGGGAGGCAAATCTTCTGGGGCCACAGCACAGGATCGGCCCACCCTGGGAGAAGCACCCAGCCACCATCCCTGCCTGGCGCTGGGCAGAGCGTGAAGAGCTTTGCCTGGGGCACTCAGCACAGTTAACAGGTGGACCCTCCTGCCCAATGGCAGAGCTCTCACCAAGGCAATGAATGCCTCCCTGCCGAACCCTCCGCTCATCCTGCCAGAGCAGGGCTGGCTGGGCAGAGCTGGGAAAGCAAGCCGCAAGTGTGCACCCGCCTGCCAACCGAAAGATCTGGGCCGACCTGAGCTTGGCTTCCTTCCCAAGTCCCTCAAAGCCTGAACCCGAAGGGGCCATTGGGAGAAGCTGCCCAAGGCAGTGATAGGACTCACCTCTCTGCGGACAGGGAGGTGAGGCAACAGCAGCACTGCTTTCCTGGCTGGTGGGTCTGGCGGAGAGAGCCCAAAGCCACCTGTCCTTTCCACCCCTCGCCCAGCCCGTCCCCACCCCCATGCATCTCCAAATGTGCCGGGAGCTCCAAACGCTGCAGCGGCATGAGCATCGGGCACAGGTGCTCACTCAGCGGGGCTCAGCTCGGAGGAGAATGCGGCACAGGCCATCGCCTTACCTCCCTTTCCACAGATGGGTGGGTGCTATCACTGCCTCGGGCAGCCTCTTCCGGTGGCCCCTTCGGGTTTGGGCTGGAGGGACTTGGGAAGGAATCCAAACTCAGGTCAGCCCGGCTCTTTCAGTTTGCAGAGAGGCACGCATCTGCGGCTCTGCTCAGCCCACACGGCTCTGGCGGGATGAATGGAGGGTCCGGCGGGGAGGTGCTCACTGCCTTGGTGAGAGCTCTGCCGCTGGGCAGGAGGGCCCGCATGTCAGCTGCGCTGGGTGCCCCAGGTGAAGCTCTTCTCACTCTGCCCGGCACCAAGCAGAGATGGCTGGGCACTTCTCCTGGGGTGGGCCAATCCTGCACTGTGGCCCCAGGAGATTCACCTCCCCATGTGGGGCTGGGCTGCCCTCTCGGGCAGGGGAGTCTTTGTCGTACCGGTAGTAGGGCATCATTTTTAAAAGAATTGGGAAGGGAAGACGGTGACAGGAGTGCCTGAAGCTGAGCATCTCCGCCGGGCTCCGGTTGCAGGGAGGAGCCCTGGCTGGCCGCGCATGGCTGTACCTAATGCCACAGCGTTGCTCTAAATGCTGCGGCAGCACAGGGAGAAGGGAAAGCAACGGTGGCGGAAGGTCTCCTGATGCGAAGTGCCCCACCAACGCCAAGGTCAACATCCAAGCCATCGCCGCCTGCCCGAGGATGCAAGGGGGGGGAATTAAGTCACCCCCGAAAAGATGGCCTAACTGTTTTTTCGGGGTCAAAAAAAAATAAGGCCCGGCCTTATTTTGTGAGAAATATGGTAAAAGTTATGATTACACATTTTACTAAATTATGAAACATAACTTTTTTCATATTGTATTAACTTTGTGGTTTGTAAACCATGGTATATATTGTCAAGCTTCGTATGTTGTTTGAATCCAGCCAGCTGCAATTTTTCAATACACCATGATTAAACAAGCAAGATATTGTACTGTAGGACTTCATGTCTTTCTAAAGAATGAGTTAAATAATAAGACCAACCAAAATAATGTTAAGGTCCAGGAAATCTCAGCTAATGGCTGATAGCTCGCCTGATGAATGGAGTGGAAGATTTATAAATGATATCGGCTGTATTGACCACATACTATATTATTATATAGCTGTTCTTTAAATCTCAAGTGAAATTTTCTTGCCTAGAAAATGCCTATCCCTTTAAGCATGGCAGTCACATGTGAGTCAACATTTCTATTGCATCACTCCCTCTGACATCAGTGGTGGGATTCAACCCGTGTTCCTACCGGTTTGGTGTTTATGTTTTGCTTCAAAGATAACTTGAAGCAATACTCAGAAATACTTATGTATATTATTCAGATTATAGATCTTAATTTTATATTTAATTCTAATTATTGCAGTATTAAATATATGGCCCTTGTAAAGATAGGAACTGTAGGTGGAAGTCTACTAAGTTGCCATCTTTGTTTTTTTTAAAAGTACGGTGATAAAGGAGAGGGGGAAAAGATACATTGGAAAGAAGAAACCTGTTCTCTCTATTCTTTCGTTGAGTTAATGTGAGTCATGTTATAGTCCAGAAATATTGGTTTAAGAAAGGTTATCTTACATTATATAGCTTTATATACAAATATAACTCATTTGAATTTCATTTATCTCTAGAGAATCTTAAAGCCAGACATAATTTATTGCAACATGTTATATAAATCCAATCCATGTATTTAGCTTATGCCTCAGTATATAGTTAATATCATATTAACCTAGGAAATTAAGTTAATGGAATAAACCATGATTCACTTAACCATAGGTGCTTACATCATGTAAATGTAGATGGAGAATTGTAAGGGATGTTTAGCAGAAGATTCTCCAACAGCAGAATAAAATACCAAATAGTATTACTGTATGGATTTTAGACTATTTAGATATTTTAGACTATTTAGATTTTAGAATAGTTAATTGAATTAGCTTTACAGGTCAGTTATCTGGAGTATCATAACACTTCATTAAATATTTATATAAATATGCCATATATATGATATAATTCTATTTTAGATAAATATTTAATATATGAGGACCAAGTTGGTAAACTGGTTAAATCATCAGTCTAGATCGTGTGATTTAGTTCTGACTTAGGCACAAAGCTAACTGGGGGACTTTGGGCCAGTAATTCACTCTTAGCCCTAGGAAGGACGCAGTGGCAAACCACTTTGCCAAGGGAACTGCATGGACTTGTCTAGGCAGTCACCAGGAGCCAACACTGACTCAAAGGTATGTGTATGTACATGTGTGTGTGTGCATGCAAAACTGCAAATAAATATTAATATAAGAAGGTAAAAAAATTAAAAGGTAGATGAAAAATAGAACTATTTATCTTCTTCATTGAGGCTGTCCATAAAATAATTGTTCAATTGATTCAATAATTCATTCAGAATTGTACATGATAAGATCATATATAATTGGTTTTGTATTACCGAGTGTTAATTAATGAGGTGTTAATAACTGAACACAATTATTGTCTCCTATTGATAAACATTTAAATTGCAGTCCATTATAGTATAATCTTTGAACTGTTCAAGCCTAAATATACTAGTACTTCCCACGAGTTTCTTTGCCTTTGTTTTTCTTCCTAGATTGTATTTTTTGCCTTTCAATTATGTCTTATAAAAGTGGTAGTGCCGCTTTCCTTAGCTTGTTTATCTGTTACATTGTTTCAGTTTGGCTAGTTTCTTAAAATAGTGCATCATTAAATAATTATAATCTCTAGGATTGGATTTAATAAAAACAATAACCCAAAATAAGTATGTGAATAACATCCAACTTTTTAAAGGTTTGGATATATTTTTATTGTACAGTGAAAAAAAAATATTCTAAAAAAACTTGTTTATGTATACAAGTGGGAGGTACTTTTAAATTCAGTTGCTAATTTATTTTGATTTTACCATGTAAAGGTGGCAGAACTAGGTAAAGCAAGTATTGATAGAATTTCATGGAGTTCTTTGATATCATTTTATTTTGTTTTATACTCAAAAATAGAGAATGATATTCACAGGGAATGAGATTTTACAGAATGTATGATTTTAGGAGATTTCAAATTTTAGAATAGTTTAACTACTGTTATGTTGTTAGTTTATGGATTAATATATTTATTTTATTACTTATCCCTTTGAATCATTATGGGTGTCTGGTGACTGCCTGGACTAGCCCCTGCAGTTTCCTTGGCAAGGTTTTTCAGAAGCGGTTTGCCATTTTTGCTGAATGATTTCTACATTTGTTGATTAAAAATGGTCTGAATATGGCATAGTAGAAATCTTTGTAATATAATCTTAAAGAGAGAGGATGAATAGTCAATTTGTAATCATTACCATTTGTATTTATATACAAATCTTCAATAAAGATTATATCTTAAAAAAGGAAGTAATTTGCCATTGCCTCTTTTCTGACTTTGAGCCTTAGGCAGAACTAGAACTCATGTGCCAGGTTTCTAGCCTGATCCTTTAACCATGACTTCCAACTGGCTCTGTTATGGTATATTCTACACTATAATAAGTCAGATACCTCAGATGGGCTTACAGAACGTGTGCAAAATCCAGGACCCTTGACTCCCAAGGAATAAAAGTTGGGAAAGTTGTGGCTGCTTCAGTGTTACTGGCTTCTGCTCGCTTTTGCATTACTGCTACTATCGTGTCATCTTCATTGTCAGTGTTCTGAGACAGATTCTCAGCCAGTCTCACAATCCCTCCCTCGGTCCCTCATCCAGCAGTAACCTCTTACCTTCCTGCTGGCAAGGAAAGGGAAGGGAGATATTTATTTGTGTCCTGCTTTTATTATTTGTAGAAATCACGAAGGTAATGAACATATCCAACACACCTTCCTCCTTCTATTTTCCCCACAACAATTATGTGAGATGGATTGGGCTGAGCTTGAGAGAGTGTGACTGACACAAAGTCATACAGCTGGTTTCATGCCTAAAGCGGGACTAGAGCTCACAGTCTCTTGTTTTCTAGCCTGGTGTCTTAATCACTAGCCAAACTGGATCTCCAATATCCAGTGTTCCCTGCCAGATTCTCACAAGGAAACTCAATGGGAAAACCAGCAGAAAGTTAGAAGTTGCTCTTGCTTTTTTGCCTGTCTTTGGTTATCCTGTTTCTGTGTTTTCAGAAGGGAAATGTCTCTGAAGAGATGATCCAATGGGGCATGGGTTGTCAAGTATTATATACTGATTAATTTTGTTCTGCATTTAATGATCCCTATCCTATTGTTCTGTTCACATTAAAGGATATTTCTACCAAGTCTCCCCTCTATTTGTAATCCTTGCATTATGTCCTTCGTATTTCTCCAAAAGGCTTTGATGACATGGCTTTGCCAATTAGTTTGGACCCCAATGGAAGTGCGACAGTTTGGAGTAGATAACACCTCACCTGCTTCCTGTTCACATTATGTTTCCTCCCTCTCCATCCTGGTTAATTTTATTTTACTTGACTTTTATTGTTTTAATGTTTTATAGTGCATTTTAATCAAATGTCTATAAGCCACTTAGAGTCATCTCTTGCAAGATGAATGGCATACTATCACAAGATTCCCTGTTGGGGTACACAAGGCTGAGGATGGAGATGGAAAGACTAAGTCTATCCAATTAATTTTACCCCCTTTCATGTGTAAGAATGATACCAAAATGGCATTGGCACTTTCTCATGTATGTTTCCATAATGCTGGGGGATTTCTAGCGGCTTTGTATACAGAGTCAATTCAGAAATTAATTCATTCAGTTAGTCAATTGCCTCTAAAGGAAATGCTGAAAGATAGTTGTGTAGCATTTTCTCTGTAGCTGTAGGGTAGGCAGTTCCAGGTCTCATTTTGCTTTCTGGCTCATGAGATGTTTCTTTGCTTCCCAGACTATAGATATTATGATGCTTTGTTGCTGTTTCAGGCTACTTAGCAGAGGAACTTTGCTGCATTCCAACAGAGTAGCAGCTGGGTTTGGGATGGGGGGGGTTTATTTGTTTCTTGCTATAAAAGTGAAATATAGCAAGGAAGGAACAAGAAGGAGGATGGAGTGTTTGCTATTTTTAGTGTTTCCCCATTGGCGAGTTAGAGGAGTACTGGCTCAGGAATAGGTGGAAACATTTTCTGAGTGCACCACAAAATTGTGAAAATGTTGTTAATAGTTGGTGGGATGGTGAAGCTGGCAATTGTGTGGAGGAAGCTTATGTTTTTTTCACAGAAAAAAGACAGAAGTAAACCCAAGCATTGCTTGCCATGCAGATAATACCCTCTCAGTGAATGGTCTTCTATTGCTTTATATCCAAAGAATGACTGTCATAAATACTCTATTGGATAAATTTTAAATGTAGTGATATAGGATATCTTAACTGGTTTTTCCCCAGAACCAAGTACAATATTTACCCATTTTTATTCTCCCTTACACTATTTTTTTTCTTTTAACTCACTCAGATTCTGTATACTCCTACTGTATTTTCATTATGAAGATGTAGAATTCTAAAATACTGTATATTCACAAGGAATGTCTAGTTTAACTGAAGAACTGCAGCATGTTGATTTTCTCATGGCTGTTCTTTTTCTTGTTCTTATTAAAACTGATGTCTCAAGGCATGTTAAAATATGTTAAAAGCTTGACACAGTAACATGGATTTGTATTCTTTTATGAAACCATTATATATGTTAATTGATTTAACTGAAATGTGTAGTACAGTAAAATATTTTGGCTTATGCATTAATGCTGAGTAGTTAAGTCTTTGCTGCAACACATTGCTTTCAGCATTTGTAAATAAACTTGATATGTGAGTGTAAATATCTAGAGGGATTTGAACAGATTCCATTAACTCTTATTTGCTTGAAGATGTGGTGTTCCAGAGGCTAGCTGATTAAATGAACTCCCATTGTGGCATGGATTTTTCTTTTTTTACATTTGAAAGCTTGCTTAAAAAAAAAAACACCTCAGCCTCAAACCACATAAAAAATCTCAAGCACTTTGGACAGTGCTCCATCATAATACAGCATACTAGCCGGAAATACCAGTTTATCTGGATTTAATTATTAAGCATCCACAATGCACATTCAGAACATAATAATAAAAATGCCTCTTTCATTTAATTTATAAGGAGCATTTGTGGTCAGCAGAACACAAAGGGAGGAGTTTCTGAAAAAATAGCTGCTAAGTAATTTCTGTTTTTCAAGCAATATAGGTAAAAGCATTATTGTATAGGTATGCTTTTTAGTCATTAGACTATATTACATGTTGATCTCTTATTGTTATGTGACTTTAAACAATCAATGTCACATTTGTTTGTTAATTTTTTCTGCAATAGGAGTTTTTTTGTATGGAGAAATAATTCAAATTACAAGGTTCCAAGTTTGGCAGGGTTCTTGGAAACCCAAAAGAGGAAATCTTGTTAAGCATACAATGTGCAATGTAATACAGATAAAGTGGGAGACAACAAAGTGTGTAAGTTCCTAAGCATACATCAACTCTGACAATTCATTGGATGAATTCACTAACAATTGCTGAATTTAAGAAGTTTGAAAGGCAGGAAATATTTAGGTCAACAAACCCATTCATATGTCAAACTGCCAAAAGATTTATTTACAGTAACATCATGTGATGTTAAACTCTTGAAGCCAATAATCTAAGGTGATGTATATAGTACATTATTCAGCTTACTGGCTCAATGGTAAAAATGTCTTTGAACAAAAAACTAGGTTTCTGTTGCTGGGATAAAGAAGGTAGACTAATTATCTAAACGTTGCAGTTTTGGTGCCTGCTTCATATTTCACCTTTTAAAATGAGCCTTTCCCCCCTCCTTCCTTCTTGTTACAGGTTGCTATGGGAATCTTATGATAATCTGAGAGGAAGTAAGTCCTGATAATATTGCAGTTATTCATGATGTGCCTGGAGTGAAGAGGAAGGGAAACACTTCATATATCTAAGTGCCAAGGCTCTGCTGTGTCATGGCTACAGACTCTGGTGAATCAGCCAGCACAGAAGAATCAGAGAAACCCGATGGAGTTTCTTTAGAATGTATGAATCCTTCTACTGATGTTACTTTGACCATGGAGGCCAGGACCAAAGAGGGGCTTAGCAGAGGGGCAATTGTAGAAAGAAAAAGATTTTTCCGAAAAAGTGTGGAGATAATGGAGGATGAAAAGGACTTGGAACTTATTCCACAGAATGAGCAAGAACAATTTATCTTGGGTGATCAGAGGATGATCCATCTTTCTGCTAGTACACTTGTAGCTGAGCAAGAAGCCAGAAATGAGCAAAACTCAAAGGTGATTATGGAAGCCACGAAGGAAAGGATGAAGAAAGAGATAGAAGAGGAGGCAGAGATGAAGGCTGTGGCTACATCACCTGGTGGAAGATTTCTGAAATTTGACATTGAGTTGGGAAGAGGAGCTTTCAAAACTGTCTTCAAGGGTCTGGACACAGAAACCTGGGTAGAAGTTGCTTGGTGTGAACTGCAGGTGAGTGTGGATGAGCTCCATCAGTCGGTGAGCTAATTGTATGCTCTGATTTAACTACTGAGATTTATGTAGATGTGCTGAACTTTATGGCTGCCTTGATCATATTATAGAAAGTATGTCATGGCTCCTAATGTAATATCTACCAGGTTTTTGTATTATTAGAAAAGTAGGACTTTTTAAAAAAGTTGTTACGGTTGCACATAAGTATGATGGTAATTTCAATAAATACCTAGAAGGCAGACATAATTTGTAATTTGGAGGGTGAAGTCCTGATCTCTCAACCAGTTCTGTTAGCTATTTCATATCTTCATACTTCTTCTTTCATACACTGGGAAAACCTACAAAGTGAGCAAATCCTGCCCTCCATCAATGAGAACAAAAACCGAGCTGAATTGTACAGCAACTGAAATCTCAATTATATATACTCAGGAACCTCTGAACAGTTTCATGTGATTTACGAGATTGCAATTTATTGTAGTTTAAAACACTTTAGAACATCAAATGACTGGATTTATTTTCCATTTTAGGAACTCTCCTGAGTTGAAATTCTTTCATACAAACTTTGATAATGTATTTCTTTTTTCATAAATTCACAAACCAAATACTTGAATGAAATAATTAAATGTAGTTGCTTTTTTTTTTTAAGTAGACACAGAAAACGAAATAATTTAAGCATAGGTCTGCAATAAGTTCCAAAATAATTTAAGCATAGGTCTGCAATATGTAAATTCAAATTCTTTAATAGTATAATGTGCAAATGTGAGTTTCTGATTCATTAGTAGTTCGTTATATAGTGGCTGACTAGGATATGTAACCATGGCTTGTGGGTGGTCTCTTCCTGGCTTCTACCCAATGGAAAAGAGTAGAAGAAATGGCCACAACATGAAAATGCTCCTATAATATCTTGCTGGTGTTTTTACCACAATATGAAGTATTGGGTATTGGATTATCTGCAATAATCTAAGTAAACGTCGGACCAATATTGGCTTGCAATTAAGGAAATTAAAAACCAAGAAGCATTTTACATTTGGAAGTTGGTCCTTCTTGGTTTTGTCAGTCAAATTAAGTACTTGGAAGAACAGCTGATCACATGTTAAAGCTGTATTGGCAGTTTCTATCAAAAAGTACAGTATACTCAGGAGAAGACAAAGTTGGAAAGTGTTAAACTATCGAAGGGGAAAACAACATGAGGCCTCGGTGCTTGTGGTCAGGTTAAGGCAGCAGAATATGGTTAAAGATAAATCTGACCTACATAAGCATGTAACGCTTAACCTGAATGAAATATATTGCAGGATCCAATCTGGGTGAATCACTGGGATCAGAGGTTTCATTTTCTGAGCTTTAGGACTCATGATG
>BLBF01000021.1:24822305-24855542 GCA_015471245.1 Laticauda colubrina | reverse complement strand
GATCCCATAGGGGCTCCTTCAATTTGCTTGTATCTTTGTCCTTTGTATATGAAATATGTGTTGGTTAGGCAGTGTTCTGTTAGTTCCATGAGGTCTTTAGCTGGTTGGTATTTATTTTTGATGATTTCAAGAGTTTCTTTTATTGGGACTTGAGTAAATAGTGAAACCACGTCGAAACTTACAAGCAGATCTTCTTGTTCTACGTGTAGATCTTATATATATATACACACATATGTATATATATATACATATATACTTATATATATACACACACACATATACATACATACATACATACATACATACAGTCTTACTCTCCTGGAGGAACGTTCTACTTTCAACTGCAGGGGAAGGCATCACCCCAAAGTACAAATATTAACAACAACAATAATCATCATCATAATAATTAAAAAAAAAAGAAAAGAAAATTTAAAATTAAAGTCAGGGGCAAGACAATCAGTCATCCACAATGGAAGGTGACAACGCTTTCCACTCCAAGTCAAATAAGTCCCGAGATAAGCCAGCGGGCCCCCAAAAGGCCTCTAAGGCAGCAGATAAGGATGCCCATAGACGGCACCTACCATTGGAAAGGCAATTGCAGAAACGAACCAGGGAGGCAGACAAGATGGCTATGACACAACAATCGGATCAGAACCCAAACCCATTGATGGGGCCCTTGGACTTATCTACCCAGCCCAGGCCGGCTGTTTCTGGACAACCTCCCATAGGCACATCTCCTCCAATGAGCACTGCCCAGCCAATCCCAGAGGCAACCTTCACCCCTACAGTCACTGGCCTAAGACAGGAGGAGGGATTACCTGAGACTATCCCCATAAAAATGAGGCAATGGATGGAGCTGGTGATTCAAAGGGGCATTATGGATGGAGTTCAGCAATCCATCAGGACCAGACACTGCTCGACTGCTTCGGGTTCGGGATCCCTGTCCACTTGATCCTTTGTACATATCGGACAACATCAACCTCAGGTATTCCCCAATATTCCTAACATACCAGACCAGGGTCTTCAGGAGGAGGTGGACTTTGAGAATCAGGATGTACCCATGGAGGGGGGGGGGTTGATCCATCAGATAGACTTGGGGTTGTCAGAGGCTGACCCATGTCAGAACGGGGAATGTCGGACGACGAAGGTCTCATTCCGTACCAACCTACTTTTTCTGGCCTTTTTCGCCCGCACCTCTCTAAATTCTTACTGTTCAAGACAAAGAACACCGCTAAACTAGGCACATCAAACCCTCATCCATAGTCAACAGGGTCTCAGGATGAATCTGAGGATCTCATATTCTCACAACCGACTAATGAGGCGGAAACTATTCCTGTTCCTTGTATGTTTGCTGAATTAGTACAAAATCAATGGGCATCCGCAACATCATATCCAGCCCCAACAGGGTACGATAAACAATATTATAATTTGGCACCAGATTTTTCAAATTTTCTCAAAACGCCAGAGGTGGATGAACCCATTGTGGCACTGGCCTCTTCTTCAACCTTTCCCAATGAGGCTGAGGAAGCCCTGAGACTGGAAGAAAAGAGAGCAGAGTTGGCACTCTGTAGGACACACGTTTCTGACGCCTGGGCCATTAGGGCTGCTACAGAGGCGTCCTTTTTTACACGGTCCTCCCTCCGATGGCTCTTCCACTTGAGAGATATATTGCCCGCGTCAAATGTCGGAGCCCACCAGGACATAGCTAAAATGATTGCAGCAGCAGAATTCCCCGCCGACGCCACATTTAATGCAGTCAAATTCTCGTCGAGGGCCATAGCATCTCACGTATCAGCACAGAGACTGCTATGGCTCAGGCATTGGCAGGCGGATACCAAGCATAAATGCAAGTTGGCATCAGCCCCAATATCGGGGGATAAATTATTTGGCAGTGTCTTGGAGCCCCTCCTTATAGAGAATAGAAACAAGAAAAAAGTGCTTCCCCCTCTTTTTTTGAGGTCTGAAAACAGAACACCCCAGTCGTTTCGAAAGGGTTCCTTTCGGCCCTACTATCAAGGCCCATATGTTCCCAGATCTCAGAGAACATCAGGCTACAGGCCCAGTTTTAGACAGGATAGGTCTGAATCTTCCGATAGAGGTCAGCGGGGAGGCCAAAACAGAAGAAACCCCAGAGGCACTGGAGGCTGATTTTTTCGTCGCCCCAAGTGATTCCTTGACAGCAGTCCCCATTGGAGGGCAGCTAACATTGTTTGATGATCAATGGGACAGCTCCACCTCTGATGCGTGGGTCAAGGACACTATTAAGTTTGGTTTGGTGCTAGAGTTTCAATCCTCCCCCCCGAACTTTTTTGTTAGGAGCCCTAGGTCCACGGACCCCATTAAGAGGGCGTTGATGCAGGAGGCTGTCAATCATCTTCTACATATTCAGGCCATTAGAGAGGTCCCATCTTAACAGCGGGGTCAAGGCTTTTACTCTCTATTGTTTGTGGTCCCAAAGAGTTCGGGGGGTTGGAGGGCAATTCTGGACCTCAAACGTCTAAACAGATCATTGGTTTATCGAAAATTCAAGATGACTACTCTCCAGGCAATTCTGCTCAGCATCAGAGAGAACGATGTCCTGACCTCTATAGATCTCACAGGGGCTTATCTACATATACCAATTAGACCGGCTCACTACAAATATCTTAGATTTTGCTATTGTGATCGGCACTATGAATACATCGCCCTACCATTTGGTCTGGCTTCAGCCCCTAGGACTTTTATCAAGGTCCTCGTGGCTTTGGCTGCCTCACTCAGGATCAAATCTATTCACTTACAATGTTACCTGGATGATATTTTCATTTTGTTATCTTCCAGACTTCAAGCAAAATTGGATACCAAGATTACTCTGGAGACCCTTCAGGGTCATGGCTTTTCCATAAATTGGGATAAAAGCCATTTGACCCCTTCAACTAGGTTAGTTCATTTAGGGGCAGTGATAGATACCATGGAGGGCAAGGTCTTTCTTTCTCAGGACAGGTTAAACAGTATCCAATCTTTGGTCAGAGAGATCAGAGCCTTAAAGAGGGTTTCCCTGGCAGTGGTGTCTCAACTGTTAGGGAAACTAATTTCTTGTATTTCCATTGTGCCTTGGGCTCGATTCCATTCTAGAGAGCTGCAATGGTTCCTGCTACCTTTCCAGCGATCCGGAAGAGCCACTTCCAACGTCCAAATAAAGGTACTGCACAATGTTCTCTGATCGCTCTGCTGGTGGTCGGAAAAAACGATGAACAAAGGGTGTCCTTTCAAGGAACCTTACAGGGCAACGATCACAACCAATGCCAGCCTGGTAGGATGGGAAGCTCACTTCCAATCCCACACTGCGGGGGGAATTTGGACTATTCCCGAACAATCACAAAGCATGCGAGCAGTTCACCTGACCTTACACAGTTTTCTACCCCTTTTCCAATCATGCCACGTTCTGGTCTTGACAGACAGTATCACAACCAAGGCCCACGTAAACAGACAGGGGGGTACCCATTCCAAACTTCTGATGCTGGAGACGGCCAAGTTGTTCAAGTCGGCCGAGGCCAATCTGTTTTCGCTCAAGGCAGAAGACATAGCAGTGGCCTTAAACACACAAGCAGACTGGCTCAGCAGGGCCACGATAGATCAGGCAGAGTGGTGCATACACCCGTCTGACTTCCAGGAAGCAGTGCGGAGGTTTGGGGAACCGGTGATCGATCTATTTGCCTCTCCTCTCAACACCCAATTGCCCCGTTATATTTCAAGGTACCCGACTCGGGGTGGAGGCCGTCAATGCCCTGCAATGTCAGTGGCTTCCCGGACTTCTATATGCGTTTCCTCCACTCCCGGTAATACCCAGGTTGATCCAGAAGTTATTGGAGGAACGAACGGAATTGATATTGATCACCCCTTACTGGCCCAGGCGAATGTGGTTCACAGATTTACAGGACTTGTCGAGAGAACAACCTTGGAAAATTCCACCGTGGAAGGTTTCCCTCTCCCAAGGGCCAATACTTCACCCGAACCCACAATGGCTCAGTCTAGCTGTATGGAGGTTGAGCGGAGCTGTTTCAGGGCCCAACAGATTTCAGAGGATGCTATTGCCACCATTCAAGCATCCAGACGGTCCTCAATAAATCATATATATGAGACCATGTCATCCGCCTTCTGTCGCTGGTGCCAGGGGTTTAAGATCGACCCAACTGCCCCATCAATAGGACAGTCATCAATAGGACAGTCATTTTTACAGGAGGGTTTGACCAAGGGCCTATCTCCAAATACTTTATGCAGACAGGTGGTGGCTTTAGCCTCGGTGATAGCCTGGGGTGACCTCCATTCCATAGCGCTCCATCCACATGTCCGCAGTTTTCTTAAGGGTGCTGCAAAGTTACGACCTCCTGTAATTCACCGCTGTCCCATCTGGGACCTCAACAAGGTATTAACCGCACTTACAACTGGCCCGTTCGAGCCTTTAAGAACCACTAGTCTTAAATTCCTGACATATAAGGTGGCCTTCCTAATTGCAATCACATTCAGAGAACTTCTGAATTGGCAGAATTGTTAATGAGAAAGGACCTGTGCGTATTTCATGCGGACAGAGTGATTCTCCGATTGGATCCATCGTTCATTCCTAAAGTAAATTCAGCCTTCCACAGAGTGCAGGAGTTGGTCCTTCCAAATTTTTGTCCGAAACCATCTCATAGACTGGAGCATCAATGGCATCGACTTGACATTCAAAGGGCCTTAAGATCTATCTAGACCGCACGGCAGCATTTCGAAAATCTGAGGCTCTATTCCTATCCTTCAACCCATCCACCTTAGGACAAAAGGTGTCGTCCATGACCATCAGTAGATGGTTGAGAGCCACCATAGCTAAAAGTTATGCCAGTCCATCTCAGTTCCAATGGGCATTACAGCCCACTCAAGGAGTGCGGTAACATCAGCAGCATGGCCCACATGGGCTTCCATAGATGAAATTTGCAGAGCGGCAACTTGGGCATCACCATCTTCCTTTGTCAGAAATTATAAAATTGTTGTCTATGTCTCAGCGGACACTTCATTTGGCAAAAGAGTCCTGCAGAGGGTCCACAGAGTTTAGGAGTGGATTTCAATCCAGATGGAGTCCCTGCCTAAGGACAGGCCGAGCTTTGATATGTCCCACTTCTGGATGCTCTGAACAGCTCATGGGAGAAAGGGCGTTGGTACTTACCTGATACGCCCATTCTCTGTGAGCTGTGAAGAGCATCCAGCCCCACCCATTTCTTTCCGTCTGGTGGGGTTCTGTTCCAGTCAGGGATCTACATTAGGTGATGAGTCCCGGACTTTGGCACTCAGTCTTTGCAAAACTGGGGGACACTGGGGAGGTATTCCGTGGAGGAGGAGGAGTGTCCCGGAGTCTTAAGCCCAGCCTTTCCAGAAGAGACTGAAGCACCTCCCACTTCTGGATGCTCTTCACAGCTCACAGAGAACAGGCATATCAGGTAAGTACCAAAGCCCTTTTCCTGGCAATATGTTGATAGAGGTAGTCACAGTGCATTGGGAAGACCACCACTATTGAAAATTAATGCAGTGTGATTCTTATGATCTTATAAACAATAAGATTTTTGACTTTTCTCCAAAGCAACTATTACTTTTTAATTTGTATTTTTTATTATTTCTATTGTTTTGCAATACTAATTAAATTGATGATTAAATTTAAATTTCATTCTCCTTTTTAGAGTAGACAATCTTGGTGTATTGCCTACTATTCCTATTAAGAGTTAGCCTTGAGAAACAACTCTGTAAACCGCTTAGAGAAGGCTGTAAAAGCACTGTGAAGCAGTATATAAGTTCTAATGCTATTGCTATGCTACTTCAGTATAATAAACAGAAAATATAGATTTTTTGGGGAGGGAGGTAATGGATCATTTAAATAAGCTGTCTCATTGCTTGTGCTTTATTTCTGTTTTTGTTTTTGTCACAGAAAATTGACTTGAGCAGCTGTGATTAAAAATAAAACAGTATGTACTTGTTTTTCCCTATATACCTTTCAGTGGGTGGTAGAGTAACTACCGTATGCTTTATAATTGGTTTAATTTCTTCCACAGCTAATTCAGCCTAACCTTGTCAGAATTTTCCATGCAATGTTTCTAAACATCAGAGCTTATATTATGCTGCTTCATCACTTACAATGCTCATACTTATATTCTTGCCATATTATCAGTTACAGTGCTCATTGATTGAACACCATAATCAGTATCGTTAGTTGTACTAAGATGTTAAAGAAGCTATTTAGCAAGACTGTTTGACTTTGGGTTAGAATTTTAGTTATTGAGTTACTAAAAAGACTTTTTTTAGAAGTCCCCAGGAAGAAATTAAATTGATTTTAGGTGAGTATGCCAGGTGTATTTTTGTCTGTGTGTTTTTAACTATTTCATCGTTGTGATATAGGATTTTCAATCTTTTGGAGCTGGGAGGTACGTTTGGAATGTTATGGGCACCCTGACAAAGAACACATTTAGAATTATTGGATTTCATTATGTTTGTTCAGAAAAGGACTGTCAAAAACAGCATTTTATTGTAGATATAATAAGGATAATGCTTCTTTAAAAGATATGTTTCTACCTTACTGTGGCTAAAGGACTGATTACAGCATTAGAAAGATAAACATATGACTCAATTTAGTCAGTGGATTGAAGATCTGATTGCATTTGCCATATGAGCTGATTGCCTACAGTTCTAGATTTTGTATAACTAGTACAATGAAATATGGGACTCTGTACAGAACATACTAAAAAGATATTCAGGTAGATATTTAAAATATTTATGCAATTGAATAATATTTGCATTAGCCAAACATACATAGATTTATTTGCATTTATTGGTATAAATCACATATTGTTTCTTGTCAGTTTTTTCCACTTTTTTATAAAAGCACTTTTAATTTTTTACCATTTTCTTTCACAATGTATAATTGTTACTATTGATTAAAAAGCAATACAAATAATTTTAAATATATATACCATACATTTTTAATTTATATCTCACCATATATATTACATTATATGTAATAATAACTTAATTTTTTAAAAAAATGTTCTTAAAGTTTAGAGATACAAAACAAAATATTAATACGAACTAAAAAAATGAGTAAAAAAAAGTGCAGAGAAAAAGGTTAAAGAAAGAAAAGAATATAATAAGGAAAAAATGTACAAGGAAATAACATGCTCCTTCATCAGAACAAGTAGAAACAATTTCAGTAATTTATTATCTTCTCTGGTACTACCACAAAAAAAATCTCTTCTTCTCATATCTCATCTCTAAACTGTAAACTAATTTTTTTTTCCAAAAAACTTTTTAATTTTTTAATTTTTACACATCTCTTTCTGTGGGCAATGTGGTTCCAGATTATAACACTTGTACATAATCATACTTTCATTTCCACCAATCTTATATATTGTCATCTCATATCATTATCCACTTCGCTCATCTTTAAATAAATTTCCATTTCATATTTCAATTCATTAATTCAATATCAATATCATTTCATCCATATATAGATTCCCAGATCTTTATCCCCTATTATTTCCATTTTCAGCTTACCACCTATTTTATTTGACATTACACATCATTATTATCCTTAATTTTCCCTAAGCCAATTATGTAATAAACAATCTAAAAAAATTAAAATAAAAACCAATATACACGGCTCAAAAAAATAAAGAGAACATAAAAATAAGACATCCTAGATCTGAATGAATGAAATATTCTTATTAAATACTTTGTTCATAACATGGTTGAATGTGCTGACAACAAAATCACACAAAAATTATCAATGGAAATCAAATTTAGCAACCCATGGAGGTCTGGATGTGGAGTTACACTCAAAATTAAAGTGGAAAAAAACACTACCGGCTGATCCAACTTTGATGTAATGTCCTTAAAACAAGTAAAAATGAGGCTCAGTAGTGTGTGTGGCCTCCACGTGCCTGTATGATCTCCCTACAATGCCTGGGCATGCTCCTGATGAGGTGACAGATGGTCTCCTGAGGGATCTCCTCCCACACCTGGACTAAAGCATCCCCCAACTCCTGGACAGTCTGTGGTGCAATGTGGCATTGGTGGATGGAGCGAGACATGATGTCCCGGATGTGCTCAATTGGATTCAGGTCTGGGGAACGGGCAGGCCAGGCCATAGCATCAAGGCCTTCGTCTTGCAGGAACTGCTGGCACACTCCTGCCACATGAGGTCTAGCATTGTCTTGCATAAGGAGGAACCCAGGGCCAACCACTCCAGCATATGGTCTCACAAGAGGTCTGAGGATTATACCTAATGGCAGTCAGGCTACCTCTGGCAAGCACATGGAGGGCTGTGCGGCCCCCTAAAGAAGTGCCACCCCACACCATTACTGACCCACTGCCAAACCGGTCATGCTGGAGGATGTTGCAGGCAGCAGAACATTCTCCATGGTGTCTCCAGACCCTGTCATGTCTGTCATGTGCTCAGTGTGAACCTGTTTTCATCTGTGAAGAGCACAGGGCGCCAGTGGCGCATTTGCCAATCTTGGTGTTCTCTGGCAAATACCAAACATCCTGCACGGTGTTGGGCTGTAAGCACAACCCTCACATGTGGACATTGGGCCCTCATACCACCCTCATGGAGTCCGTTTCTGACCGTTTGAGCAGCCACATGCACATTTGTGGCCCGCTGGAAGTCATTTTGCAGGGCTCTGGCAGTACTCCTCTTGTCCCTCCTTGCACAAAGGCAGAGGTAGCGGTCCTGATGCTGGGTTGTTGCCCTCCTACGACCTCCTCCACGTCTCCTGATGTACTGGCCTGTCTCCTGGTTGCGCCTCCATGCTCTGGACACTACACTGACAGACATAGGAAACCTTGCCACAGCTCACATTGATGTGCCATCCTGGATGAGCTGCACTACCTGAGCCACTTGTGTGGGTTGTAGACTCCGTCTCATGCTACCACTAGAGTGAAAGCACCGCCAGCATTCAAAAGTGACCAAACCATCAGCCAGAAAGCATAGGAACTGAGAAGTGGTCTGTGGTCACCACCTGCAGAACCACTCCTTTATTGGGGATGTCTTGCTAACTGCCTATGCTTTCCATCTGTTGTCTATTCCATTTGCACAACAGCATGTGAAATTGATTGTCAATCAGTGTTGCTACTTAAGTGGACAGTTTGATTTCACAGAAGTGTGATTGACTTGGGGTTACATTGTGTTGTTTAAGCGTTCCCTTTATTTTTTTGAGCAGTGTATTTAGGATCCACATGGTATATCCCTTCAATCTATCTAATTTAATAATTCATTCCCCAGCTTTATACATATTCACATTAAATAATCAACTGTATATTTTAAAACATATATATTTTGAGATATCTCACCCTGAAATCGCTAAAATTTATCCAAAATGTATCATATATATATGGATCTTTGGTTATTCGGGTTCTCTCCCGCGTAAAATTGGAAATATCTAGGCGACGTTTTGATGAAGTCTCATTCATCATCTTCAGGCTTGTGTCTTCGGCTTTGTGCTTCTCGAAGTAATGTGAGCTTGCAGCTGCTTCTTCCTTTTAACTGCTAGTGGGGGTGTGACTTGATTGGGTGGGGGGGTGTTCTCACTGGTTGGGGGTTTGGCTGTGTTCTGATTGGTAGGGGGGTTGGCTGTGTTCTGATTGGCTGGGGGTGTGTTCTGTTCAGGTAGGGGCTTGGTTGGGCTCAGATTAGTCTTAGTTGCTGGGGGATTTGAGCTGGTGAGCTGTGATCCTGTTGTTTGGCTTCGTGTTCATGGTCGTGCCACATCTTCATAATGGGTGTCAGTTCGCTTCATGTATGGGTCGGAGGGGTTTGAAGGGGTTTAATGATGCAGCTGCGGTAAAGCTTCTGGTCCGTGGTTGTGTCTCATCTTCTGTGTGGGTGTGAGTCTGCTTTCTACATGGAAGTGTGGTGGTGGCATCTTGTGTGGCCCTCGTGGGTGTGGGTCTGGTGTCATTCTTCATGTTAGGTACTGGTTTATTAATGAGGGCAGGTTTCCAAATGGCCGGTAGGCGGGAGGTATCATCTCGTTTATTCATACTGTGTGAGCTTTTTTCTATCTCTATGGCTTCTCTGATTATTCTGTTGTTGAAGTGTTCGGTTTTGGCGATAGTTCTGGTATTTTTAAAGTCAATCTCATGTCCTGTGGCTTTGAGGTGTTGGACCAGGGAAGAGGTCGGTTCTTTTTTGATTGAGTTCTTGTGTTTCCTGTATTGGCGATTTTTAGTGCGGCTTGGCTTCGGGTAAACGGATGGCTATTATCTATTAGGAAGCTAGGTTTCATCTGGGTGCCTGGTGGGGGGGTGTTTGAGCTGGAGGTATCAGAGGGAGTCTGTTTGTGCCCAGGTGTTTGCCTGGCTTGTGGTGTGGGGATCTTTCTATTTGAGAGTGCAGGCTTCCAGATATGTGACAGTCTGGTGAGTCATCTCTTCTATTCATGATGCTTTCAGGTCTTTTTTTACAATGTTGCCAGCCAATCAAGACAAAAAAAACTGTAATGAGGCAAAAGGCTATATACTGTATTTGTGGGAATTATTTTTATTGCTGAGCAATTTTATTTGAAGCAATAATGAACATAATAAAATGCTCTAAATCAAATCTTTATGATGGTCATAGACCAGCATAACAAGGCTGAAATAGAACAAATAATTTTAAAAACTAAAAAAATCTAAAATACATTGTTAATTTTTAGTTTTAGTTAAAACTAAAAGTGATATATAAAACTGAAAATCTGAAAAACCTAGAGCAGATAAAAACATAAAACTCTTATAATATAAAATATTCTTAGCTATCAAATATGTTTATTCTTGTATAACAAAAAAGTACACTACCAGACCAAGCCAGGTTGCGTTCTTGAACAACTGCCATAAGCATTAAAGCAAGGATAGTATATTAAAAACAGATTTTTAGTGTTTTATTTCAGCATATGTATTGCTTTTCATCAAAGGGAATAAACTGCTGGTTGGTTGGAAAGTAAGCCAAAAATGTTGCACAGGAACAGCATGAATTTATAGTCTCTTGAGGGCTTTGGTTTGTGGTACTAAGTTGCAAAAAAATAGTCAATTGTGATGCAGCTTTGCACTTGATAACTTATCCATGTCAAATCATGCTCGGCAGATAATTTGTCATATCTTTTGCTAAATTTACTCTCTGATATTAGGAGGGGATAGGTAGGTCAGTCGACAGGTAAATATTGTTTCAGGTTATTCATTTCTGAATGATGGGATGTTTTACATAATTGGTTTTCTATTGAAGAAAGCATTCCGGAATATAAGGTCAAAAGGTTAGCCACTGAGAGAGAAATAGAACGTTATAATGATAAAGAACCATTAGATGATTGCAGCATTGTTTCATTTATTACTTTATCTACTCAGTCACTTTGTCCAAGTGACACACTCTTTTGACACCAAACTTCATTGGAAAGAAGATCATCTCAATTAATAATTTAGATAATTTAATGGAATGAGGTGAGAGGTTTTATTTAACCATGTTAATATGAGATTGGAGGAAATATATAATGCATTGATCTATCCCCAATATCTATAGTTTTGTTTTTAGCTGACTTTTGAATCGATTTATCTGTTGACAAGTGACCTATTTCACAATGAAAAGAATACAAGACTACAAAGACAGTTCTGATGTAAATATTATTAATTATTCACATAGTTAGAAAAGTTAGTCGAATCTAATGAAAGGGAGAACTATTTAAATAATTTTTCAAAATGAAACAAATTAGTTTCATACTTTGGACTATGGATAGACTGTCTGCAGGCTGTCTCCAAAGAAATTAGACCTACCTTGTTGTAGTAGTTCCTCTTTTCCCCAGCCAGATGGATAAGCTTAACTAGATGAATAATAGGAAATGAAGTATATATTTCCAGCTACTAACAATTCCCATAGTAGGAATCTCAGAATTTTTAGGAGTGGAGTAGAGGGAGTGAAGTAGATCAGGTTTTCTAACTTCAAAATTCCTTGCAAAAATTTCTAAATTGCTGGGATCAGCAGTTTTGCTCAGAATAAGTAAATGGAAGGGGAATTAAACTCACCTTCCTCCAAAGTGAATTGCCCTGGACTGCTGTGAAATATGGAAGCCTCCTACCTTCTCTTTTCCTTTCACTGACCCAACAATTGCAAGTATGCTTGTTGGAAAGATTCTAAACAATTGTGTATAGAAATGGGTGGTTTTGTACAAGGCCCGTTTAACAGTCAAAATGGTTTAGTCCCCATTGTCATGAAAAACAAGATCAAGTGCAAGGCCCAGTACACAAATTCCCAACAATTCTGCGGCCTAATGGAATAGATCCATTAGACTCTTATATTGAGACTATGCCAAGGAAGGTGATTCATTTTCATTTATTCTGTTATGTCAGCAAAGTCAGGAAACAGATTTAGTTTTTAGTAGGACTGTCAAAATATGTTACAGATTTTTTTCCTTCAGTGACATGGCAGAAAAGACCACATCATTCACAGTCTATTCATGTCTCAATATTTACCAGCTCAAAAATTATGGATAAAAATCGGTAGGTTGGGACAGCACATAAAAATGAACATTTTCTTTTCTACAAAACATTTACATAATGGCTGAATGAAGTAATTAGTGAACATACATCATACTCTGATCAAAAATAACAGGTTTTGTAGATTTCCAGCTCAGTTTTGTTCCATAGTGTCCCCATTTATTTTCTCACATGTTAGTCTCTGAATGATTAGTGTTAATTTCTAGAGAAAGAAATGGAAATGGTGCACTTCAGAATAATTCAGACCTCTATTCTTAGTGGGGTGGTGCAGCTTCCAGTAGAGGTAATCTTAGGAAATGCAAAGTAACTATTGCCTCTACAGGCTTTTTGAAGTAAACAAACTGTATATACCCATGTAAACATCCCTACAGTAACAATGACAGGGAATGAGCTTGAAGATCTATCTTTAGATCCTGAATTTGTGAGCTTTTATTTACCACAATCTGGAATACTGCCTTATAATGATAATATATTCATTTCTTCTATGCTGATTTGCCAATTATATGTTGTCACTAAGCTTTTGTGAAAATAAATGTAGGCTGACTTACAATGTGAAAGTTACTGGGAAGAAAACAGTAAACATGCTAGAACTTTCCATTACCCATCCAAGCGCTGAAATATTCATTCCGATACTTCCTTAGGATTCAGCTCCATCTTCCCCAACCCCTACTCCAAAAGGAATGGGCTTTCACAATGTGATTTTGTGGGGGGGAATTTGTATTATTTCTCCAGATTTTTTTCTGCCTTTTGTGCAATGAATATGGGACCTTAACAGATTTGTTGTCCTTGAATTGAACTGATGATATGATCATGACATGAATTATCAAAATGGAACAATAAAGGAGCCATAAATAATGGAGTTTAGGAATAAATGAAAACTATGATTTGGTGTAAAATAGGCATAGTACAATTAAAACAAATTTCTTAACCCTCCAAAATTTAAGCCTCAGCAAACACTTATGGTAAATAATTGTGTACCTTTGTAGAATAATTTCTATTTACTTATGATAAAGTGTCCACAATAGTATTAAATATTTGGAATTTCTACAGGTAGTCGTCAACTTATGACAACAATTGAGACCAAAATTTCTACTGTTAAGTGAGACATTTTTAAAGTATATTTTGCCCCATTTTTGACCTTTCTTGCCACAGTTGTTAAGTGAATCATTTTACCGCTAGTTGATAAATTAGTAATCTGGTTGTTAAGTGAATCTGGCTTCCCCACTGACTTTGCTTGTCAGAAGTTCGCAAAAGGTGATCACATGACTTTGAGATGCCGCAATGGTCATAAGTATGGAGTGGTTGTCAAGCAGCTGGATTTTGATTACATGACCCATGGGGATGCTGCAAAGGTCGTAAGTGTGAAAAATGGTCATAAGGTACTTTTTTCAGTTGTAACTTTGAACGGTCACTAAATGAACTGTTGTAAGTTGAGGACTACTGTGTTATGAAGTATCTTAAGGTGTCTAGATTATATCCAAGTAGGCTTCTGTACTGCATTGTTAGGAAATGAGTAACTTTGCATTTGGTACTGGGGACCAAAGTATACAATTATACATGATTTAATTGAATATTTCCCCATTTCTCTATGGTTTTCTTTTGTGTTTTAGCATTGCACACATATTAATCTGAATAATTGAGGATCCAGTGTTCCACTGAAAGAGCAGGGAAGAGAAACATGCTAGAGTTGTGACTTCTTAACAGAAAAACAAACCAGACTTCCTAATATGCATGTCATAATTTAAAGAAAAAATCAGTGGGGTTGTCTGGAGTTTGTTAACTGCCATTTGTAGAAGAAACCAAGTGAAACTGATTGAATTATATGCACTAGCATGTTGCTGATTCCCAGGGGAACCAGAAATCTTGTTTATTATTAATCATTGTGTAAAAAGAAGGCCAAAAATCAGGGTTTCATAAAATGAGGTGCACAGTATTTTAACCACAACATGGTTAAAATTGGTAATTAGTTTTATTTATCTGAAGAAACACCTGATTATTCAGAATGTTATTAAAATTGCATTAGTGATGAGATTAATTAAAGGTCTTTTTCTTCTGTAATAGTTTTAAAACAAACATGAATTCACTAAGACTAGGTTAATTAATATAATATTTTCAAGAACTCTGTAAGAAAAACAATGCTATTTGTCACAATAAGGTCGTAACTTTAAAAAAATAAGGGTTATACACACAATTTTACTCAAAAGTTGGTTTATATGAATCAACTGTATTCTTCAATGTTTCGATTATGTCTTCATTGTCCTTGTATATTATATTGTTATAAAGGATTTAAGTATTTGCAGTTCTGTTATACCAACCTAGCTATCAACTCATCTGCGTGCCATTTAGATGACTGTTTATTTTGGCTTAATAAAGGGTAAGTGATTATATTGGAAATCAGGTGATCTGCAAAGAGGAAACAGAGAAACTAGTTACGGAAATTGGCTTCATTGGTAGATGAAAAGCATTTAAATGACAGCAATTCTTTGTGTTCTAAAGCTATTGGAAAATTCTGACTTTAAAATAGCAGTTGCAAGAAATGACTCAAAAATTTATGTGGTACAAGTCTGATACAATTTTACTCTCAATCGTATAGCAGCATGGTAATACCCTTGTGCTTATTAAATATATTTAAAATGTAGGATCACACTCTTCCCTTGTTTTGGGGAAGTTGAAAATTGTTAAAAAAATCCAGTACAGATATTCAGTTGAAAAAAGTGCCTTATGATCATTTTTCACATTTACAACTGTTGCAGCATCCCCATGGACACACAATCAAAATTTGGCTGCTTGGCAACTGGTTCATATTTATGATAGTTGCAGTCACCTTTTGTGACTAAGCAAAGTCAGTGGGGAAGCCAGATTCACTTCACAGCTGTGTTACTAATTTAACTGCAATGATTGACTTAATAATTGTGGCAAGAAATGTAAACCAGGGCAAAACTCCCTTAACTGTCTCACAGAAATTTTGGGCCCAATTGTGGTTGTAAGTTAAGGACTACCTATATTAATTCAAAAACCTTATGGAGGATAGGGCTATCAGTGCCTTGTAGTGTGAATTATTATATTTTACCTCCACTACAGGAGACTCTATGCCTCTTTATGTCAATTGTTGCAGGACATTTTTTGTTCTGATTGTGAATTTCTCATAGGATGATTGGCCACTATGGGAATAGAGTTTGGGAGCTGTTTAGCTCTTTCCTTTGATTTATTCTATCTTGTCTTTGCATTTTCTTAATGATGAGAATTTTAAAAAACAGTTGTCATTATTAAAATAATAAACTAAAACTACAATAACAAAATTAGAAGTAGTCTAACATTTAACTTTCAGCAAGTTAAAAGTTTGTTGGGCAGCAAAGTGTTTCAGTACCAGCAGAATTCTAATTTAGATAAATTACTACTACTTATAGCATGTGTCCCCACCCCCAATCCATGAACTGGTACTGGGTTGTGGCATGCCAGAAACAACCTGCGCAAACAATCAAAGCCCCATCTACAGGATGCAGGCAGCACTCGAAACCACACCCACTCTGGTCCAAGGAAAAACACCAAACTGGTCCTTGGTGCCCAAAAGGTTAGGGGCCACTGGCTTATGGGATGCCTATCTCAGGTATTACTTCTCATTGTAACTCAGAAGCCTTTGATAAGAGAGCTGTTTCAGTTCATGCTGAATAAACCGATCAAGGTCAAGCTGAGTAAACTGATGAAAAGTAAATTCCTAACTTATTAACTCCAAACTGTTTCAGAATTTAAAAGTAATAGTCATTGTTTTGATTGCGCTTGGAAAGTACTAGTAGCCAATTTTGACATTTGGTTAAAATTTTGGTTTCAACCTCTGGAATAAATTTTTGTATGGAAGAGAAAGAGTAGTTAGAATATGTAGTCCAAGAATCAGTTTTAGAAATGGAGATGTTATTTTCTATGCAATCAATTTTAATCAATTAATTTAGGGTAAGGAGTTTTTTGGAGGGGGGTCTGATTTGGAGCACAAAGTTTGTTTACTTTACTGAACTGGTCACTGACATCAGACACTAATACTTCCAAATGTGAAATCACCTTAAATGTTTTGTATTTATATATGGCTATAATTCTCATACTATTTCTTGGGCTCATCTCCTAAGAGGTGGTGGCACAGTAGTTAAAACTCAGTACTGCAGGCTAACTCTGCCCACAGTCTGGAGTTTGATTCTGACGGGGCTCGAGGTTGACTCAGTCTTCCTTCTGTCCAGGGTTGGTAAGATGAGGACCCAGATTGTTGGAGGCAATATGTTCACATTGTAAACCTCCCAGAGAATGCTGTAAAGCAGGGATCTCCAACCCCTAGGCCATGGCCCACTACCAGGCCATGAGCTGTTCAAAACCAGGCTGCTTGAACCAGCGGGTAAGTGCATGCATGCACGCTCCATATGCATGAGCAGCAGGCACCCACCACTTATGCAACACCATTTCTTCTTCCCCCCCCCCCCCTGCAGCTGTCCGCAAAGCCAGAAAGGTTGTGAAACTCTGCTGTAAAGCATTATGGGATAGTATAAGTGCTATTGCTAGTTCTGTCGCGAAGACCCAAATAGGACCACCTATAACCACATAAATTCTGGTCGTCTACTTTTTTGTAAATATCTCTGATATTTACCAGAGGTGATACCAAGCAGAGGTGGTATTCAGCAGGTTCTCACCAGTTCTGGAGAACCAATAGCGGAAATTTTGAGGAGTTCAGAGAACTGGCAAATACCACCTTTGACTAGTCCCGCCCCCATCTATTCTCTGCCTCCCGAGTCCCAGCTGATTGTCTGGGTCTTTTTTTTATTGCCCTACACAGGAGAATGGAGCTGGAAAGCAGGTTAGTGGGGTGGGGAGGGAGTGTGATTGCGGTAACCTTCCCCCAGGAGTGGGGAGGGAATGGGGATTTTGCAGTATCCTTCCCCCTGCCATGCCCACCAAGCCACGCCCACCAAGCCACACCCACAGAACCAGTAGTAAAAATTTTTGAATCCCACTACTGCTTCCAAGCGATTGCGGGATAAGTGGAAAATTGCAGATACTGGAAAAGATAGATATCTACATATTTTAGCAAAACATTTTAAGGGAGAACAATATCAGTTGGTGTCTAGAGGCTGTGGGAAATCCACTGCTTCTCTTGTTTGACTTTAGGAAGATACTTATAATGGCAACATTACTTGAGGACACAAGGATCAGGACCATACATACAGATAAAGCATACATACAGAGAAATACATTCAGATATGATCTGAAAGCGAAGATCTTGGGTTCTCATGCCAAAGAAGTTGCCATCAAATCATCTTGAAAAATCTCAGTGTAGAACTTCAGCTCTTGTTTATATAGATGAAAGATAAAACTACTTGAGGTATGTTTCTCCTTTGTTTTAATGAAAACAGGTTTGACTTCTTCCTTAATTTTACAACATGAAGAAAGGGGAATTGAGTGGAAAAAGCAATTATTGATTGATATGTTTGTAGTGATTTTCCCTGCAGGAGATGCTGTTTTTATTAGATTACCATTGTGGGATTGAAACCTAAAATAAAATCATCTGTAAAAATTTGGGATGGATGAAACCTCTGTGTTATTTTGCACAAATTCTTTTACCATTTGCATACATCTGTTTTTACTACAGTGTGTAAGAACAGAAAAAAATGTTATATGACTTTCTTGTAATGCTTTACAAAAATCATCTAGAAGTACGATTTTTGTATAGTGAAAATTTAAAGAGTATGTGATTCTGCAATGATACCTAAAAGTAGCATCTATAGGGTTAACTATTGTAGGTAGTAATGCAAATTTAACTTTCAAACAATTTATAGTCTCAAAGAGTTTGAAACAGAAATTGCTTGTGCTACTTTAAGAAGTATTTGTCACCATTATTTAACTCTAGGATGTTAAAATTCAAGAGAAAATTTAGATTTAAAATCCAGTATAAAAATGGCAATTTTGTAAATGTGTGAGAGAAGAGAAATAAAGCATAATAACCGTTATGTAATTAACAGATACTCCCTAAAATTGGCACTCTGAAAAGATATGTCAATGAATTTGTAATTTGCTACCTGTTAAGCAACGAAATATGAAATCCAGGTTTTTATTAAGGATGAAAAACAATTAAATTACATTTTATAGTTCAGTGAAGCAGAATCTTTTTCCCATTCCATTGCTGATTACTTTTTGCTGAATTAATTAACTATTTTCATTTATTTGGGGGTAGGTGGGTGAACTATTGCTTGCTTGTAGTGCTGTAGGGAAACTTTTTTTTAATGTGGCATCTCAGCAGCAGTATGATATGTGATCCATCACATTCCCTCCATATGTAGTATCTACTGTTACTAAAATATACATGGGAATTAGCTTTGAAAAAAGAGAAAAAAATAGAAAAAATTGCTTTGGCCATCTCGATCACTTATTCTTTGGTGTTAAAATATTTTTTCTGATAATGTGTAAATTGAACAAGGACATTCAATCTGGGAAGCACTGTTCTAAACTTAAAAGTATTTATATCAGATATTTGTATTCTAAAAGAAGGAAATTTTATGTCCGATCTATGTTATATTCCAGGAGAGAATTATTACTTGAGTTGGGAAACTAATTTTAATGCTCTGCTTACATTTAATGATAGGCCAAATTTTTCAGTTATTTTTATTTTCTGTAAACAGTGTGCCAGTACATATAGCTCATTAACTCCACTATTATGTGAACAAATGAAACAGACAGAAATAATTGTGAAAATAAGTCAAGGTTCTCTTTCAGGAATAAATCTACATTGTTTGTTGGTTTACAATCCTAGTTAATTTGTGAGTAACTATCGAACATTCTTGGCTTCAGTTTCATACAAAATTCTGCTTTTTTCTTGTGCGAAGGGAAGAAGAAAGCAAGATGAAACAAATGAACATGCTAGAAATTGCTGGTTTTCTGAAAATAAATTGGTTTATTGTTATAACCAAATATTTCCATATGCAGCTTCATTCTACTCAGTTTCATTCCTTATTTTCTGTTTCTAAAGCCCATGTCCCACTGCACCAATGGATGCAAAGAGGATGTAAAATGGACAAAAAAGCTTGCCATCCGTTTGAAAACGTGATGCATCCGTTGTGTACTCACTGTGTACGTGTTTCATACGCTCTATCCGTCAAACATCCGTCTACTGCTATTTCATCCGCTCAAAAAGTTTTGAGCTGCACAAAACTTTTTGAGTGGATGAACTTTCTGCCGTGTACAATGTACATCCGCGACACATACGGGCAACAAACGTTCTATGTCCATTGTCATCCGTTACATATCCGCTGTATCCTCTCGGCATCCTCTGGCCATCCCCTCAACTCACATCCGCTGCAGCTGAAAGCGGAAAGAGGGAGGAAGCGAAAGGTACACGGAACATCCACACAGCGTTAGTAGCACGTAAATAGAAAGGATGTAAGCAGATGCATCTCGTATATAAAGCATTAAAACGTTCGTATATGGGACGTATCTTGGATATTTAGGATGTCTGGAGTATGCCTAGAGTATGTGGAAGGACACCTAGCAGAAAACCAATATTTCCTATAAAAAGGGGGAGGAAATCACCTGGATCTCACTATCAGTCCAGCAGCCGTGGTGTACAGACCTCTTCACCCTTGGTCTTGCTCTTCCACATCATCCATTGATCTCCACCATGGATCATCATATACTCCTTATGGTAGCTGCCATCATTCAACACCAGAACCAAGCCCTCTTCAGATTGTTTCACCTTTTCTTCGCAAGGAGAAGGAGACGTCCAAGAGCTGTGTGGGTCTGACGATGGATTGGGAGAAGAGCGGAGTTTGGACTGTATGACAAGCTGATGGTGGAGCTGAGGAATGAAGACCCTCGTGCATTCCAGCACTTCATGAGGTTGCCATCAGCCATGTTTAACAAAATTGTGGAGGTTCTGAGACCCAGGTTGACCAAGTCGAGCACCAACCTCCGTCCCAGCCTGGACCCTGGACTGAAGGTGGCACTGACTGTGCCACCTGGCCTCTGGAACCACATACAGAAACATGCAGTATGCCTGGAGGGTGCCACACAACACCATCAGCAAAGTGGTCAGAGAAGTGGTGCAGGCCATCATCGAAGAATACATGGAGGAGCTCCTCCAGTGTCCCACCACTGAAGAAGGCTGGAGGAAACTTGCAGAACAGTGGTATCAGAGGTGGAACTTTCCCCACACCGTTGGAGCCATAGATGGGAAGCACGTGGCCTGCAAAGCTCCAGCCAACTCAGGGTCCTCTTATCACAACTACAAGGGCTTCTTCAGTATCATCCTCTTTGCCATGGTCGATGCTGACTACAAGTTCATGTACATCGATGCTTCAGGCAACGGGTCAGCTTCAGATAGCCAGGTATACAACGCCAGTGACCTCAAGGATGGGCTGGAACGCAACCTCATCATGGGTTTTCCAGATCCAGACCCCCTACCCAACGGCACACAAGATGTGCCCTACTTCATCGTGGGTAATGACGCCTTCTCCCTCAGAACCTACCTCATGAAGCCCTACAGTTCCAGATACCTCACCCCTGAAGAGAGGATCTTTAACTACAGGCTGTCCAGGGCAAGACGGGTGGTGGAGAACGCCTTTGGCATCCTGGCCAACAGGTTCCAGGTACTTCTCCCCACCATGCAGCATCACCCAGGGACTGTGAGGACGAAACCTGATAGACACTGTGGATGTACAAGGCCCCAACAGAGCTTCACGTGAAGGGAAGAAGCAGCGCAACTTCGTGAAACACTGCTTAATGGATGCTTTCTTGAGCCTGTCTCATAACACTGATGAGATTGTGCCATGTATGTTGAGTGGCCCTACAATGAATAGGGCATTAAGAAAGAGTTTGGTTTATTTTGAAATGTGTTGATCAATGAATGAGTGTAGTGGGGCTGTCTGGTCTGCAGCTGGGTCAGCTGAGGCGTCTGTGGCGTGCAATGAACCTGGGCCTGGACTGGGAAGGTCTGCCTCTGCTGTGGGAAGTCCTGGTAGTCGTAGCCTTGGTAGGTGAGGGGCTGTTGAAAGCCGTGGAAGGGCTGTGACATCGCCTGGGGTGGAGGAGCAGTCCTGGACTGGGTCGGAGCAGGTTCAGCTGGGCCTGGAGGGTGGTGCAGCAGTGCTGTGATTTTCTCCTTCATCACCTAGTACTGGGCCTCGGGCAGGTCCCTCAGGGTCTGGCTCACGTACGTGATGAAGGGCTTGCGGTTCGAGGATGGTATATTGCTGTGGACCAGCTGAGAGAGAAGATCTGTGCTGGTCTTGATCGTGTCCCTGATCTCCAGAAGGACTGTGTGGCTCTGGCCCTCCAGTCTGCCTCTCTGCCTGCTTTCTGTGGAGGTGGAGCTGGGTGTGGGTGTGGGTTGGTCTCTGTCTGCTACTTCTTGCTCCATTTGAGACAGGGGATCCTCCACGTCCTCTGGCATGGGGAGTGCAGCTGTCGGGGGGGTCTCTGTCATGGGGCCCTCCAAAGACACCTGTCTGGACACGGTAGCTATCTCCTGGCTAGAAGAGGAGTGGTTGTCTGTGGGCTGTCTGAGGGAGAGGGTTGACAGAGGGGCTGCTCCTCGGTGGCGGACCTCACCCTCCAGGAAGCTGCACTTGGCCATGACGTACATCTCCCGGTCAGTTAGCTTGACAGCGGCCTGGCCAGATTTCTTCAGGTGCAGCTTGCCATACCAGGTGTGCATATGCTTCCACCACCCCAGGAGGACATCTGAATTGTAGCCCAGGCTCTCTGCCTTCTCTCTCCAAGCTGCCTGCTTCTGCTTGGTGTCGCGATAGAGCCTGTGGCCCTTTCTCCACAGGTATTCGTTCTCCCTCAGCCATTCCAGCACCTCCTCCTCATGGTCCTCGGAAATGGAGTACTGTTTCCTCTCTCCCTTCTCCTTCCCTTGCCTCTTCCTCCCTCTGGCAGGGGCTTCAGGGCCTTCAGCAGCAGGGCTTTGAGGGCCTTGCGGCTGGTCCACCACAGCAGCAGCAGCAGCAGCAGCACCAGCACCAACAGCACCAGCAGGAGAAGCAAGAGAAGCACCAGCATCACCAGCAGCAGCAGTAGCACCAGCAGGAGAAGCACCAGCAGCACCAGCAGGAGAAGCACCAGCAGCAGCAACACCAGGAGCACCAGCAGCAGTAGCAGCAGCAGCACCAGCAGCAAAAGCACCAGCAGCTTCAGAGTCAGCGCCAGGGGGTGGGATGGTGGTTCTGTCCTTCTTGCCAGGGCTGGCAGGAGTAGGCACAGGCTTTCTCTTCTTCCCTGACTGTTGAACCATGGTGTTCTTTCAAGATGTCTCTGGCAGCAGGTCTTTCCTCTGAATGCTGACTGCTTGCGAGCTGCATCCTTTTATATCCGCGGAGCTGACGCAATTCATCCTCCCTGCATGCGCAGTGAACGCTTTGCATCCGCTATGCATCCTATAGGCGTCCGTGATGCATCCGCCTCATCCACTATGCATCCGCTCCTTCCTCTACGCGTCCGCTTCGCTATTCTCCCCCGGATGCCCTGTGGATGTGTCATCCACTTCCATCTGCTAGGCTTCCTATGAACATCCGCTTACCATCTTCGCTACGTACTACCCCTGTCCGTTCCTTTCTGTTGTTGTCCGTTCTGTTTATGCAAATTAGGGGCACTTTTGAGAGTGGATAACAACGGATGGAGCCACCCCTGAAATTTTGCTTGTCCGCTGTGTCCTTTTTGCATACGTTTTATATCCGCCGGCCAGTGTGACCTAGCCTTTAATAGACTGAAGAATTTCCTGCTTTAGTGAGAGGCATTTGAAAACTATTAAATTATCTCCCCTCTCCATCTATCTTCAGACCATTTGTCATTAGCTCTTTGAAAATGTCCTTATGGTTGTGGTTTTTAGATAATTTGTTTTTGCAATTAAGCGTAGTTTTATTCCAGAACAAATTACTGCAGGTGACATTTTTGTTAGCGTTAGTGTGCTGTGATTTACACAGCTTAAGAGCCGTTGATCTTCCGAGCAATACCAATGAAATTTTATTTATGATCAGCTGTAAAAATTTCCTCATCAGAAGTGCTGGAAACATTCAAGCATTAATTAATCTGTGGGGTTTAGGGAATTGTGTTCGGACAAGCATGCTTCCAATTCAAATTATATCAAACAATTGTTAATATAGATAAATACTTGTTTATTGAGTTTATATGTAAGAATGATTGATGATATAGTGTGCGACAGTGGACTGCTCAAGGTGATTGGCATTTAACATACTACTGTGGAAGAGTTGAGGATCTTTTTAAGTAACAATGATGTTTATTATGTAGTTAAATTAAAGTCTTCTTGATGTCTAATTAATATCATTGCTATAAAGGAAACATAAAAATCAAATTGACTATTGATCTGAATCTGGGAAGAAACTAGTTTCTCCCTGACGTTGGTCTGCCCTAGGTGATTAATGGGTCCAGTCAGGGTTCAGACTGAATTTGGGAGTTGTTCCTGAGATTCTGATGCATAGTCTTACAAAAGTTCTGGTGGATGTCTGGAATTATTGTCCTTTGGACTGAAGGCTCCTGTTTGAGGAACAGGTAACAGTCATGGCTAAGAAGTCCTTTGCACAACTGATTATGTGTCAGTTGTACCCATTCCTGAATTAGAAGGTTCTGCTCAGACTCATTAATGACCTCCTAGTTGAACTGATGCAGTGTGTGCCCTTGAAGACCATTTGGAAGCTACAGCTAGCACAGGATTTCCATGTTACATGGGAAAAGAGATAACAGACGTCCAAGCTGGTTTCAGAAAATGCTAAAGAACATGAGACACTATTGATGTTGCATGCTGCATAATTGAGAAAGCCAAGTAATAAAAAAAAAGTTAGTATGTGCTCCGTTGACTGTAGAAAGCTGTGGAATGTGCTTAGAAAAATGGGAATCCCAGAACATCTTATTGTCTCAATAAGAAACTTATAATACAGATCAAAACATCCACAAACAGGCAGAACAGGGCAAGATGACATTGGCAAAGAATTTGGGGGGAAGAAAAGCTTGTTTCCATCTATTGAGGCTCCTTAAAATATGGTCAATTCAATTATTTGTAATGAATGTTTTATGAGGTACTTTTTATGGATCAAAACTGGAGGAAAGGGGTTTGTCACAAATAAAAAGACAAGGCTCTGATGTTTCTTAAGGTACTGGAGACATAGTCATGGTGACTACCCAAAATATCCATCTGATTATTGCTAATTTCCTTTTCTTACAATTTTTCTGGTTTTGCTGGATTTTCAGTGTTATCAAATTTATGCTGTGCATTAATGCAGAGGCATTAAGAATCTTAATGTACATTCACACATTCATTACTTTGAGTCAAATTTAGCTCCTGGTGACTTCATGGACACATCCATGCTGTCTTCTTGCCAAGAATTAGAGGTTATTGGCCACTGCATTCTTCTGGCTTCTTTTTACAGTGTTCTAGTCGAATTGACAACTGTTGACTTCAGTGGTGATCTTTCATCTAAATCCTACGGGAAAAGGAAAGCTCATGGGGGCTACATTCCTGAAAATGTACTCATTTGACATTCTTAAACTCCTAAAGACAAGAGGTGGCTATTATATGTCTGCAGCACTCATATCATTAGAAGCCAAGCCAGTAGCACAACTTTTGTGGTGCCTAGTAGATCCCCTTCTTCAACTGTGTACCATTGCAACTTTTATAATCCAAATTTCTTAGATCAGCTAATCAAGTTCCAAAATGTGTTTATAATATCACCCAGTGACTAGAGTCAGGCTTCATGAAAGTGAGAGTAGAGTGTGGATGATCATACTGAAGTATTGACTCAGACTGTGCTTTTTTCCCCTTTGGCCTTGCCCATGAGTGATAATTTTTAGTGTACATGAAAACAGGAAGTGGCAACTGAAAACTCATACATGGGCTTCTCTCTAGGCCTTCTACTCAGCATGGGAAATGATCAGGCCAAAGCACTCATTAAACAACATGTAGTAGAAGCAGAGCACCAATTGGATCTAGTCAAGACCCAGTATTTATTTGCTATTGAATCCCAACAGGTACTCTGCTTCCCTTATGGCAACTAACTAAACATAAAGTATCTAAACTTTGTATTGTGTGTCAACTTTGCCCTTTTCTGGATCATGAGACCCTGTGCTCACTCACTCATACCCTGGTCATCTCTCATTTGAATTTTGCAACATGTTCTAAATGGATCTATTCATTAAGTGTATTTGGAAGCTACTAATTCGACTTTATTGCAAGGCTATATTAACAGAATCTTGTAAATTTGAAGGCACAAATTTCTCATCTCCATTTTTTAGTGCTTCATCCACTAAGTGTGTGAGTCCTTCCTAAGTTTATTTCTTTGATGGTTGAGTGATTGCTGGCTCCTGCCTCTCTTGTCTGATTGTTATCTAGGCAGCTTCTGTCTCCCTCTTTCCCCAAAGTCATTCATACATTCCATTATAATTCTTGAAAACTGATACAGGAAGATTTCTTCTCTGGGAAGACAATGCCCCGATGACTCTGGATACACAGAAACAACACTGTATATTTTCAGACCTATACATGTAGTCTTTGACTTATGACCACAATTGAGCCCAAAATGTTCATTGTTAAGCAAGACAGTTATTAAGTGTCTTGTTAACATTTTGTCCCATTTTATGACTTTCTTGCCACAGTTATCAAGTGAATCACTGTAGTTATTAAATTACTAACAAGCAAAGTCAATAAGGAAGCCAAATTCATTTAACATGGTTGTTAAGTGAATTTGGCTTCCCTATTGACTTTGCTTGAGAGAAGTTCACAAAAGTTGATGACATGATCTGGGACACTGCAAATGTTATAAATATGAGTCAATTGCCAAGCTGACAGTTGACCAGGTGGATGCTGCAGTGGTCATATAAAAAACAATCATAAGTTAATTTTTTTCAGTGCCGTTGTAATTTTGAATGGTCACTAAATTAATTGTTGTAACTTGAGGACTACCTGTAATACATTCGTACTAGCCTTGTCTCACATAAGACAATTCTACACAACCCTGCTTAAAATTTGTCAGTTTAACTAGTTTAACGAATATCTAGTTGCCATATCAGAGAGCTCTGTAATTTGGGAGATATAGTCTAACAAGCTTTCATGCGTGGGAAATGGCCTGAATAATTATTTGAAATGCAATGCATGAATCTGTATTGTTTAATGGAGTAGATTGCTGATATTTGCTATTTGCAGGTTGAGTGGGTGGGTGTCATGCCCCTGGTGGAGTCTGACTGAGGAAGAGGAGGAACAGGCAACAGGGAGTGGGAGTGTGGCTCCAGAAGTGGTGGAGGAGGCTGGGGAAGGGCAGAGGCCGGCTGAGCAATCAGAGGAGGATCCAGGCCCATCCCCTATCCATCCTAGGTCATGCAGGGAGGAGAACATCAGGGAAAAGCGAGGTCTACTCAAGAGGAGATTACCATGATCCTCCTCGTGGCTTGCAGGTAGGAGCTATGTATATAAGTTTGCAACTGCTCCATTAGAATTGCCGAAGTCAATTAGCGTTTACCTTGAAAGAGGTTTATCTTTGCTGGCATTCTTCCCATGGACTTTTCTCGGTTATTTTCCTGGAGTTTATAATTAGTTATCTCGGCTTGTTTCAGAACTCTCATGAATGCGGTTTGGTTTGCTTTTCTGTTTGCCTCATTTACTTTTGTGACTAAATTGTGCCTAATAAAAGAGTGAAGTTAAGTTGAAGGCTGTACCAGACTTTAATATATGTTTTGGGTTTTGGGTTATTTTGAGAGAAGACGAGTCATCACATTTTGATTTCAGCCACCCCTTCAACTTATTTTTGGTTTTTGTGGGGTGACCATGGATCAGCTCAGAGCAGAGATTGCCCAGTTAACCCAGCAAGTGGCTCTTTTGACTGCACAGGTGGCACAAATGCAAGCTGCCAGGCCATGCCAAAAATGCCCAGTGGCAGTGCCAGATAAATTTGATGGTTCGCTGGCCCAATTTCCAGCATTTTTGGGGCAGTGCCAGCTTTACATGAGCCTTCAGCCTGAGGACTTTCCCACTGACTGGGATAAGGTGGGGTTTTTGATTAATTTGTTGTCAGGCTCTGCAGCACGTTGGGTGATGCCTCTGCTGACCCAGTCCAACCAGGTGTTGGACAATTATGCTGAGTTTTGCCATCAGTTTCAGGCCATGTTTGAGAGGACTCTGTTTGAAGCCAAACAGCAAACAGACATTTGAGAGAGTTGAAGCAGGGGCGTGGCTCACTCATGGATTATATTGTTAGTTTTCGGATGGTTGCTCAGGATGTACAATGGAATGAGGCAGCACTATTAGAACAGTTCCAGGAGGGTTTGTCGTCGGAGCTTCTCGATGAGTTGGCACGCACTGAATGCCCTCGCACCCTTCAGGAGCTCATGCATTTGTGTCTTCGTATTGATGCTAGACTTCAGCAGTGATGGATGCGACGACAGACAGAGACTGTATCTGTTTCCAGCAGGATGGCACCCTTGGTGGAAGTGCCTTTGGAGGAACCCATTCAGTTGGGTGCTGGCCGTCCTCGCCTGACTCAAGTAGAACAGAATAGACATCGTCATGATGGTTTATGCCTCTGTTGTGGCAATTGAGGCCATTTTGTGGCCAAGTATCCTGTTAAGACATCCACAGTAGCAACACCTGCGGTGGTGGGAAACAAGCATCGTTCGGTCTACGTGAGTCTGCAGGTCGGGTTGTAAAGTCCATAGGCCTGCCATCTTCACCAACCTCGCCACCCTCGCCATCTTTGACATCTTCAACATCTCCACCACAGTCGCGATTGGAGAATCTTGTGCTGCCAGCAAGTGTGTTTGTGCCTGGTGTGAGAACAGTGGAGATCCCAGATTTGGTCGACTCAGGGGCCACAGCCAATTTCATTGATGCTCATTTTGTCAAGCAATAGTTCATTCCTCAGCAACAGGTATCCCCACCAGTAATGGTGGAGACGATTGATGGTCGGCCTCTTTGTTCAGGACCTGTGGTTGCTGCAACCAAACCCCTTTGCATGAGTATTGGGCAGCATGTGGAGGAAACCGTGTTTTACGTTGCCATAGTGCCTCATTTTCCGGTGGCACTGGGTTTGGAGTGGCTACAGGCCCATGATCCACAGATTGTCTGATCGTCTGAAGCTGTGCAGTTCCTTGATAGGAAGTGTACCAACCATTCCTTGTGCTCCTGTGCAGGGAGTGCGGTTACGCCCATGGACCTGGATCTATCTGTGGAGTTGATGGACTTTGCTGATGTGTTTGGGGAGAAGGAGGTGGATCAGTTGCCTCCACCAGTGTGTCGGATATATTCCCTGTTGGAACCGGAGTTGGCTGTGTTGCGGGATTTTATTGACAAGAACCTCCGGCCTTTTACCTCCCCATTGGCTGCACCGGTTCTTTTTGTGAAAAAGAAATTGGGGGAGCTACTTTTGTGTTGTGATTACTGCAAGTTGAATGCAATCACAGTGAGGAATCGGTACCTACTTCCCCTCATCCCTGAACTGATTGAGCGGCTTCAACAAGCTAAGATCTTTACGAAGTTGGATTTGTGTGGGGCCTACAATCTGGTTCACATTCGTGCAGGGGACAAGTGGTAAACAGCTTTCTGGAGGAGGTACAGGCATTTTGAGTATACCGTGATGCCTTTTGGATTAATCAGTGCCCCAGCTGTGTTCATGCATTTCATGCATGATGTTTTCAGTGATTTGTCGGATCAATTTGTGTTCATTTATTTAGATGACATTTTGATTTACTCAGACTTACTGCAGAAACATTGGCAGCATATGCAGCTAGTGTTGCAACGTTTGCATGATAACCACCTGTTTGCTAAATGTGAGAAGTGTCAGTTTGCACAAATCATGATTGACTTCTTGGGACATCGTATTTCACCTGCTAGGGTAGAAATGGAGCTGGAAAAAATTCAATCATTACAGGATGAGAACCTCCACAGCGGGTTAAAGATTGTTAACTGTTGGGGTTTGCGAACTACTACCACACATTTATTCCCTGCTTTGCTGCCTTGACTGCTCGCCTTTCTAATCTGCTCAAGAAGGGGGAGAAGTTCCATTGGGCTGCTGAGGAGCAGGCAGCTTTCGAGGCATTGAAAGTCGCCTTTGCTTCCGAGCCTATCATCAAACACCCTGATCCAGGCCAGCCATTTGTGGTGGGAACAGATGCTTCCGATGTGGCTGTTGGTGCAGTGCTCCTCCAGGTCTATGCTCTCTCAGGCACCTTGTTCCTGTGCGCTTATTATTCCTGGAAGTTGTCGGCTCCAGAGCACAACAATATGATTTGGGACAAGGAACTATTGGCGGTTAAGGTCGCTTTTGAGACATGGCGGCACCACCTGGAGGAGGCTCGTCACCAAATCGAGGTTCGGACAGATCATCACAATTTGGAACACCTACGTACAGCTCGGACATTGAACCAGCATCAGGTGAGATGGTCCTTATTCTTTGCTCGATCTGATTTCCAGGTGATCTATGTTCCGAGTGGAGGGAATCACGCTGATGCCCTATCTTGGAAGCCCGAGTATACCTGAAGGGAGGATAAAATCTTGCCCCGGACGGTGATTCTGTTGGAGCGGTTTGCGGCCACTGAGGAACCTGTGGACCTTCAAGTGAGGATTCAGGAGGCGCAGCGGCAGGACCCATTTGTGACAGCTCGACGTCAAGAATTGGATGAGAATGGGAGACAAGAGACTCCTTGGGTGTATATTAGGGACCTGTTGTGGTTCCATGATCACATTTATATGCCTGGAAGACCTCTTCGTGGCCTTATCCTACGTCAATGTCATGATAGTCCGGCGGCAGGACACTTTGGGGTGTTCAAAACACCGCATTTCATCTCTTGGATATTTTGGTGGCTGAGACTTAAACATGATGTGTTGGGAAATGTGGCATCCTGTGGGATCTGTCACCAAGCCAAATATGTTCCTGGTGCACCCCCTGGTCTATTGCAGCCCTTGCCCACGCCAGAACGACTGTGGGGGCCAATTTCATTGGATTTCATCATTGAATTACCACCATCGAATGGTGGCACAAACATTTTGGTGGTAGTGGATATGTTGACTAAAATGTGCGGGTCTTCCATCATCTAAGATAACGGCTCAATTGTTTGTCTCCCATGTTTTCCGGTTGCATGGGTTACCAGAACACATGGTATCAGATCGGGGGGTACAATTTATAGCACGCTTCTGGCAGACTCTACTCACAAAACTGCAGGTTCAGGTGTGTCTGTTGTCTGCTCATCACCCCAAAACTGATGGGGGGACAGAGAGAGTGAATGCTATTTTGGAGTAGTACCTCCGCTGTTTCAGCAATACTCAACAAGACGATTGGGTGGAGGTGCTGCCGGTGGCGAAGTTCGCTTATAACAATGCTCAACATGCATCCACCCATGTGTCCCCTTTCTTTGCTAACTGTGGGTTTCATCCATGACTTTTCCCTTTAGCTCCGTCTGATTCCCCAGTTCCAGCAGTGGATACGTTTTTACAGGAGTTAAAAGCCGTGCACCACATTGTCCGCGATCAACTATAAAGAGCCAAGGAAGACTATAAATGGTTTGCAGACCGACATTGTCAAGATGTTCCACCTTTAGCAGTCAGTGATCGGGTTTGGCTGTCTACTCGATATTTACCAATGACGCGACCATCTAAAAAGCTTGATCACCGTTACTTGGGACCTTTTCTGGTCGAGGCCGTGTTCAATCCTGTGGCTTATCGTCTTTCCCTACCAAGGACCATGTGTATCCATCCTGTTTTTCATCGTTCCCTGTTAGTCCCTGCCTTGCCCGACAGTCTGCATAGACCAGCTCCATCACAGCCAGCCCCAGTAGCCCTTCTGGGAGAGGAGTAGTACGAAGTGAATAGCATCTGAAATTCACCCAGTAACGGGGCCGATTTCAGTATTTGGTGGCATGGAAAGGTTATAGACCAGAGGACTTCACCTGGGTTGATGCCACTGATGTTCATGCTCCTCGTTTGGTCCAGGACTTTCGTGCTCGGTTTCCTCAACATCCTTGTCTGCCTGGTCCTGGGGGAGGGGGCCCTGCGGGGGGGGATAGTGTCATGCCCCTGGTGGAGTCTAACTCTGAGGAAGAGGAGGAACAGCCAACAGGGAGTGGGAGTGTGGTTCCAGAAGTGGTAGAGGAAGCTGGGGAAGGGCAGAGGCTGGCTGAGCAATCAGAGGAGGATCCAGGCCCATCCCCTATCCATCCTAGGTCATGCAGGGAGGAGAACATCAGGGAAAAGTGAGGTCTACTCAAGAGGAGATTACCATGATCCTCCTCGTGGCTTGCAGATGGGAGCTATGTATATAAGTTTGCAACTGCTCAGTTAGAATTGCTGAAGTCAATTAGTGTTTGTCTTGAAAGAGGTTTATCTTTGCTGGCATTCTTCCCATGGACTTTTCTCGGTTATTTTCCTGGAGTTTATAATTAGTTATCTTGGTTTGCTTCGGAACTCTCATCGATGCGATTTGTTTTGCTTTTCCTGTTTGTCTCATTATTTACTTTTGTGACTTTAAACTGTGCCGAATAAAACAGTGAAGTTAAATTGAAGGCTTTACCGGACTTTAATATATGTTTTGGGTTATTTTGAAAGACTACGGGTCATCACAATAGGTATAGGAGAAAAGAAAAGTAAGAAAACTTCTGAGCAAATTAGTAAATTGTTTTGTTCTTGCTGCAACTTCTAGATGTTTACTTTTTTGTCTTTTTCCATTTATATGTTAATTTAAATACTGTATCACAATTGTTTATCAGTTTGTTTAATATATCAGAAGTATTTGGACTTCTTCAGTCTGTGTTTAAAACAGAAAAGTGAAGTCTTTATATGGCCTCTTTATATGGCTTCTAATATGGCTTTATATGGCTTCTAAATGCTGCCATAATATTGATAAAATATTAGTAGCTGAAATGTTACTGTAGCTGCAGATAACTTAATGATTATGGTGCACCTTTTTATATTTTTAGGACAGGAAGCTGACCAAAGCAGAACAGCAGAGGTTTAAAGAAGAAGCTGAAATGCTGAAAGGGCTGCAACACCCCAACATTGTCCGGTTTTATGATTCTTGGGAATCAACGGTAAAGGGAAAGAAGTGTATTGTATTGGTAACTGAACTGATGACATCTGGAACACTGAAAACGTATGTATTTCCTGATTTTCTCATTAACAGAATAAATATTTGCAGAATGTTTTTGAACATTGTTCACAATTGCTAGTAGTGTTCTGGACACTAACCATATTGTTGTTGAATTATCAGTTAGGCAGCTCAGTATCTACAACATGAAGCAAACAATTAAGTCACTTTATGGTTCTTCGAAAATATATCAAAATATCCAGTGACTGAATTGCAGTTGCTTGCTCTCTTACTTATATAAAATCTGTTTCATGGAAGTACAGTGAGTTAAGAAGCATTAAGTTTAAATACGGTATGAGTCAGTCAGTAATTAATTCTAAGATTTAATTTGATATATTTTAAGCCTACCTGATATGGTGAATGGAATAAATAAAACAATAATGGAATGTGATAAACACTACTGTTTTATGATTGGTTCAGTTAGCAAGACTGGAGGGATGGATGGAAGCATTAGGAAAAAGCAGAGAAATAACTTGAACAGTATTTCATGGCAACACTGAAGATGAAATATATATATATATATATATATACATACATATATATGTGTGCTGTTTAGCTTCCTTCGGGTATTATCCCACGTCATTGTAGTTCTGTTAAAGTTGTAGCAACTTTAACAGAA